>CM017193.1:9739936-10192436 GCA_004837865.1 Musa balbisiana | reverse complement strand
TGTGTCAATGTTGTCGCGTCTGCTATGACAAACGGCACATTCACAAAACGAGCCAAAGTTTTAGCAAGTAATGTCTTCCCTGTCCATGCACAAAATACGCAGTCATACAGAGAGGACATACCAGCCAATATATTAATAAAACTAAATAAGCATGTCAAGATTATCAAAACATCACAACATGAAAAATAATTTTAACCAGATATATACCTGATCCAGTAGGACCCATCAAGAGCACATTGCTTTTCTCTAGCTCTACATTATCATCATTGTCGCCTTCTGTGTTGAAATTTCCACGGTCTGCTTCAGAGCTGTATATTAAATAAGGATACTCAGCTCACTATGAACCATTGGAACAAAAAGAAATTTCTTGCACTAAGATGTGCACCCTAATGGTCCACATATTCTAAATTATTAAGCATAAGCCAGAAACATAAAACTGGGATCACCACTAAAAAAAATAACAACATAGATTATAACTAACCCTTTCTGTAAGGATGCATGATATATTCTTTTATAGTGGTTGTATACAGCAACAGCAAGCACCTGCACTTTTTTTTTCTCAATTGATCAGTAAAGGACAGTTCTAAAACATTCAGCATCAGATATTAAGAAGCTTAAAAGTTTAATGTCCCATCACTCAACTAACTAATTGCTAAAACAAATCAATATAAAAGTAATAGAATATGTCGATCATAAATGTCTGTCTACAAATATATTTATTTAAAATTAAATTCATTGGAAAATAAATTCCTTCTTTTGATTAACAAAATTATATAACAACAACAAAAACATAAGTCCCAACTATTTAAGATTGACTATATGGATTTTTTACTGCTATTGAAATCTATAAAAAATCATATGCTTAGTTAACTTCAGAGTACTAAAATCTTTCTTTATAGTTTCTATTAAGGTCTTTTTAGGTCTTCTTCTACCTCTCCTTGTACCACTAACATTAATCATTTCACTTCTTTTGACCATTGTATCCGGAAATCTCCTAAGCATATGTCGATATCATTTTAAATGATTTTCTCTTATCTTATCGTCAATCGAAACGATACCTAGTTGTTCACGGATAAAAGTATTTATTTTCCTATTTTTTCTAGTAACTTCACACATCCATCTTAACATTCTCATCTCGACAATACAAATTTTTTATGAACATTGAACTATAATTCCAAAGAATTTTCTCTATAACGATTAGGAGTGCTTACCACTTCTATAAAAAATTTGTCAGGTTTACAATTCCAACAGATGGTTTCACAAGTCACAATAAAAGAAAAGTTGAAATATCCATCATTCTTAACTTTTCAGTCATAAATTTCATCTAAAAATTTTCTCCTTAAACAATTTAGTTGGATTCATAAATAAATTTAATTGAAACCTTCTAAAGGAATTGTATTAAATCCTATAAACTAGTTAACAAGAATACATTTACCCCTTACATAAACAAATGCCCTCAGAATGTACAGGAAAATATACTCAAATGACTTCTTGTGGTACAAAAAATTTGCTAATTCATTCTTGTCATTAGTGTGACCAAGCACATGTGTGTGTACATGTACACACGCACACACAAAATGATAGGGAACAAGTAAGGGGAGGGAGGGGAAGGAGATAGAAGCCTAGTCAAAAAAGATTATCAAATATGATAAATTAAAGAAATCTAGCAATTTTGTTTCATTTTTTTATAATAGTTCTAGTCATGGTTTGTTTTATCGATCCATACCGGTGTACCGATGAGCTATCAGTGTGGTACATACCGAGCTGTATTGTACTGTACCGAGCGTACCAACATATGATACATGAGGGCATACCAATGTAACACCGGTACTGGTCCCCTATCGAACCAGCATGCACCGCCTATACCAAGCGGTATGCTGCGATACAGCGAACCTTGGTTCCAGTAACCACATATATAATACACCATAAGGATGGAATATCGATGATCTATAGAATCCACTATAATTTTTCATGTATCATGATAACATCTATTCCCAAAAAAGGATGCTTGCTTCTGCATCAATTGTAAGCCTATCTAGAACAACAACAAAGAAAAAAAGTCAGTAACAACACAAAGTTGACTAGATTACACCACTTTCTTCACACAATGTACAGGTTTTCTCTTATTTGTTAGTAAAGGATAAATGCTGCCAAGAATTCACTTATTTGTTAGTAAAGGATAAATGACTTCGAACCTTTCCATTGGGAATATGGCACCAACAAATGAGAAGCATGCTACAAATTGTCAGACCATACACACAAAAAAATAGATATGCAGAATAACCGGCAAAAAGAAAGAACATTAAGATAACTCTAGCTGGCACCAATGACTGAGAAGTAAGAATCACCAATAAAGGACAGATAGAAGCTATGCACTTGTCAAGCCATTGCTCTCAGGCGGTCCGGGCATGGGGGGCCATTTCTCCGGCGGCTCCCCACCGTAGGACGACTTTAGCGCCTCCCAGAATAAATTCTTGATCCGGCTCCCGTTATCCTCGTCATCTGCCCTCTCCTTGGCAGATTCGGGGTCGCGTAAACGCCCGATCTCGACGAAGGTGCCTCGAGAGGGGCGAGCTTTGGGGGCCGGAAGTAGTAGGCGGTCTTGCAGCTAGGGAAGAAGTTGACGGCCTGATATCCGCCGCCGCCGCCGCCGCCGCCGCCGCCGCCGCCGCCGCCGCCGCCGCCGCCGCCGCCGCCGCCGCCGCCGCCGCCGCCGCCGCCGCCGCCGCCGCCGCCGCCGCCGCCGCCGCCGCCGCCGCCGCCGCCGCCGCCGCCGCCGCCGCCGCCGCCGCCGCCGCCGCCGCCGCCGCCGCCGCCGCCGCCGCCGCCGCCGCCGCCGCCGCCGCCGCCGCCGCCGCCGCCGCCGCCGCCGCCGCCGCCCCATACACACAAAAAAATAGATATGCAGAATAACGGCAAAAAGAAAGAACATTAAGATAACTCTAGCTGGCACCAATGACTGAGAAGTAAGAATCACCAATAAAGGACAGATTGATAACCATTGCAAAATAATAAATCTCTGAATCTTTTTCAACCCATCATCCCATCCAAAAGATACAGCAAATGAATCTCATTTGCTGTATGCTTAATCCAAATTGACTTCCTTTTCTTTGTGGCCTTACAACAGAAACTAAAACATCAATATATACTGAAATCATATAAAACCTTATTTAGTTCTCCTTAGCCATGTCCTCAATTACACAAAATCCTTTTCTTTCTCAACTCTATGGATGACTTTCTTTCCACCGAGTTTCAATAAACAGAGGAACATGCAAATTATTATAGTAGAAGATTAGGCAGAAAGCAGAAGGCATAGGCTGAGGATAAATGCTAAAAAAGATATTTGAATTTATCAATAAACTTTCATCTAGAAAGGTACCAAAGCATAAAAAAAGGGTGTCACAAAATAATTTTGTCGTAAATTCATAAATAATGTCAATCATAATATCCTGATGCAGTTGGGTGAAAAGCCCGGTAAGTCGCATGATGTGGAGTTTATGATATATAACTAATCAAAGCTTCTTTGCTAGGTAATGCTCTAGTAAAGAATGACTTTGAAATTAAGACATTACCAGAATGTTTGCTAGATCATATCATATCATAATGGTTTCATGGAGTAACTGATGCTTAATCTAATTAAATTATACTGTCTAACAAAAGCCAAACATATTAGCTTTTGTAATTATTATCAAACTCAAGAAACTGAAAAAAAAGTTTTAAAGAAAGACTGCTTCTGAATCAAGAATTGGTTACAGAAAATAAATACCAACAGGAATATTTATTTAGTTTCTGTTGCCCAAATTTCCACAGAATATGTGCCAAAAATCATTTCCATCGATCCCTTATAATCTTGATTCAAAAAGACAAGACCCTTGATAACGAATGATCTAGCCAAAAACATGATAGAAATCATACCTTTTTTGCACGCTCCTGCCCGATTACATATTTATCGAGCCCCTTGCATATT
The DNA here is from genome assembly GCA_004837865.1 of Musa balbisiana. NCBI lineage: Eukaryota > Viridiplantae > Streptophyta > Magnoliopsida > Zingiberales > Musaceae > Musa > Musa balbisiana. The sequence continues at coordinate 10,188,469 of CM017193.1, read as the reverse complement.
TCCTTCGGCGTTGGAAAATTCTTTCCCAAATTTGACCCACCCCACCCGTCCTTTCCACCGAACCCACCGCCACCGGCTGATCCGCCTCCTGCCCCGCTTCCACCCGGTCCGGCCACCCTGACCACGTTCAAGTTCGGCGGGAACGGCGGGCCAGGTGGTGTGTGCACTGCCAAGCCATTGCTCTCAGGCGGTCCGGGCATGGGGGGCCATTTCTCCGGCGGCTCCCCACCGTAGGACGACTTTAGCGCCTCCCAGAATAAATTCTTGATCCGGCTCCCGTTATCCTCGTCATCTGCCCTCTCCTTGGCAGATTCGGGGTCGCGTAAACGCCCGATCTCGACGAAGGTGCCCTCGAGAGGGGCGAGCTTGTGGGGCCGGAAGTAGTAGGCGGTCTTGCAGCTAGGGCAGAAGTTGACGGCCTGATATCCGCCGCCGCCGCCGCCTCCTCCGCCGACGACGGAGGGAGGCGAGCGGTTGGAGAAAAGGATGTCCATGTGGTGGGAGCAGCGAGGGCACTGGGCCTCGGCGCGGATGCGGCGGGTGTGGAACTCGTCGGCGCCGCCGTCCCACTTGTGGCGCTCCTGACGGAGAAGGCCGAGGCGGCGACGTGAGGCGGCTAGGGCGGGGGGCGCGGGCGCCTGTAGGAGGAGGCGGCGGCGCTCACCGGCGAAAGTGGAGATCGGGCAGCGGCGGGAGACGCGGCAAGGGTGCTCGGTATGGAGCCTCATCACCGCCGCCGCCGCCGCGGCGTTTCGGGCAGCGTGCGTCGCCGAGTCGCGGACTTTCTTCCATCGGAGAACCCCCGACATCGCAACGCTCACCGCGACGAGGGGGCCGAAGCGGAGGGGGTCAAGAAGGAGAGGCGTGGGGTTCAAAGATAACACCGACAGGCAGTACGGTGGGGCCCACAGAAATCATCCAAAATTGCAAGCTTACAATTCCAATAACCAAGCTCTTCCGCAGTTGGGTCCCACAGAATTCATCCTTGATAGACACCTGATATCAGAGAGGATCGAAGAATTCTGTTCCAACATTTGCAGAGGATCCCGACATAGGGTGGACGTACGGCCTCGTCATTCGCTTTCTTCTTGCGTCCTTTTTATTCCAGGATTAATAGTTCATTCTTTTTTTCGATTTTGATAAGATAAAATTGTTTTCCTCACACCATTCCCTTTTCATGCAATTTTCTGCCACTTCTTGTTGTGGTTCAAATGATTTTATCAGTATTTTTCCATCAAATGTGCTAAAAATATCAAACAATACAATCCCAATTAATAATTAGATCTTCTTCTTCTTTTTCTTCAAAATTTCAATTAAACATAATACCTATAAAGAAAAAAAAAAGGGAAAAGCAAAGCAAAAATTTAGCCACCCAATGGGTCGGAGTTTGGGTTGAGCAAACCAAATCTCGTCTTCTGCCTCCAAATTGAACCCATAGGCCGGTCCACGAGAATCGAACCAAGACAACTATAAATTAGGCCCAAGGGTTCGTCCCATGGGGAAATCCGCGAACCGAGGGCGTCTCCGCTCCCGGTCTAGCCCAAACCTTAACCTAACCCGCAAACGACAAATGGTCAATCTGATACAAGCGTAAGACCCAATTTAATGTCCCACATCGAATAATTGGTAACTTTCTCGCTTTACTCTTCCCTATATATTAACCTAAACGTTAATGAAACCACAGACTGTTCGATAGAAGGCCGAAGAGAATTTTATTCTCTCTGTTTTACCAAATTTTAAAATTATTTTTGTTGTTGGTTGGTGCATGGCAAAAATAGCTTTTGGATAAACAGGCTTTCTTTTAATTTTTTAAACAGCTAAGGCTACTTCTATATGGTTGAAGCATTATTAGTTTATTTTTTTATCAATCTCAAAGTTTTTTATTATGTTTAATTCTCTATATTTGATCTATTGTGATGTTATTATTTTTTTAAAGTAATATAATAGGACTTGATCTTTAATACTCTTGGGCTCTACGTGTTGTGCTAATATTTAGAAACTCATGTTTCTCAAAACCAAGAATAGAAATGAACCGTTAATTTATTTATTTTTTTAATTTTTAAATATGAAGCAAATTATAATTTTTTTAAAATTTTAAAAATAGATATATAATTATAATGAGTATAATGACAAAACAAAATTGATATAACAAAAAATAATAATCATCATCATTTTAATCAAACTATATACCTTTGTCAAAATTCAAACCAAATTACTCGGTTTTAAACTTAAAGATTTAATCACCGTACAATAGTCTATATATAATTTTTTTAAAAAAAATTTACCTTATTTATTTGGTTTAAAACCGAAATCACTAATTTAAAATCAAAATCGAATCGTCTAAGATCAATTCTTGTTTGATCTTGATTCAAATGGAACCATGGTCAAGACTAGTAGCACCATTGAAATAAAAAATTTTATTTATAACAATGTTAAAACCAAATTTTATGATATTTTGCTGAATTAATTTTTAACACAATCCTTAGAATTGAAAACATAAGCTTCACAATAGATTAGAACAAAGAGCTATGTTTACTTAATAACAATACAAACCAGTGTAGTGTTGTTACCTCGCTTTGACTCGATATCGGTTGTAGAAATAGCCGCTAATGACATAATTAAACTAACCAATCAATTCCCAATATACGAAAGAACTCTCCTATCCAATAATTCAGTGAAAAATTAAAGAGATGCAATAAGATTTCCTACAATCTCCAATTTCCCAAGTATCTAACTGGACAACAAGTTGTTCATACTTATGCACGAGGCAAATGGATTACATAGAACAAAGGTGCATGCTGAAGGGAATGCCCAAGACATATATCTTTGAAAAAGCCAAAATATTCTTTTCCTCTTCAACAAAAGTGCGAAAGCCTGCACAGTTATATTGATCTTGGGATAGATGGACTATGCATTGCAAACAATTATCTGACATCAATACGCGATTCAGTCTGGAGTGACAACTGTTGTCTACCAGTACTCAATAATTACTTATTGGCTGATATGTGAAAACCACTTGGGCAAGTACAATGTGCAGGGCGAAATTCTAGTTACTAATTCATTGTAAAGATAGCCAGCCACAAATTGTTAGACGCAATCAGTCTGCTCATATTATCGTACAACCGTGCTCATCAAGCAACATAAGTGGGACTGGAAAAGTATGTTACCCTCAAATTCTCACGATAGACTTAAAGAGCACTTAAATATGTTACCCTAAAAATGTTATATTATGTTTAATTATCTATATTTGATCTATTTGTGTTATCATTAATTTTTTTAAGTAATATAATAAGATTTGATCATAATACTCTCAGACTCCATATGTTGATGGTTTATTCCAAATCGCCTGATTCTGGTTCTGGCGATTCTGATTTTGGTTTGGACCATCAATTTTTTTTTAAAAAAAAATAATTTTAAAAAATAGATGTATAATCATAATAAGTGTAATAACATACAAAACTGATAAAAAATAATAAAATTTTTAATCAAACTAAATATCTTTATCAAAATTCAAACCTAAGTTCCTTGACTTTAAACTAAAGGATTTAACCACCATATCTTAAACTCTTTATGTAATTTATTTTAATTTTAATCCTATTTAATCTGTTTGATACTGGATTCATTGGTTTGGAATCGGAACCGAACTGTCTCGGGTCGATTTCAGCTCAGTTCGGTTTGGCTTCGAACTGAACCATGGTCAAGACTAGTAGCACTATTGAAATTAAGAATTTTATTTATAGCCATGTTAAAGCCAAATTTTATGAAAACAGAGCTACACAATAGATTCGAATAAGGAAATATGTATACTTGATAATATGTTAAAGCCATGTGTTTACCTTGCTTTGATTCAACGTGTCCATTGAGCTTGAGTTTGCAAACGGCCTCTTCTAATTTTGGTGTGACTGCCAATAGCTCCTAGCAATTATGTTCTTTCCTTGTATCCAAGGAGAAAAGAGGAAGACACCCCATTGCTATGATGGATGGCCAATTTAATTAAGTTATGCCCTCACTTAGGGCTAGACAGACAATGCAGATGATGACACTGCGGTTCACGAGGAGAGCGAGGCACCACCCCCGTTGCACCGAAGGAGTGCGGGAGAGGCCCAGAGGTCCTCCTCCGCATTTTCCATGTTGCTATCGACAGGGGAAGTGTAATATAAAGGCAAAAACACTTACCTACCAACCAGCCTCTTCTTAACTTTAAACATGTGACCACGGGCATGCTAAACCAAAAAAAACCTTGTCATTGAGAAAGGCTTAGCTACTTTAAACAATAGTACGTTTAAAAGATCGAACAAAGGAGATTTACAAGAATTCTCGGATGGTGCCAAGTCAACACATTGGTGCCTTCAAACCTAGCTAACGCAGGGAGCTGCTTCATGCAAGCAAATCGAACGTACGAGTACAAGCATTGCAAGCTATGGCCTGGTATTAGAAGCTGCCAAGTCCAAGGAAAGAATGGATATGCCAAGTCCAAGGAGCAACCACTTTCCTTGAATGATTCAAGAAACTGTATACATAGGGTTATAGATTTATTTTGCTAGGGATAGCATTATTGACAACAGAGAGGTTATTGCTGACTGGGAGAAGAAAATTGGTTTTTTGTTGTCATGGCTACATGGTTGAGTCAATGGTAGCCGATGAGCATAATTGTGATCCTTTGTGCACAACATGTGATCAGCATTGCTGCCGAGCAGAGGAACACAATATCTGTTTTTCTCTCTTCAATCCTTTACATTCGGAAGAAAATATCCTTTACATTCGTGTGGCGACCTCAATTTATCCTCGTCTCTTTTAGGGGCTTGCCTTCGGTCATCTTGTCGTCTAAAAGATATGGAATCCGTCATCCTAAGCTTGGCCAATAACTACAAGGAGTTCAATTCAAGTCAAGATGAAGGATGATTGATCAACATTTTTGTCCATCCCTACAACGTTCCAATCTCTAGGTTAAAAAGACAAAAAATGATTGCTCAATGTTTTAGCCCATTTTTGTGTTCAATCATACCATTGATGGAGTCCCTTACTCTCCTCTATAAGAGAGACTTTCTGTCTCAAATCAAGGAAAGAGACATGCAAGCATGTAGTAAGAACTCAATCGTCAATTGCAATCCGAGAATGAAGATTCGACACGCGACTTAACTTTACAATTGGGTCCATCGACCGACGTCACATCAACATATGCAGATAGAGTCCCGATGGCATCTAGTTGGGAAGACGACACCCCCTCAGTTGGATCAATTTATGCTTATGCTTAGACTCCTGTATCACGTGGTGTAATAATGTTTACGTTAGTGTCATGTCCTATGCTTATGCCTAGACTCTTGTATTATCTTGCACCAGCGTGGTGGGAGCTTGGTAGATGTCAAAACATTGATTTGAATCCCTAGCTTGTATATTTGTTGCTGTTGCTGTAATACTTCGCTGGAATCAGTGACATGTGCAACCAAATATTCGAATCCCTAGCATGGCATCTTTGATGATTTATGCCCTATTGCTTAGAGAGTAAAAGATTCAACTCTCTTTCTCTTTAACTCAACTAAGCAACTGTCGGTGACTCTCTATGGTGGTTTCCATGAACTTGGATTCATCTCTAACCCTTTTGAGATGGGGAGTATTTGGAGTTGCTGCCAGATATGACCTATTGCGAGCTCTTCTTGACGTGATCGAGAACTCGTCTCTCGAAACCATGGGATGTGAAATAACACATCTCATACTCATACATTGTCCACTCAAAGTTCTTCAGTTGATCATCGTTGAAATATAGGCAGCTTTTTTGCCCCACCACGATCTCGTTGTCTTGCAAGAACCGTCGTTGACCTTTTGATCCACACACAAGTCACCACTGTTCTTGGGCTTGCGCTCCGCAAAGAAATAACCCTCTTACTGATCATTGCCAAGAATATTCCATGGCTCGATGTCGTAGACATTTTCGAAGGTGACAACATGGTCAGGGAGGGGTTTGCCGGTGACCCAGTTGCCGAGACAGTCAACCACCAGCTCCTTCGTAGACGGAAGGAACATGTAGCCTCTTGAAATGAGGACGACGGGCTTTGGTTTCCTCAAAAGGAGAGGAGAGCGGAGATGAAGAAGGAAAAGGGAGAAGAGATGATTTCTTAAAGAGGAGAGGAGATAAGATAGGAGAAGGGAGAAGAGGAAACACTTAGATGAGGTTTTAGTAGCATGGGTCCTTCCTTGAGAGTACATCTGGTCAAACTATGCAATTAAAACCCCACCCAAGTCTTTCCCCTTCTCCTTGCTCCTTCCTCATCTCCCCTCTCATCTTCGGGAAATCATTTCTTCTCTTTTTTCTTTCTAGATTTGTAAGTGTGGTTAATCTTTTGTTAAGTTGACTTTGGGTTATGTGAATTATCGAGTGATGTGGTATATGATTATAAATTGCACAAGCTTTATTGATGTGAATAATGTTTGAATGTTTTTTCAGTGACCTCAAATATTAGTTTGGATCTTGAAATTTGAAATGTGGATGAATCATAATATTCTTGATTTAAGATAAGTTCATGCCTCTTGAATATGTTAATTTGACGAGTGTGACAAAGATGGGTCCGTCTCCTCTCTCCTCTCCTAAAACTAACTTGAGTCGTCCATGGAGCATGTCGACGTTGTTCTAAGAGGCTACATGTTCCTTTCGTCTGCGGAGGAACTAGTGGTTGACTACCTCAACAATTATGTTGCCAATGGACACCTCTGTTCGCGTTCTTGACTTCGCCAACATCTACAGCATTGAGCCGTGAAATCTTCTCGACAACGATCAGCAAGAGGGCTATTTCTTTGTGAAGCGCAAGCTCAAGAACAACGATGACTAACATGTGGATCGAAAGGCTGTGAACAATTCTTGCAAGAACTTGTCAAGTCCATTGTCGACGAGCACAAGATCATGGTGGGGCAAAAGAGGTGCTTATCCTTCAACGACGGCTAGTGAAAGAACTCCGAGTGGATAATGTACGATGTGTTCTTCCATATCCCACGATTTCAAGAGACAAGTTCTCTGTCACGTCAAGAAGAGCTCGCAATAGGCCATCTTCAGCGACAGCTTCAAACAGTCCCAGCTTAAACAAGTCGGAGATGAATCCATGTTCACGAAGGCCACCATAGAGACAATAACCTGTGGCAGCTTCGTTGAGCTGAAGAGAGAGAGAGACAAATCTTCTATTCTCTCAATAGCAAAGCATGAATCGTCAAAGAAGACATGCTAGGGATTCAAATACTTAATTGCACTTGTCATCGAATCCAGCGGAGGATAGAAGCAACAGCAGCAAATATGGTAAGTTGGGGATTCAAATTAGTGTTCTAATGTCTACCAAGCTCCCAACGCGATGGTGCAAGATCCTATGTTGGCTCTTGTTGTGACACCCCCAGAGACTTGTCTTTTCTTCGATGACTCTATTACATTAATGAAGCCACCTTGCCTCGCCATCTTCGACATACGTTGGTGGAGGTGAGCTTGTGATTATTGTGGAAGAGCTCAAGTATTTTGGGCTTCGTCGTTGTTGTCAGTTAGGCTTGGCGATGATTAGATGTACTGCACTGACGATGTCTTCTTCACGACCCTGGAAAAGGTCGATGCCTTCTTGATGTCCGATAACACCTTCACTGCGTTGACTATGATCTCAGAGGCTTCTCTATCACATGAGTCTAATGTCATCCCATGGATTCGACTATGAGCTCGTGGTTGGAGTAGTAGCTTACATGTGGGCTCATAAAAAGCTTATATGGAAAATGATGTTTGTTCATGTATATCATAATAATGGAAGGGATAGAAAATTTATTTTCATATAAATATTGGCAATAATTAAGTTCAATTTTCAGCCCATGTATTGTTTCCTCAATATTATGTTGGTCTATATGGAATGGTATAACCAATAAACTAGTGATTTAAGATATTGTTGTTTTCTCCCAATGCATTAACATATGATAGTGGGCAAGCCTAATTGCCCACTATTCTTAGGGAGTGATGGATAAAGTATTTGGACCAATGACCATCTGACACGTGGCTATCAATGTGGCAACCCAGTTTGTCTCGAGAACAGGGCTTCCCCTTTGTCTATCCATGTGGACGTGAGTCTACGACAGACAGTTATGGGTTGCCTCCTTCCTTGTCGCCTACGTGGACAAAAAAATAAATAAAGGTTGTTAGAGGCGATTAAGTTCCGTCTTCTTGTGAAATATTCCATAGAATATTCTGCCCCTTTGGTACTATATATAGTTCCGTCTTATAGCACAGTTACCAAGGGGTGGGGGGATCACTTTTTACCACACATTACCACACTCACATATCCCAACCCCCCTAGCTACCAGCCCACGACGTGCAAGTCGGGAAAGTTGATCGCCCTCGCTGCTTGCTCAAGGTGTGTAAGATAGGATACCCGACCCTCTTAGTTGCTCAATGCTTGGAGGTTGAATGCCCCAACCTCCCTCGCTGTTCGAGGAATGAGGTCAAGCACCCCAACCCCCCTCGTTACCCGAGGCATGGAGGTTGGGCGCCCCGACACCCCTCGTTTCCAGAGGCGAGGAGGTCAAGTGCCCAAACCCCTTCACTGCTTGGGGCATGGAGGTTGGGTGCCTTAACACCCCTCGGAAAGGTGATAAAGGAGCGTAAAATCAACATGTTAGATGGGGCAAATGTTGCGCTTTAAGACCCTCTCCAAGGAGCTTCCGAAGCACGCCTTTAGCAGGGACAAATGGTAGGGCAAGTATTTGGAGCATTGACTATTCGATACGTGGCTATCGATGTGATAGCCCAATCAACCTCGAGGATAGGACTTACCTCCCCTTTGTCAACCAATGTGGACATAAGTCCAAAACAAACAGTTGTGGGCTGCTTCTTCCCTTATTACCTACATAGATAAAAGGATAAATAAAAATTATTAGAGGCAGTTAGGGGCCATCTCCCAACGAATATTCCATAGAATATTCCGTCTCTTTGCTACTAGGTATAAAAGCTCGCCTTTAGCACAGTTATTGAGGGGATCATTTTTTATCACTCGTTACCAAACTCACCTACCTCAGATTACTAACTTTAACATTGACGGGACTACGTGGAGAAACTTCTCTTGACATCGATCTTTATGTAGGTGGCATTTCGGGAGCTTGACGTTTTCACCTTGGAGACACTTCGACCATCCTTACGCACATGAGCTAGAATCACGTCGGGCTAACCAGAACATCAACATTTTCCCATAACAATTGTCAATCTGACAGTGGTGTAAATACGATATAAATCTCATGATCAGTGAATTAGCATTGTCAATGCAATTGCATTTCATTCCTACTCTTTTCTTGATCATTCATGTGTTAAGTCAAATGAGTGAGCAATCAATTTACTATTAAAAAACTATAGTACTTCATCAATATCCTTTCGGATGTGTAAAAAAACTAGATCTGTACCAAATGTTACGATATGTTTTTATATTTCTAGATTAAATATTGATCATCTAAGCCAACAATGTCTAACTTTGAGATAACTTGATGATATCATATACCCACCGATGACTATTTCGCTTCCAAGGTGGAAACACCAAGTTCCCGAGGTGCCACCTGCACAAAAACTAAGATTGAGAGGAGTTTCCCGACCTGATCCCTCTGATGCCCAAGTTAGTAACTCGAGGTAAGTGAGTGTGATAATAATTGATAAAAAGTAATCTCCTTTCTTGGTAACTATACTAAAAACGAGCTTTTATACTTAGTACCACAGGGATAGAATATTCTATAAAATATTTCGTGAGGTCTCTAACCATCTTCATTTGTCATTTTGTCCACGTAGGCGACAAAGGAGGAGGCAGCCCACAGCTACTGCTTTGGACTCACATCCATGTGGATAGACAAAGGGAGGCAAGTCTCATCCTCGAGATTGATTGGGCTACCACATCAATAGTCACATGTCGGATGGCCCATCAATTGTTATTTCAACAGCATGGAGATCATTAGCGAAGAATCACTAGAAAAAACTACTATCTATCGTCTCAAATCTCTGGCAAATGATAGCTCGATTGCCTCCAATGATATTTTGATACAAGAGATAAGGTTAGAAGTATCAGCAAGTTTGTACAGACGAGGCCACCCTCAGTGCCCGTCTCCACCACAACACCAATTGCACAAGTAAGCAGATCCCTTGGAGTACCGCACCATCAGGCATGCTCTCCGTAGGCAGTTCCAACGGAGTAGCTTTTGCAATAAGCTTGAGAGCATGCCTGTGGTGTTTGTGGCAGACAGTGCAGGTGGTCGCAGTAGCTTTTCCAATAAGCTTGAGGGTTTGCCTGATGTTCTTGAGTTGGGTTGTGGCCGTTAGATTCTCTATTTCCTAGATAAACTTGCACAGGTGAAGGACGTAGTAGAAATACATCACCCATGTAGACAGTTTCTATGAGTGCAAGCCTCATAAAAGGTAACAGAAGCGTGCAAAAATTTGCTCAGGTCAAACAGAGTTTGGCCATCGAGGACGAAGGTAGAAAGGAGCTCGATTGCAAGACTCACCGATCGAGTAGGGACGAAAGTCGATGTCGAGTGAAAGAGTCGTCGCTCGATGGATAAAAGCTATTCTAGGGATAATAGATTGATCTTCAAGAGTTCACATCGACACAAGGGTTTGACATACTGAGTCCTCTGGTGACCGGCGACAGCGGGAAAGTATAAGTCGCGGGGCCTCGTGACTCCGCCATCGCAGAGAGATCGGAGTTCTTGATCAAGAAGAAGGCCGAGGAGAATGACCGGAAGAGATCGAGTCGGTCTCGGAAAGACAAGCATCCTGAATTCACAAAAACCCAAGGGAAAAGGGGGTAATGACATAGAAGGACATGAAAAGAAGTGAGGCCAGAGCCATCAGTTCCTCCATCAAGGCGTGGTTGCTCGGCACCAGCCTTCCCATCAACCGTCCAACCAGTTACCAGGGGCGCATCAGTCTCTTGTGCCTTCTGTCAGATGTCACATAATCGGTCTCGGCAACCAAAATCTTGGTCCTACGAAGTTAAATCAACCAAGCTCCACGAACAAAAGCTTTGGACCTAACCGAAACCCTAATTTTCTCCCATAATGAAACCCTAATGCGGAAATAGAATGCAGGGAGGAGGAACGAAGAAGCCGATGGACGAACAAGAGAAAGATAATGAACTCGACCGAAAATAACACTTACCAGAACCACCGATCCCTCTTTCAGGGGGAATCTGCCGGGCCTCTCCTCCATCCGCGTCCTCCTGCTTCCTGTCGTGACCGGCGACGGCGGCACAGTACTGTTGGCGATCTGGCCAATTTCTGCGTTAAACGGTGTTTTTGCCCTTTTCCGCGACAATTTAAAGCCACCTGTTGGTCACTCGCCCGCTGGTCATTTTCATCCTCGTTTTCGCGCATTTGGGTTGAGCAAACCCAAACCTCCAAATTAAACCCATAGGCCGGTCCATTAGAACCAAACCGGGGAACTATAAATAAGGCCCTAGGGTTCGGCCCATGGGCCGTCCCCAAGCCTCCGCGCACAAGTCGTCGTCTCCGCCGGTAGCCGCCGCCGTTAGATCGTTAGTATCAACGTAATGACAGCCGGTGATTCTGCACCGGTGGAGGCAGAAACACCATCAACTGGGATCGTGAAAATGGATTTGTTAGCACATCTACAAAGGGCGACTTGTAGCATTGCAAACAGCTGCATGATTAGATGAGGTTTGTCACCTATGATTAGTTCTTATTTCTGCGACAGTAATCCTATCAAGTAGTCTGTGTGTGTCTTCGTAGCATGTTTAGATCATGTGCAGTTTTCTTTTTTGTGATTGCTGACTCCTTTGGTGTTATTGATTGTCCAGGATATTCTCTTTAGTCATCTCATATAGCTCTTAATTTCATTTCAATCATTAAATATTCGATCCTATCAATGTTTGGGAACTCTGTGAATTGAGTCATCTACCTGTTAGACACAAGGTCACAACATGAGTATTAAGTGATGCAGAGGGATGTGGTTGTAAGGCAAAGTTTCCATTGTCAGTTAGATAATTAACCCTCATCATGAGGAGCATTTCATATCTTGGGTTTACAAGAACAGGAGCTTTACAAGAACAAGCTAAAATTTTCATTACTGGAGCAACAAGAAAATAATGTTGTTGTATTTTTATGCTATAATTAGCTCGCTATTGCTTGACAAGAAGAATTGTCTCACTAGGCAAATCTTTCAGAAAAAGGAAAAAAAAGGTATTAAACTTGCCTAGTCTGACAGAGTGATTTGTAGCTTTAATTTGGTATAGTAGATTAGCAGGGAATGGTGAGCTGGGTCATACCATGGCTGAAGCTAGGCTTCTTCTATGTTGAACTTTGATGTTAAAAGCAATGAGTAAGATAGGGAATAGAAACACTTGTTGAGTTCCTACAATTATGCATGCCTTGGAGTAAAAAACATGGCTTGATATTGGAACCAAATCTGAATTTTGGCAGCCCAACTCCCTGCATATCCATATTTGATCAGACTTTGCAACAATCCATCAAAGTTGATTTGGACAAACTCCTAATCTTCTTGTTACTACTGTCCTAACTTTTCATGCTGTTCATCCATGTTCACTGAACACCAATGGGGCACTGCTATCCTTCCATCTCCTTTTAACATATCTTGCTTCTCATCTGTTGATCTGTTCTTTTACTTGACTCATACAAGGAAACTCTGTCTCGACATCAATGCCAACAACAACATCATCATGAGTACATGATCGAACAGAGAGCCAAGCTGAAATCATCAAGATTCGTAGAAGGTTTTCCACACTTTATTTAACATTCAGATGTGAGTTTAATTTCAGCAGTTTCTAATTCTATCTGGCTTCTCTTAGGCATTCAAGATTTGTAGAAGGTTTAACGTGTACCGACCGTAACCTCAAAAGTTTCTTGTCACTAAAAGTTAGAATTCAGTGATGGGTTCTAGCTAACACTCACACAAAGTAGATTTTGTAGCTGGATCTGGATGGAACAGCAACGATGAGAACGGTGGTTAATTCTGATTTCTATGTTGACGAAGGTTTGATAGCTTATAGTGCAGTTGCATTATGGATATATGACAAATCAAATTGTGAAAAGTGGCATTTGAATACAGAAACTGCTGCTCAATAATGCAACAAATGTTAAACAAATAAAATATTAAGTTGCATGATGGGAAGTGATAACAGATGATTCTTGACGATGAACAAGCCCACCTGTGATTCTTAATTCAACATACTTCAAATGGATTGTAATAAAATGACCAGTACAGTCACAATCATAAAAGATTTGAGAACCAGGAAGGAGGATGATTCATAAGCTGCATAAAATAGATCTCATGTGCAGTTAAGAGCAGAAGAGAAAGAAGCATAGAAGTCACTTGGTGGTTTCTATATGGTTTGAATCAGATGCTTGGCAAAGTGGCATCAGAAGTGGAGTATCATGCCCTTAAGAAACTAGCTGCGTTTCATGCAGGCAGGCCTGTGGATAGACTTGGGGATCAAACAATGCCTCTCATCTTTTGGCACCATGTATTATTTATTAAGATGGTGATGGAGAAGGTATCAGATCAAGTGTTCTCATAGAAGATGTCAAAAGGGTGCAGAATGACAATGATGCTTCATTCCAGCCCACAGCAGCCAGAGATGGATGAGAAGTTGTACCAAATAGAAAGTATAATCTTTAGGTCACATCAGTCACATATATTTTCTCTGAATCCCCATGAGAATGTTCCTGCAGCACTAGATATGACTTCTGAATGCATGCCATCCATCAAAAGAGCATGGGAGAGGCTTTGCGAGATCCTTTACAGGTGTGCAGAGCCCACTACCTAAAGCATTCAGCTGAAAGCATAGAAACTGATACACCCTCGATCTTCCATAACATTCATGGCAGGTTAAAGCTGTTAAAAGGTGCTTTAGGGAGGATATGACACTGACTCAAATCCTCTTAGTTTAAGTGGGGATGGGTAGATAAGCAGCATTTATGGTGATCCATGGCATATGCATAGTAATAGATAGCCCAATTATTTGCTACAGAAGTAGAAGAAGGAACTTTTGATTTCTTTCTGCTGTTCCAGTTTTACGCCATTCAAGTTTGTTGGATTCATATATCATGATCATTGCCCTCCAATTAAATTCATTAGACAATGATGTGAAGATTCATAAATAAAATCAATGGCTAAGCATGTGAGAGAGAAAGAGAGTTGAAGTACAGGATTAAAGAACAAAACAAAAGGAAGAAAAAGTGAGGGATTTGGAAAAACCTAATCAAGGAGAGAAGAACATGGATCACCACCTGCACTGCATCTTTATGATTGTAGTGGTTGTTTGTTGATGTGAACTGAAGCAGACAAGCCATCAGGAAAATTTGGGTCTGAATGGGCTGACACCAAAAGAGAGTGTGTTTGTCAACATCAGATTAAACAAAGCAAACATGATCATCTATGCTGGCTAGCAGATGGGATGTGCCCACCAGTGACTCTGCTATTTGTGGTTTACAACGTATATGGCACATTGTATGTTCATGAAATCCACTTACTCTGTTCTTTTATTTGACATATGGTGGTACTTGTGAAGCTTCCATGTAGGGTGCAAAACCTCACATGCATCCACAGATGCTCTTGTCCTGTGATCCTACACAAGCAGATAGAGATGTTAGTGTAAAATATGGGGGAAGACCAGCATAAATCTGGCTTCTGCCAATATGCAGGCCTGTGAAATCATTAAGTCAAAATAGTCCCTAGAGTACACAAGCAGCTACTAAAGATGTTGGTGCAAAATATGGGAAAGGCCAGCAATAAATCCAGCCTTTGCCAATGTGCAGGCATGTGAGATCAATAAAGTCAAAGTAGTCCAAAGAATCTGATTGGCAGTGGAAGAAACTTTGTGCCTGATAAAGCCCCTTCTCCTAACTTTCCACCATCCAGGTCAATGTCTGAATTGAATCAATTCGGAGATGAAACACAGAGATTTGAGCAAGAAGAAGAAGAAGAAGATATACCCAAGGAAGCTTACCAAAAACAAAAACAAAAAAAGAACTTGCTGAAGTTACCATTTGTTTTCTGATCCATAGCTTGACCTTACCAGAACATTCACTGTTGTAATATTTCATGTAACCAGTGAATCATCCTTCTTTCTGGTTCTCAATCTATGACAATCTATTTGTAGTCTATTGTTCCACTGGCAAGAATCATCTGTTATCACTTTCCATCCTGCAACTTGATGTACTATTCTGTTTGTTTAGTAGTGGTTGCAACATTGAATATTAGGCAGTCAGTTTTCCCTGTTCGACTGCCACTTTTCACATCTTGATTTGTCCTTCGTCAAGAAAGAAAACAAAATTAGCCACCACTGCTATCATTTGTTATCTCTCGCTAAGCTAAACCCACCTTCACTGAGATCAAAACTTTTAGTGGCAAGACATGGTTTGAGGTTTAAGGCCAATACACACCTGTCGTAAAAGTTCACAGCAAGCATCAGAAGATGGACGCTGAAGTATCTTCTCACCAGGGAGGACATGTCAACCTGATGCTCTCCATTCATGCTAATGACACCCATTATTTCCACACCAAAATGCCTCATCTGCCTATTTCTATGCCAGTAAACAAGGTCAAGTTGCCCTTCATCCCCCACATATCTGCATGTCATGCTGCTTCTTGATGTTGATGAGGGAATAATCCACGGACAGAGACAAAGGAATTCCCAGTAGTCCAACCACCAATAGGGGAAGCCTTTTGTGCATGGCGAATCCTGTTCCTGGAGATGGGATTCCCCCACCATGGCCGCAAAGGGTTGACCTTGGATTGTAAATCCACAGCAGCAAAGTGTGATCTTTTCTGCTCACCATCTTTTTCTGACTCTGTAGGAATCGAAGAATTCCTGACAGAGAGTATGACATGAATGCAGGGCTTGCATCTATATAGCACTCATGCAGTCCCTTCCCTGACCCACTTCTTCTCCTTTGCCCCTACAGATATGTAGAGTTCGTAGGCTGCCCTCTCTCCACTGTTCATGCATGTATAAATCCCATGCAACCTCACGCCATCTCCTGGACTCCAAAAGGACATGCTCGTGAAGGTGAAGAGCAAGCTTTGGGCAGCTCTGGGCTCGTCCAAAGCCCGCCATGGCGGCAGGAAGAAGCTCCTCGTCCGGATACAGGTCGCCGTGGCGAAGTGCACCGGCCACGGCGACGTGCCCATGGAGGACAGGTACGTGGACGAGATCCTCTTCCTCGTCTCCAACGCTCCTGTTTCCGCCGCCTTCCTCTCGAGGAGGATTTCGGCGCGGCTGGCGGCCACACGAGACCCGGTGGTGGCCCTGAAGACCCTCCTGCTTCTCCACCGCCTCCTCCGGGGAGGCGACCGCCGATTCGAGCGGGACATAGGCAACCTGTGGTCGTCGGGAGAGCTCGAGATGGATCTGTCATGGTGCTCTCACTCTTTCCTCGTTAGCTACTCCTCGTTTCTGGGAGACAGGATGGGTTGGATCATAAACCACGCCGGTATGCTGGAGCCAATTAGGGCACCGCAATCGCGCGAGGAAGAGGAAGCTGAATCGATCCTGCACATGATATCGAGATGCCAAGTGTTTCTCGATCGGGCTATGGATTGCCTGCCGCATGAGGAGACGTCATGGCCAAGCCAGGTGATGCAGTCAGCACTCGACATCATCCTGAGAGAAAGCTTTCGAGTCTATCGCAGCTTCTGTGATGGGCTAGCAATACTTAGGAAATCTTCAGGAGGTTTAGCTCTCGGCATCCTAAAAGAGGCATGCATCCAAACCCCCAGACTTCATGAGTTCTACGAGAATTGCAAGAGAAGAAACCTTGGGAAGATCTTAGACTTCCCGTCCGTTCGAATCATCACCATAGACCAAGTATCATCCATGCGGCAGCATCAGAATGAGGTCCAGGAAAACAATGCGGAAGAAAGCGAAGCATCACGAAGTAGGTTTTTGTCGAAGCTGGAGACGAAGATAAGCCAAGTATGGGTTGCATTCGATGAGGAAGATTCGACGACTTGTGTCAGCTCTGCCGGTGAGAGTCGTGGTTAGGTCGTGCCAAACATCGACATGATGAGAGTGGGTTTGGATGGGGATTCTTCGCAGTTGCGGAGACTGTATTCATAGGGCTGGCTACATGATCCGGTTGCTTGTTCTTTCTTATGGTATCTTGTCTTCCTGATGTGGAGGAGGGGATTTTTCTACCATAATATTACCAATAATCTTTCAATCATATCAACCACTACTATTTAGATATGTGATAAGTTTAATTTCATCTGTCAAAAGCTGTATTTATTTACTGTACATTTGATCATAGTTGAATTTCAAATACTTTAGAGCATACCACTTGAAATGATATGAAACGGGTGTTACATATTGGTCCGGGCATGGGCTGATTGATACACGGATCATTCCGTTTCAAACGGTCCAATTGGTATAATAAAAAAAATTAAAAAATATGATACGATCCTATCCAAATCAATATTAAAAAAGAAAAAAAAATATATTAGAGCTCGCGAACACAAGCCCTCCTCATATAAAATATATTAGAGTACGCTATCGTTACTTTTTTTTCTTTTCATCTCTCTTTTTTTTTTTTTTATTCCTCCTATGCTAACTCTATAGTCCTTTCATTTTGCTCTCTCTTTTTTTTTTTCTTCTCGTTGAACCATTGATATACCGATGTATCATTTTCTCTCTCTTTTTCTTTCTCGTTGAACCATTGATATATACTGATGTATCATGTATCGAAACATCGATATAGATCGACATATGCTAGTATGATAAATTATCCAAATGGGTCCAGTACCCAGATAGACATTAATGCAGTGGATTATATATCAAGATGAGAGAGAAACATTTCAACATATCAACTGTGACTCACAAAGTAAATAGACCAAATTGCCATCAATCAGTTCATTATTGCCCTGTATTTGCAGTAGTTACACCAAATTGCCATCAGCTCTCTTGTATTTGCATTGTTAACCTTTTGCCATAAAGGATACTAGGAGAAGCAAAAGACTGTTTCAAGGTCATTATTACCCTTTTGCTTCAGTGTACCTACTTATAAAAGGAAGCTTGGATGGTAAACCGGTTATGCCAGTGACGACACAGGTCATGTACTTCAAAGAGAACATCAAGTCACTCGCAATATCTATCATATGCTTTCCTCAGGCATTCTTACCTCTATTCCAATGGTCGTCTTCTGTATACACTTCCACCTGCAGTGAGCTACCTTAATTGCCACTGAAAGATGATTGAAGATGTTAGCAGCAACATAAGCTCTTCAAAAAAAAATGGTGGAATGCAGAGGTGTGTTGATAAGACTACAATGGTGAGAATAGTATATCCATCCAAACAAATAACTTCCTGCTGATGGGTTGACAGATTAGATGATAGAAACAAAACTAGAACAAAAGGAATTACTACATAACACACTTCATGAAACGTGAATGTTTCTCCCACCATTTGCCAGTGCCAGTGCCAATGTCTTCCAGAGCTGCTTGTGAGGTGACAGATCTACTAGCGTAGGGAATCTTGGGTCCTTTCTCATTTGGACAATGCGATTTAGTCTTACAGCACTTGAAAAGATTTGGTGCAAACTTCATGCTCCAAGTCAACGAAGCGTCCTTTCGTTTTCTCTGTTTCCTTTGTCGCTGCCAACAAAGCTGTTTCCAATCTTTACTGCCAACATCGATTCCCATCAACTTTGTAGCAGGAACGAGATATTCTAAACATACTCCTCATCTCGTAGATGGAGAAGGGTAGTATAACTCCCTGCACGCATCGATCTGTTCTGACCACAAGGAGAGTGGACCAAGTCAATACTTCATTACAAAGCAGAAGAGTCATGCCTTGGTCGGTCTGTGAGGATCGACCGCATCCTTAAACAATACATTGCAATGCCACCTGTGGTCACAACCATACACTGATCTCTCTCACGATGCGGTTATGTTAATATACATCTTTCACTTTACCACAGCCTGTTGGACATGATGTCGGAGGGGGGGGTTGCAGGAGGATATACAAATTACATAAGTCGAATGATGTACAGTTAAGAAAGTTCGAATCCAGTGTTTGAACTGATTGCATAGAGAAGCTTGTTCCTCAAAGTACTCGATCGTTTGTATGTCGGGAGCTGCCAAATTAAGAGTAGTTGTTTAACTAGGAAAACAGCGATAGCAACTTGAAGAATAATGTACCGAAGATGCATCTTGTCATTTACCTTGAGTGTATTGTAGCAGGTGGAAGCTGAGGGAAGCCGATCCACATCTTGTCCACCTAGTGTAGCCCATAGGGGTAAATCACACGCGACCTGAACAGACAAATTGGAAACCAGCTGGAACTAAGTAACAAATATATTTCAGGCGGAACATTAGAATCAAATTCATCGTGTAACAAACAGTAATAAAACAGCAAATTGCTTGTAGATTTTGAACGAGATCTGGAGCTATTTGTGTCATCAACACTCTTTTTTACCCATACTTTTATCTATGTAGCAACAGATAAATAGTTGGAAAGGCCTCACATGTAACTGACTCGTAAGCTCTCCCTAGTGTCTCGAGCATGCTTAAATTTCTGTTTTCCAGACGCTAGTTTTCCAAGGCATATAATGTAAAGAGACAACATATCAACAATTCAAAACAAAAAAGTAGCATAATGGAAGTGAAGGAGACACATTTATCAACTGGAACATGAGGCAGGCTTTTAAATTTCCAGTAAGACTGATCAGACAGAAACTGTGATAGTTATAAAGCACAGAAACAATTGAAATCCAAGACATTACAGGTTTCACAAAACAACCACCTAGAAACAGTTTTCCTATTATCATATCCTATTAGGCTTGGTGAACTAGACATTTAGCTCCCAGAAAAGCCAAACAGGAAAGAAATCAAGACTGATTTCAGAATAGAGTAACAACTTTGTCCAGCATATCAGCAGAAAACAAGGTCTAAATGTCAGTTTCTTTATCTTGAAAATCATATGTGAATGATGTTTTCTATAAACAAAATTTCAGAAATATTGGATCCTAAATAAACTGGAAACCTGCCTCAGTTCTGTGTGGACCACAAAAGCTGTGGAAAAGAGAGAGAGAGCTGGTGTTGTCAGAAACTAACTGGATTGCGGGAACAACCAGGTCAAAGAACAGGTCAAATTTTGCTAAAATTATGTAATGACCATTATTTTTTAAAAAATCAACGATATAATAATTTTATAAGAAGGCTTCTTTGTCATTAAATGTAGCATTCACATCAAGACAGCAAACGGGCTCATATTGATTGCTTTTTCTCTGTTATCATGAGCAGAACATGGCACAGCAACAGTCCACAGTCCACTTGACCCATCTGCTTGTTATGGCCCTCACTTGTTACCTGCAAAAACAAAAAAAAAAACTCCTTTCTCCAAAATCTCCATCTTCTACAACCTACATTGTCAGGCCATACATAGAAATGGAGGAGATATTCAAGCTATCAAGTTCACTTTGATATGACCATTCCATAACATTCCAGGATCTAACTGGCAACTATAAGCATGCATTTTCCAAAACCAAACTAACCTTCAATTTTGTTGGGCTGATTAAATATACGCCTTAATAAGTCATTAATCTAAGCATTTTACTGCATGGAAAACTAAACCCTAGGATCTTTGTCCAGAACGTTTAAGGTCAGGAAAGATGGATGACATCGAGCACTTTATATTTAAGTTAATAACTTCAAGAGATACTATATTGCAGATAACCCTCTGCATTGGTTTAAACCCCTCAACAGAATATGCAACTTGATATACAGGACAAGGTAACAATGGAAAAAGAACTGCCATCAGTAACTTATAACAGAAATGGAATATACTTCAAGCATTCCAAAATCTCACACAAAAAGGCTTAATTACACTACTAATAATATTTGTATCTTTTCGCTCTTCTCTTCCCCACTTACCAGGCCAACTGACATTTTCCACTCCATCTTGCAATCTTCTCCATCACACCACTCTCTTCCACTTGATTGCCATTCTACACAACCACCACCATCACCAACAACATCATCATCTCTTTCTCCATCACCATTACACAACCTCCATCGCCACCATGACCACCACCGAACCACCTAGCTGCACCAATGCTACAGGGACACCAGCAACCCAACCCCAGTTACCCCGCCAACAGAAATTTTACCTCAAATAGTCTTTTGCCAAAGAATAAAAAATCTGTAAATAGGGTCCTACTAGAAGGATTTTCTTTAGTAACGCCACACTTAAGAAAATGATAATTGCTATGTAAAAGAGTATTTCACAACTTAAAATTGCCATTAGAAGTCTCATATGGGTTCTAGTCTGACCCCAGGCATGACAATGTAACAGGTTAACCAGCCAAGTCTCAGATTTCATCAGGGACGGGGCCATAGAATCCAAATCTTTACCCAGCAGTGGGCTTCTGCCTGAGCCAGGATAGAGATCTTTTCCTCTAAAATTAAAGCCTTTAATAGAGATTGTACAAGTTACTGATTACATGAGATTAGATGTATCAAAAGCCTCAAGCGAAATAATACCTTGTGAATAGTGAAGGCAGGCTGTAGGTGCTTGAACCCAAGTAAAGGAGCACGTGAACAGCTTGTCACAAACTTCAGTAGCATGCACCTTTCAATTGCTTTAAAGCCTTTCACAACCTGCAAGGTGGACATATAGAAGATAATCCTTTTGAAAAGATGGACATGTCCAAACAGGACTCACAAATGCACGGCAAAGAGATATATGCCAATCACATTAGTGGTATGAGAAGATGTAAAGACCTGAGAGAGTTTAACAAAAACCATGTAAGGAATTTGATGGCTCTTACTAATAATAGTATAATACTACTCCACATAGAGTTCAATGACAGTAAAAGATCCATCAGCTGAACCGAATTAGTGCCATTGTACAATTAATTGCTATATTTTATAGAAATGCTAACCAGTGACTGTCATATTGCATGATATAGTACGAAACAGCCGGTACATATCAGTCTGCCCAACAACCGGAAACTGACCAGCCCATTTCAGGCAGCATGCAGGAAGCGAAGGTGTACCATCCAGTACACCCCTTGTATCACCGATACGGTCAAGTGATTTGGCTCAATTGGACTGGTACAGTCAAAATCTGATGGTTACTAACCAATACAGGTCAAGAACGATCAAATATTAACTGTATCAGGCAATACGTAGGCATATAAAACGGAACACCCCACTCGTCCTCCGTGCTGCCCAAAATGGGCTGGTCAATGTACCAGTGTACCAGTTGTCAGGCAGACTGGTACATACCAGTCATTTCCTACTGTAATGAACAGTATGACAGTCACTACACCTCACTATGACTGTTGTGCTTGCCTTCTTGGGGTGAGATCCTTTGTTACACCTTCCAGTTGTGATAAAACTTCACTTAGCTAGAAAGTCTATCATACCAAGATAGATAGGTACTATGATGTTCCATAGGGCTTCACCGATCTTCTCACTATGACCTTCTTGTGCTTGTCTTTTTGGGTTGAGATCCTTTCTTACACTTCTACCAATGGAGATAAAATTTCATTGCTATCATACCAAGTTAGATAGGTACTATGATGTTCCAAAAGGGCTGGAAAGTGCTTAAGAATGCTGAAATATCACCTCTTGTTGACTGTCTCAAGTCATAAAGAGCTGTCCCAAGCTGCTTCAACTCCTATTCAAGCAATTTCAACAAACTGATTGACGAGAAATTAAGCCTAGATCAAGCCTAGTGCCAACATAGAGTGGTTAGTGTCGTGTCCAAGGTTGAACTACATTTTAAAACATTTCACCATTAACAAAGCAACAGATCCTTAAGAAACCATATCTAAGGTACAAATGACACATGGATTTCTTGCAAATTGTAACAAATTAACTAAATATCTTCTACAAGTTCAGGGTAGTGTAGCCATTTCTCATTGCTCTCGATCTAAACTACTTTGGTTTCCTCCCCTACTTATCCTTATTGGAAAATTTAATGGTCTTCTTAGAAAATGCCTAAACCACCTTAAATCACTTTCCGCCATCTCTCCTAAACAAACAATATATACATTTCCAAGTATGCAATCATTTAATGGTCATCCAAGGACCATGCTTGCATATCAACTTACTATCAGTAGATTGAACTTTGTTAATTATAATTAGGTAAACAATCTCTGAAAGTAATTTGTCTATGACACCAGACTATTCAATGTAGTTATATTTAAAAAGACAAAAAAAAAACTAGCATTTAGTTTATGATACGCAAGAATGATCCTTGGATGACATTGTAACTTCTAATGATCATCTTAACACTCAAATGATCATCCAACATTGAAAAAAAAACATCATTAGTTTATATTTCACAGCCAAGACTCTTGGTGCATTATATATTATTTTTCTCACAGAGCGAAAACCACTTAAGATGCAGAATATGATTTAGGAGATCATGCTAACTGACCACTCCAACATGGCAACAAAAGAATGCTGCACAGAACCAGAAACATAAATGCAATGATGTAACGTTTTCCCACGTGTTGACTTCAGATTAGTCATAAAAAAACCCTTGGTTTACTAGATCAGTACCTCCCAGAAAGAGCTTGACTGTACGACTGTCTCAGAATAACCACCAGAATACTTTGTATTGCTTCGGAGATCATCAACATCGAAGTCATTTATACCGCCTGAAAGCAACTGCATGAGGCAATTATGGATCATAAGACCACCAGGATACAAACTTCTCAAAAGAAGGGAGGAGTTCCCCAGCAAATTTAAAAGGTCCGACTGTTTACAGGAATTTCATTAGATACAGTTCATGTGCATGAGCTGTGAAACAGATTAAATAATGGCAATGAGCTCGAATGTTTATTATTTTCCGCATAATTTATCATCAGGCATGAACATAGGAAAAATAATAATAAAACAACATCATGGATTGACCATAAAAAGAATCCATCAATTGCCTGACAGAAAGATATTACATTGTAAGAATATGTAGTGGAATTTTGCAGATAACCACAAGATGTCTAAATATGAAGATCATCTCTGATTTTCTATATGTTATTATTGAGCCTCTCTTAAGTGCCCTGAGTCAATGTCATTATACAAAATGTTACAATTCTATCACATCACATCTGAAGGAGAGAAGTACCTGGTTGAATTCATTTGCATTAAATAAGCTCAACCAAGATGGAGATATGAGATCAATCAAGCCTCTATAAAATGCATTTGCAAACGGGAGTATCTGCATCATACATTCGGTAAAGAGAAGTATCAGTAATCACAGGCATATAAAATAACATGCCTAAGTATCACAACCACAAACATACTTGGCGATTCAGTTTGTAATCTGCCATTGCATGCACATAGTGCAACTTATTCTCATTTGTTACCAAGATATTTGTACCACCAGGTTTAAGCTCAGTGACAATCCTTTTCCCACATATGTCCTCGGCAACGGTAAAATCTAAAGCTAGATCCGTGACATCACCATCAAAATGCTGTTGAATATAAGAATATCTAAAGTTTCAATCTAAATATACATGTAATACTGAAGTGTGAAATGAATTTAACAGTGTCAACATCAACAAAAAAAAACATTAATATTTTCATCATGGTAACAAAGGCAATCATAACCATAAAGTAAACATAAGCAAATGTACCAGTCAACTCCTTTGATACCACTGGTCAGCTCAGAAAAATAAGTGCCAATTATTAATGGCATGGATTCCAAAACTTGTTCCTCAATGGCAGCATATTATAGGTTACTTGCCATTTTATGACAACTAATATTTTTTGAACTTTTGAACATGAAAGAACAAAAAGGTATCATAAAATCCTTCTCCATTGATATGGAGCAAGCTTCAAAGAAATTCAAAATTGAGAAGTCCCTATCAAAGATTCGACAAAAATATACTCTTAACTAGGGTTCTCAATTTCGATGTGTATCGCCCGGTACAGGTGGTATATACCGGTCCGGGAGGATACTGGTATGTGGACCGTCCTCTACCAAGCAGTACCAATATTTTGATTGGTACTAAGACGTACCAACCGATACCGAGGCATACCGACCGGTACTGCCTCGGATTTCGACCATTACTAAGGCAATACCGATCGGTACGCCCTGACCTGGTAGGTGGAGGCATTTTTAAGGTTTTAGGGCATACCATCAGTATGCCCTAGCGTATCGACGGTACATACCGGTACGTATCGTACCTAGTAGAGCTTGGTACACCGGTATGGACCGGTATTCAAAACCTTGCTCTTAGCTACCAAGTTAATGTGTCAAAATCCAACCTAAAGCATATACAGACAGAAGAGAAACTTGGCTTCTACAATGGTATACACCTAAATCTTTACTCCAATGTGCCTTACTGAGTACATTTGAGTGAACACTTAAAGATGTCAAAGCCAAGCATAGTCAATAACCAGCTGCAATATGGTATGCACCTAAATCTCTGATCAAAAGGCTACAATGTTCTACTGGAGTCCTGCATGTGCTTCGAATGCAAAAATATCAGAAAAGGGAGATATCTATGTAACATAATGCCCAAACTAAAAATCGGCTGTGAAGATTTTGTTTCAAGATGACATCTGCTATGCCAGGGACATTCTCTAGGAAGCTACTCACATTATAAAGAAATAATTGACTATAAACTGATATTCATGAAATCTGTAATTTGGCTCCTAAAAACACACCACAAAGATGACTAAAAATTAGGAATATCATAATGTGACAGTATGAGTAAAGCTAAAAATATATGCCCCCAGGATACAGCTACTTAAATTTGTTATGGAGCAGCTTCACCCTAAATCACCCAGAACTTAAAAGAGTCTTAGACCTGACACTAAAATGTCATCAACAAGAACATCAGACATCACATCGGTCAGCTTGGGGCAGGACATATGGTTCACTTCAAGGTCAGTCCATGTTGTCCAGACTCAAGTACGGCAGAGTCAACCACTTGGAAAAGAGGGTGCCTTGGACCTACCTGCCTATATGACAGCCGCCTCAAACTAGTCATGAACTACATTTGTCAAACTAGTCTTCTGCTTGGACTAGGAGTTCATAGGAAGGTGGCAGCCTCCTTCAATTGGGAGACGGTTAGAAAGCTGATATTGACACATACGATAATTAGAAGACAAAACAGCAGTCTCCTTGAAATAGGAGAAGGTTGGAAGGCTGATACTGACTCATATGAGATATTAGAAGACAAACTAACTCAAAGCAGAAGCTTCCTCTTGATATTGGAACTGAGGCCCTATTTAGAAATGAGGCCTTAGACTCAACTCTCAGGTTTCAAATGTCAAACAGACAGATACATACTAAACAATTTTTACTACTTCAATCAAGTATTGACACAATACATATGGCTCAACAACAGTAGATATCAGTTCATTTTTTTTATTATAATATTCAACTTTACTAAACAATATAGATCAGTATACCACCTGAAATACCGGTACCATATTGGTCCACTAGATGACCGAATGTGGCATCAGACTAATATATAACCTTGGTGAGAGTCGTTAGACCAGTGTTTTTAAGAGCACTAGGCGCCAAAAGGTACCAAGGTCAAGCGAGGCGCTCTAGAATATTAAAATATTAAAATATATAATATAATTTTAAAATACATAATATTAAATATTAAATATGGTAACAATAGTTAATAGTAGTTTTAATTATCAGTTCCAAGGATTAATAATCCATTGTTAAGAGTTGTTTTAATCCATTTTTAACAATATGGATTCAATCAAGCGCTTGCTTGAGGTGCCTGGTGCCTCGATTCACGTGAACGCCCAAGCAACGCTTCAATGAAGTGTGTCGCTTGGATCCTATGCGAGGTGCTCGAGTGAGGCAAGTGAAGAGCATCACCCGGACCCTATGCGAGGTGCTTGGGCCTCGCCTTGCCTCGCCCGAGCGATAGTAGCAACGGAGAAAGCTGCGGACCTATCCCTTGATGACAGAGGGAGCTACGCATAAAAAAAGCAATGGTGAAGGAGGAAGATTCAAGGTGCTTGGGCCTCGCCTTGCCTCGCCCGAGCGATAGTAGCAACGGAGAAAGCTGCGGACCTATCCCTTGATGACAGAGGGAGCTACGCATAAAAAAGCAATGGTGAAGGAGGAAGATTCAAACCTTTACGTCGATGGCAAAGGACTTAGTCGGTGGTGGAATAGGAAGATTGGACCTTTCCATCGGCTACAGAGGAAGCAACGGCGGCGGATCCTAGGGTTTACCGAGCGAGTCGAGGGAGGGGGGTGGATTTCAATGTTTACTATTAGACTTAGTAGATTTGATTGAACCAACCAAGTCATTGTTGAATCAAACTAGAGTCCAAAATCGGTTCAACTGATTGAATTCAATCAGGCGCTCGCCTGAGGCGCCCGATGCCTCAGCTCACGCGAACGCCTAGGCGACGCTTCAATAAAGTGCGTCGCTTGGACCCTATGCGAGGTGTTAAAATATTAAAATATTAAAATATTAAAATATTAAAATATTAAAATATTAAAATATTAAAATATTAAAATATTAAAATATTAAAATATTAAAATATTAAAATATTAAAATATTAAAATATTAAAATATTAAAATATTAAAATATTAAAATATTAAAATATTAAAATATTAAAATATTAAAATATTAAAATATTAAAATATTAAAATATTAAAATATTAAAATATTAAAATATTAAAATATTAAAATATTAAAATATTAAAATATTAAAATATTAAAATATTAAAATATTAAAATATTAAAATATTAAAATATTAAAATATTAAAATATTAAAATATTAAAATATTAAAATATTAAAATATTAAAATATTAAAATATTAAAATATTAAAATATTAAAATATTAAAATATTAAAATATTAAAATATTAAAATATTAAAATATTAAAATATTAAAATATTAAAATATTAAAATATTAAAATATTAAAATATTAAAATATTAACCTACTAGCCCTTTACATGCTGTGCAAAGCATGAACAAAACCGAAAGACATGGACATAAGCATAACATCAAACATCCCGTTTACAGTTTTGTCCATGACAGCCTGGTATCTTTTAAAAGCACTGGGTTAGACTAGACCGACTATACCTTAACTAGGATGACCATCCCTATATGGCTGTTATTGACCAACATAAAGGACCCTGGGGGTTTTGTCCAGTTTTAAAATAAACATAAAGCAGTGAATTTGAGAGATATTTTAGTCAAGACCTGATGCATTATTTAGTCCAGTTAGGATTATAGCATAGTAACCTATAAAGATTGACGATTCTAAGCAGGTAAGGCATCAGTTGAAACTCAAGATTTTATTCTTCATCCAAGTAGTCCTTAGAGATTTCCTATATACATGCCAAGAGATCTAGAACTTTTCATATAACCAAGGGAAGGAAGTAAATTCTTCTGAATATAATAGCAACAAACCACGATAGCAAATGGTGTGTTATTGCAAGAATCTAATATTACAAAGTTACTGAAGTACATATGTAAAAGTGATCCTAAATCTTGCTTGTAACATGAAAAACTAAAGCAACTTGAGATCAAAATCATTTTTAAAACTTGATTGAAAATATAATATTTATTTAGTACATAATCTTCGTAGAAATTAAATAGCATCAACATATTTAAAAATCTGTTCTCCGACATAGCTGAAAGGCATTCTTATAAAAATGACCATGATCTATTATCAAAACATAGGCTTAAAATGACTAAATAAAACGGTTTAAGCAAACATCATCTGACTTATGAAAACATGCAGCAAGACCATACAACTTAAAGAGAGACTAAAGCTTGAAGAACATTATTTACCTTTACATATATAAGATTTCTGTAGAGTTCAGAATCCAGAGTTGAGAGTTCATCAAGAAAGCTATACCGACCTAGTAGCTTTTGCACAAATACCAATGAAAAAGAATACTCCAGTAAAATGCCTTCATAAAGTGCTTTCCCAACAACCCTACCAAGGAATTCAATCATCTCAATGCCATTATCTAACAATCTAGCAGCCATATTAGGAATTAAGCTGCTATCTGAGGTGGATGTCTGTGAAAATAGACCAAACCTGCCCCAACCAAAAATAAGTGTTTATCCTTTAAATTTCATATATTTGAGATGCATCTGAAAAAAAAAAAAAGCACAAATTAAATATGACTTACTCTGGGTCAAAGCCAGACTTAGACAAATCAGTTAAAAACTCCTTTGACAGACCACCATAGTCAAGACCAGCCTCAGGAAGACCACTTTCATTAATAAATGAAACATTAATGCATGACTTCAACTTAGGCCCAAGGAAGTTCAATTGCTTGTATCCATCTTCAACAATGTGGTCTCGACGAACAACAATAGCAATTGAACCAGAAGCTGGTCCAGATAATTCACCAGCCACTCTTCTGGAAACTTTGTCCAACTTGATGAGTTCCCTAAACATTTGAACCCTGCAAGAAGGCATCATTATGAACTAAAAGAAAATCCCACACAGAAATAGGATAAGCATTAATCTCAAAAGTAAAACTGTGTGAACTCTTCTTGATGTGGTTACTAGCAAAGTAATGTTGTAAGACAATGGAAGACAAAATGAACATCAGCAGAACATAATACAACTAGCAATTATGCATAGTCAATAAAAGGATGTATTAGACATCAACCAATGCAGGAATGTTAAGTTTTTTTCTTTGGCATAGTGAATGATAAATCACAAATCCACAATGGGAGTATACTGAAACAAATGACTTAAAACAGTCTAATAATTCATCAGAACTAGTAAGATCTCACCAGGAGCACAGACAACAGTTCGATACAATGTTAAGACATTCAAGTCCAACTAACAACTAATACTGTTTGAGAAGAAGGCTAGAGGAAAGTTAAATTTAACATCTGCTGATTATGTCTACATTTATAATACAAACAGAGAGTAAAAAGTGGTTGTTCCTCTCATCTCAAACAATCTCTTCTTTTTTAATCCATGAGCAAATAAGGTCCCTTTTAGTTGTTAAAGGCCTTAACTTTAAAAGATGGAATGTCAGAAGTGATGATGACTATCAACTAAGTAAACTTTCTCCAAGGGTGCTAATAGCCCAGGGTTTATACTAAGCCAAGCCTAGGGGCTATAGACCCAACCCAGCTTTAACATTGTTTAAATCTTTAGGATGGCGGAAGCAAGTCAGACTCGGTGCACATTTGTGTTGATCACATATGGCTGGACCAAGTTGGGCCAAAGACCTAAAATTAAGGGAAGCCTGGGCACGCTTGATTTGATCCATGAAAAGCACTATTTATTTAACATCCTTCACTTTTTGAATATGTATCATAAATAGGGATGCTATGACCATTTTATCTCAGAGAACTTGTTAATAAACCCGTATGTACCATGCAACAATCCATAATGCATCACATCAAATTCTGCTTCCAGAACATAGTGGATACTGGATATTATGAAATCATGGACTAAATGTGCAAATGATAATTTTTTCTTATGTGTATAAATCCATCCTGTTTATCAAAGGTCAAATGCATGGTTGACAGGCCGAGGACCAAGTAATTCAGGGATCAGCAATTTAGAGGAATACAATGCCATTTAAATCATCTCAACTCTGCCACTATATAGTATATATACATTAGCAAAAAGAATTATAGACTATAAATAAAATTCAAACGAAAAGCTATAAGAATACCAAAATTATTCTATGTTTTCTGGTCATGTAGAAATAGTATTGACCATAAATTTATAAAAGGCATAAAGAGCAGAGGTGAATTTCCAGATGCAACTAACCCCCATCTTAACCAAATCTCTATACCTTATAATTATCATAAATTCATAATAACCAAGTCCTTAAGATGCATTTCATTTATGACAAGAAATCTACTTTAAGGTTTCCAGTTCGTGCAACATCAATTCTTCTTACATGTCTAGTGCTAGAAACATGTTCCTACTTCCCTTGCTGCACAGCCAAAAAGTTTGACATCCTATAAGTCACCTATCTATAGTTCTTTTCGACTGAGTTATCATAATTATGATGAAAGAAAATAAGCATCCCTCTTCCCGATCTTCCTAATGTTTCACAATAATTTATAAGTTAAACTTACCCTAGTTTCTGTGACAAATTTCATTTCATTTTATTCATACAATGACAAAACTGGAGCTAGGAACCTTCTAGAAACTTAGGTGAGATTCAGGTTGCCAATGTTCTATGTATCGAATGGGGCAATGACACTTTCTTGTGCTTTAGGTCCTTACCAGACACACTTAACAGGAAAACATGGCTAAATGAAAAAAAATTCAATGTTAAGTGTATAAGGATGACCAGAGGTCCTGATTATCATAGTCCTCTATACTACTGCACCACTAGATCTGAAAAGTAATTTTACATCTCTTCATTCTTGATGGTGATGAGGATGGGCCTTATCATGCTTCAAGTTATGAATATAATCTCTCTGTTGCAAAAATAAGACCACATTGGTGGGAACCTCGTGCACTAGGCTGCTCTTTTGCTTTCTTTACTTGATCATATTGAAAATGTCATTCATGTCTTTTTAATTTTTGTTATCTACAATTGATTAGTGTTAAGTGGAACGGTTCATTAGGCTTGTGTTTGAAAAGACAATTAAAGAAACTTGTTGAAGGATAAATCTAAATACCAATCTATGTACAAAGCACACTCTACCAGTCAGAAGCCAATCCTGTATGAGGTGTACGGATGTTAAATGATGAAACACGAATCATTAAAAACACAAGTATTCTTCTGGAGTTGCTTGTTGCTTCTAGACAATCAAACGACTTCAACAAGGCTCCACAATCTCTTGCAACTCTTCAAACCTATAAGCCAACAGAAACAGTTCTTGCAACCTAGTGGCTAATGTAAATGATCCAATCACAATCTTATCAGCTCCAGGTGACTTGTCAATGTAAGGATATAATTTACAATAAAATAGATTTGAGATGCTGAACTTGATTGGTTTACTGTAAGTTGCAGGAAAAATACAATAGTGAGTTGATTAAAAGAAAGAATCAAGTCCTGTGCACAAGGCTCCCACGAGTACAGGATCTAGGAGAGACGATACACAAGACCTTACTTCACAAGCAGAGATGCTGTTTTCATGATTTAGACCCTGGTCACTCAAGTTGCAAAAGAACAATCTGACTATGATATCATTAGACACCCTCTGCACTAATGAATCGATGAAGACTAATAGTTATCTAGCAAAAAACCACAGCACTTGATATAAAGCTTCATAAAATGAATCATATATTAAGGCTTGAAAACAATTGATATATGATTTGAAAAACAATAACCACATTGGAAAAGCAATATTCTCGTTTAAAACCAATCAGCACCATACCTTTCCTCAAATGGATATACATGTGGTACGGTTGTTAGAATAGAGCTCACCACAGGAATGGTTGAAGTATCTGTACCTTGCAGGTTTGAAAATGCAGCTTCATGAGCCCTAGCAGCTGCTGCAACTGGAAACCAACCTTTTCTAGCAGGCGCTAACCATAGAAAAGATGGACAAAACTTGTGCCTGCAGTCCCTTTCATACAGGAAATGAAGGCATCTGACTGCCACATCAATCACTGGTCTGCAACTATTTCCATTGTGGACCAAAGAATTATAAACAAACGTATTAAGCACTGCTGCAATTCTTCGCTGCTGCTGCAGCGTGAAAGGAACCTAATGGAAAAAGGAGCAAACACCAAAAAGAGGGGACAAAATCAGATTCACATAAAAAATAAAAACAACCTAGAAAGTGAGTGAGCATCAATTACCTGTTTTTCATAGAATTCTATATCATCTAGAACTAATAACAAGTGTGCATAAGTAGCACAAAAGAGATACAAGATGCATGACAAATCCTTCGAAATCCCTTGAGCACCTTGTCTCATAGCTCCAATATCCCATATGTCATAGCTTTCTTCAGCACACTGGCTCAGAAATAGAGGGACATCTCTTGAACAGGCATGAGTTTCGTTAGTTGACTTTCCAGCAATCTTTTGTAGCACATTTGCCCACTTACTTCCACTGTCCTTCATATTTCGAGGTTGCCTTGTATCAGATATCGCTTCAGTCTGTCTCTCGAAAGGTTCATCTCTGAATCGTTTGACTTCATGAGACACATGATCAGTTCCACGAGAAATAGAACTTTCCAGTATTTCCCAAAGCTCCAGAAGGAATCCAGGAGTAAAGGAAAGTACATTAAGGATAGGTAACGAGCCAACAACAGGATTCAACAAAGAAAATATTCGAAGGAAATAATAATAGAAATATATGACATCTTGTAGACTCAAGTTCCTAGGATCCTCTATGCTCTGATTTGTTACAAAAGAATCTGCCGCTTCAGCTGGAGTACTTTCTTTTGTCATGGTCAGAAGCTTCCTCAGAAGCCACTGTTGATGCACAGGTCTAAGAAGATCAGTGTGGAACATTGCACGAGTGCATTCATCTGAATCAGCATCTCCTGGAAAAGAGTCACTAGTCACCAATATATCATCACTATCCTTTTTCACCAATCCTTCATTGCTCTCCAGCCAATGAAGGAAATTCTCTGAGATACAGTTAACAGCATGAACATATAGTTGACAATTTAGACCTTGGACAAAACAGCCAGAAGCACCAGAATCATTATTTTCTATAGACAAGTTTACAATGTTTGCAAGGGCCCAGCCCAAGGATGGAACTGCTTTGGCAGTCAGACCTGACATTTCAGACTGGTCCAGATTCAACATCTCATAAAAGATTTTATCCTTGGAAACCTGCAAGCACCTACCCATATATTGATTAGTTGAATGGTATCTAAATTGTCACTATACCAAGAGTATATTGTTAATAGATGATAATTGTTTTGTGCTAAAACTAACAGAATCATGGTTTCAAATAACCGTCAGCACGACACATACTGCCTAATATATACCAGCACGATCAAGGACCTCTTTGAACCATGTATGGGTACTAGTTGGTACTCTTTTTTTTCAATGATAGGTACATATCAGTGCGCTGGTATATGTGTCACCGTATTTAAAAGCATAGGCAGAACCATTATTAAGGAGGAGATGCTTAATACTCCTTGAGAGAAATAGAATTGCACAAACAACCCCATCTGCACAAACCTCTCATACGTGTGTATAAGGAATTAGTTTCTGAAAACAATTTAATTAAGGCAGCAGATAGGGTATCTAAATTGTCACTATACCAAGAGTATATTGTTAATAGATGATAATTGTTTTGTGCTAAAACTAACAGAATCATGGTTTCAAATAACCGTCAGCACGACACATACTGCCTAATATATACCAGCACGATCAAGGACCTCTTTGAACCATGTATGGGTACTAGTTGGTACTCTTTTTTTTCAATGATAGGTACATATCAGTGCGCTGGTATATGTGTCACCGTATTTAAAAGCATAGGCAGAACCATTATTAAGGAGGAGATGCTTAATACTCCTTGAGAGAAATAGAATTGCACAAACAACCCCATCTGCACAAACCTCTCATACGTGTGTTTAAGGAATTAGTTTCTGAAAACAATTTAATTAAGGCAGCAGATAGCTTTGTCATAAAACTAAAAGCTTATTGGATAAAGATATCTGTCTTACTGATAGTACTTCAAGAATATGAAATGAAGAATCATAAAACAAACATCTTGGATTCTAAATCTAGATGAACAGGAAACACACTCATCTCCAGGGCATGTATTGGACAGATTTAATAAAAACATAACCTAAATAACAGTTATTTGATGTATGAAGCTGTGCATAATAAAGTTCCAAACCAAACAGATGACGAGTAGAGGTTTACCGATAAAACAGTGAGACATGGTAGAATGCTTAAGAGCAGGCAGAAGTAGCGTTGGCAGAAGCCGAGTCAAATATGGAATCGTCAATATATATACACAGTACTTCTTAGAAGCATCATTCACATCAACAACATTGGAGTCATTCACATCTAACCTCTTCAAATGAAATGGGCGCAAAGATAAAGTCATGGCACTTGCAATAATCAGGAGATTATTTTCTGATGATGAGAAAATTGTCCTGCAGGAAGCATTCTGAGGACCATGTCTCAGCATGTACTTCCTAAAACAGCTATATATACCACTAAGATTTGTAGTCATAAATCCAATTAATCTATTCACAGCAAAATGTGCATCTCCGATATCATCATCTCTTAGATTCTTCCATCCTTTTATATCAGTTAAAGAAACAACTAAGCGCATTGCCAGAGCTGTAAGTGGAACCAGGTCACCCACATGACTGGAATTATCACACTCCGCAAGGAAAAACAGGCACAATGAAACTAGCCTTTGTGCTTGATAAAGCCATTTAGATTTCTCCTGCTGGGTACCCACAGATAGTAAACAAAAGTTCTTTTGTGCATCTACAAGTCACAAGAACAAAAAATCAGCAAGAAGTGTTGATCTTGACATGAAATGGCAGAAAATGTAGAAGTTCTGGTATTACTAAGGGATTCTTTTTGATGAATGCATCAAAACAACCTCTTCTAGATGAAGTTCCTTGGTGCAAAATAAGAATGTAGTAAACTTCATTCAGAATGCAAGGATTATGAAAATCTGCATACCAGCTGAGCTAATACTTTGTAAGAGAATTCCAAAACATTTCATGACACATTTCACATTCCTAAGTTGTAGCCTCCACAAAGCCGGTGGGTGAGTAGCAAAGAAAAGAAAGGGTCTTAAGAAATTATTGGAGATCCATCCACTAGTCATGTGATCATCATAGTGATCAGCTAATGCATCCCATTCTTCTTGAAGCTGTTCTGAGACCTTCTTGATAACAATATACCTCCGCCAGACTCTCTGAATGAGAAGTAACAAAACAGAAACAAGTTAAGATCACTTGTTGAGATTCAGTCACAGGATAACCAATTGCAATCCAGTCAAATTGTACACGAGGCACAAGAAAAAAAGGGAAACCCATGCAGAATCATCTTTCAGCATTTTGCATCATTTACTTCAGACAAACTTAGCACAAACACATTGTGGGGCTGCCACATAAAATGTGGCGTATATGTGGATGCAGATGTTCAATTCGTAAGTTAATTTTGGAAAAAATTAATTGACTGCGTTAACAAATTTATCGTTACCTCCTAATGTGGACATAGTGGAGCTAACAAACAACGTCCTTTTACAAAGTGTACAATGACTTCAGAATTATAACCCAAGTAAGACCCAAAATCTAATTCTGCAAGTATTATAACCTGACGTCTACTTTCACATTGGCACTAATCGAACACCACGAAAAAAATTACGTCTGGAATTGTCAATGGACCAATCGTGCACCTAGGAAAAGATACGTCCTTATTTCCAGAAATTATATAAAATTTTTATAAAATATTTCAGTACTAAATCACGACGAGTCGACGATGCATAAATTCCCAATCTTCACGATATCAATTCAAAAAGATAAAATATAGGGAGAAAGGAAGTAGGGTACCAACCTGGATGAAGAGGGCAGCGGCGGAGGCACGGCGCTGGTAGCTACGGAGCTCCCTCTCGTGGGCAAGCTTCTCAAGGAGGGCGTCCCTTGTGATCTCCTTAGCGCTCGCGCCCCTCAGCGAGACCTGAGGCGACCGCGAGGAGACCGAAAGAAGGGATCAGAGGTCGGCGCCTCAATAACTCTTTCGAGAAAATCGCACGACTCGGGGAAATAATCGGAGACTGGTGCAGGAGGGAGGTACTTACTTGCCGTTGCTTCGGAGGTCCCGACATGCCGGCGGTGTTGCTCGCAGCTCCGCCCCTTCCCTCTAGCGAATCGATATTTGTGTTTCCCCGACACGGCCATTTTAGCCACAGCAAATCACCTGGAGGGACCACGAGGGTGATGTCCCTCCTCGCGGGACCCACTTCTTGATAGACTGCGTCGACCGGCCTCACCACGTCATGCGGAGAAGTTTCTGGGTGAGTCTGCACGGGTCCCCCAAGCATTGGGTTCCGAAACTGGATTTGCCCGGTTAGTCTCCCCTGTCAATCTTTTTCTTTTTCTTTTTTCTGTTCAGGAAATTTCAAACATAAGCGAATACCTTCAGGAAAAACACTTTCAATTTGAAAGATATTTATAAATTTATGCAATTTTAAAGGAGTATTAATGATATGAGAGATCTCACCTCGCCATAGTCATGGTTTCTAAGAAACCTCATTATTCTTTATTCTCTGGAGCTAGCAAAAAAAATGCCATAATAATCATGAGATACAGTTTTCTTCGATCCATTTATCTCTTTGTTACTGAGATATCAGTTTAAACTCATCGAGAGAGCATTATTTGCAATATATGCTTTCCCCGAGCCCTCTCAAACATCAACCAAGTGTAGCCAAACCTTGATGTAGATTACTAACAGAGCATTCACGTCTATGTTGATCACCAAAGTATGAGAAGCTAAATTTCATGATCAAATGACCTTATTAAGATCACTAACCAGTTTCATCAAAAAGCATCATCAGAACCAGGTGGTAAAGAAGTTGTCTGCTTATCAATGCAAGGTTAACATGCTATAATCACTGGGAAGGATTTTATACTCACAGTGACAGCAAAAACTGACTGATATAAGATGCTGAAAAAACGCCAATCTCTTCGACATGCCACAATTCTATGATCATCAATGGAGGATCTACATGCTATATCCACTCATGGTGGCTGGCGCCTACAAGTTCAAAGCAAAGATAATAAAAATGATCTTGGGGTGAGAGACAATTCCAATATCCACCGAGCATAGAGTCTTCTTGTGATACACGCAAACGATAAACATAGAGTCATTCATCAAAACTAACATGAAATTAACTGGAGATATCTGTTAATTAAAAACAAAACAGCAATTAAAGATCTGTCCTCGAACTGAACGGACGGTTCAATTGAACTCTACCAAGTTACTGAATTGGAACAGTTCCTCCCAGAAGTTGATAGCCAGATCCCAGTAATGTGGAAATCCAGCATCAACAAAGACTTTCTAGCAGCACTACCCTGCCACACCAAGACACAACTGTTAGAAGGGCCATCTGTTTCCTCACCAAGCTCTTCCTCGTTGCCAACTGCAGCAACCAAGTTTACCCTTCTCAGCATCAACTTTCCATATCTTTTTATTGATTTTCTAATGTCATCTGATATCACAGCACAACCTGTCAGTTGGTTCTCCTGTGCATTCACAGACAAAAAGTCTCCAGTGAATTTGGATATCACAGGACAACCTGTGTTTGGAGGTGAGCTAAGTCCCTGATCTGCACACAGACAAAAGTCTCCACTGAATTGGGATCATCATAGAGCTTCTTCTCTTTCTTTTCACACTGTTCAGCAGGGGTCAGCTTGCGAGCAATGTTTCTATCAACATGCGCTTGTTCGCACTCAGCAGCAGCACTACGAATCTCCATTTCAAGCTTTGTTGGATCTTGAGTTGCTTCAGAACCAACAACTTTAATCAAGTTGCTCATTTTGACCTTTGACTTAAAAGCCTCTAAAAGGCCTTGTCTGGTCATTTCTTGCCTGTCTCACTCTTCCACAATACGCCTCTGCATCCTGAGCTTCTTTTGTTCTTTCTTTGTTAGCTTTAGAGGTTGTGGTGGTGGCAGTGGTGGTGGTGGTGGTGGGGCAGGCTCTTTTGTTCTTTCTTTGTTAGCTTTAGAGGTTGTGCTTGATCTTCAACTATTTTGCTTGTGCTTCCCCAAAATGACTCTGCAGAACAAAGCACCCATACAAAGTCAAGCTGACAGTACAAAGGCATTTGTTGCATCAAAATTATACAGTAGAAAACAATATATTGAACCACACCTTGAAGTTTATAATCTCTGCCTGCTTTGACCATTTACCTTGGGTCTTAAAGCTTTGTCTTATTTGAACCCATGCACTAATCAAAATGAGATGTAGATGCTGCAATGGCATCTAAATCCGGTTTAATTATTTGAAATGCTTCTTTCTTCTGCTTATTAATGTTGACCTGAAACCGAAAGTGAAACTTTGTTGTTACAGTACTAGCATACATCACAAATCAAAAATAAGAAGGGGAAAAAAACAAGTTACTTAAATCAACTTCAGTGTACTAAGGGTTGTTAGCCTAGGCATATTGATGACATTTCCATGTTCAGCAATTTCTCTACCCTATGCATCTAAGTGCAGAACAGGAGCCTTCACAGGTTACAGCCATGTCAACTGGCAACTGTCCAGGATACATGTTAATAAGAGGTGCAAACTCTGGGTCCTGACAAAACCCCATCCCGGCAGCAAGTTATTGTGCTCGCTTTACAGCTTCAATCTTACCATATATTTGTGAGCCCAGGAAGGACAACCATACCACCTGCAGCTGATAGATTTTCTGATGTTGCATCCCCTGGTTGTCCTGGAACTGTCTAAACATGGGTTGCAAAGGCAGAACTCCGCAAGCCAGAAGGGCCAGGTTGGGCTACACCTGGTAGAGGAACTTTACCTCCATCTTTATTGGATGCTACCTGGGCAGTGCTCGAGCTAACATTTTTGTTTAGCTGTAAATGTAAATAAAAAACACTTAAATTAATTGCACAAAGAGAGAACGAGCAATGATGCATGACTGGAGGAAAACATCATAGTATAATTACCAAAAGGGAATCTTCTATTGCTTCTCAGACAGTTCTTTCTGCAGTTGTAGAGCACTTTTAGCTTTTGCCAAAGCACCAAGAGACAAGCTGCCACTTTTGGCAGGAACTGAAGTTGCTCTGCCGTCTGTACTGGAATTTGAAGGAACCTCATCAGATCTAATACTAACTCCTGCATTTTCATTTGTGGTAGTAAATGAAGATACTTTGGTAAGAAGAGAACGGTGAGATGCAGCAGACCTCGTAGAAACCTTTGATACCAAAGTGAATGATTCCTGGGCAACAACCTGCAAGACCCCAAGTAATAGTTCATAGGAATGGGTGCAAAAACTCTGGCATGAAAAATAAAAGTTATTGACTTCAAAAAAAAGAGAACACATTACATTTAAAAACTAGCTAATGGAACTAAAAAGTTTATTATAAAGTACAACTAAAACATCAAACTTCAGAAGAAGACTATCAAGACAAAATCACACAGTTGACTTCTTAGCAAGAAGGATAACTTGATGCTCATCAGGTTGAACAAGAAAAATAAAGTCTAACTATTATAGAGTAATAGAATTTAGAAGTAAACTATTTATCGCCAAAGGAGTTGTCAGTAAGCCTTCTCTAGTGACTGGCAAAAGAGGACATGATGACATTATAAGGATATCTACGTATTTAGTGGCTCATATATTTCAAGTTCTCAAACAAGCAAAACCACTTGAGCCCATGGTCTGGGATATTCAATAGCACCACAAATGACACCTATTCTTTATAAACACCTTGGTTGCAAACCATCCACGCAATTTTCTTTTTGAATAGCCAGAAACAAATTGTAAATTCAGTCCAAGATTTTTTGCCAATGTAAAGTTATACAAACAACTGCCGGCCGATCACACTACATACATTTCTTGACTAAAATAATAGTATAAGGATGCTATTCCATTACAAAAATATTCAAACCAGTACCTAAAGGAAAGAAACATTATAGATTCAGAAACTTCATCTCTTGAATTGACCAAACATACTTACAA
Source organism: Musa balbisiana (assembly GCA_004837865.1). Classification (NCBI taxonomy): domain Eukaryota; kingdom Viridiplantae; phylum Streptophyta; class Magnoliopsida; order Zingiberales; family Musaceae; genus Musa; species Musa balbisiana. The sequence goes on along the minus strand of CM017193.1, from coordinate 10,147,931 downwards.
ACCAAATTCTTATGTGGGAGATACACTTACATGCTTAAAGAAATCAACATCTTCTCGATATATTCCTCTGGAATTGGGAACTGTTCAGATTATAATAACACAACTAGTCTGCATCAAATTTAATGATGTCCAAAACTTAGGTCCAATTAGTGATCACCATCCTTGATCTAATCACTTCAAGACAACAACAAATAGTTCATAAAACAGTGGTGAAATTGATGTCCACAGAAATATCATCATAAGTGTATAATTTTAAAAATATACTTCATGTAGCATGGCGTTTAGTTAGATTTGATAAATCTCAGACACCCTTGAACAAGCTATAATAGGATTTTATACCGAATTCCAACATGCTGATGCATGTTTTAGCTCCTTTGACTTAGCACATCAACTAGCACCACATTACATGAAGTGTATGCCATATCAATGCTTATTGAAAAGCCATACATTTCAGATACTATGTAACAAACTAGGGAACATGTGGATGTAAAGTGAGGTAACTCATAGACCTGTTGACCATATTCAGTACACAGAATGAAGCATATATGCAATTGTAATTTTTCATCATTTTACGAAATTCATTTTTCATTTGGATTTATTGTGGCAAGGTTTTCCTTATTTACATGTGTTAGCTTGTTGTTAGTCCTACATTTGTTTCCTCTTCTCAGCCTCAGTAAATCCCTCAAGAGCTTCAGTTACTTTAAGCTGTATCTAAAGCAAGCCAGGTAACTGATTAAAGTCAATATCATGTTTTATTGAAGTGGATAAAGATACTTCATTAACTATAATTAGATAGAAAGTCAAACTTCTGTTTGTCTATAAGATGACAAATTAAAAAAAAAACAAAAAGGGCATCTCACATTGTATTTTAATTCTGATTAAATATATTAAAGGGAAGTGAGAAAACCAATAGGTTCTTACATTGAAAGTGTTACTTTCTTTCTCCAAAGCTAAATTGCCCGCGTTATCTTTTTCAACTTGATCAATTGCTCTGTTCTTCAAGTTCACAGCCAGCATCCTGTCATCGCGGGATCTCTCCACATCCCCTTCCGTAACCCTATCTTTACATCTAGGCTCATCCTTTGCCTCTTTCTTGTGAAGCAATCTGTCATCATCATCGGCATCTTTCCTCTCAACCTTCACAGCATCAGTAATCTTTTCCCTTCTTTCCTCGGTTTCTTCTTATCTTCTCCATCACTAATAATATCACCTTTCACCCTCTTTTTCTCTCAACATTCACAGCATCTGTAATCTTTTCCCTTCTTTCCTCGGTTTATTCTCATATTCTCCATCACTTATAATATCACCTTTCACACTCTTTTCCTCTCTCCCCTCTTCCCTATCCCTCGATCTGTCTTCCCTCCTACTCCTCGAGTACCTCCCATATAATCTATCCCCATTATGATCTCGATTTTAATCCTCCACGGGCCATTAACTTGAAACGCCGCCTCTCCTTTTCGGCGTATCTCTCCACATCGGAAACCCTAGCACTCTTCCCGCTCTTCTCCAGACCCTCCTCGTCCCCGTGCTTCTTCCGCTTATTCGAGGACTAGCTGTGCCGCTCCTCTAAACGCTTGCGATCAACCGAGTCCCAAGGCCGGCTGGAGGAGCGCTCAAGGTGGTCAGGGCCAGGATCGGTGAAGGTGTCACAGGGGGAAAGATCTCTGAGGCGGTAGTGGCGGTTGTCGTCAGAGTTCTTGATGCCACCGTGGTGCTGGTAGGGGTTCTTGTGATCGCCGTCCCGATCCCGATCGCGGTAATGATCCTCGGATGAATCGCGTTCGCGCTCGTGATTCCTGGAGGATTCGCGGCTCGCATAAATCCTGGATTGGGGTTTCACCTCGGGGTTTCGTAAGATCGCGAAGCCACATATATATAGCTAATTATTCGCACGTGAAAAGCACGTGATATATATATATATATATATATATATGTTCGTTTCGAATAATATTGGTGACAACCTATGATCATAAGATGCAATGATTTGAATGGATAAATCGATGTGTACCATGATTATTCAAGTCATTGGGTTTGCTTTTGACAAAAAATAATAAATATGAGTGTTTTCAATAAAATCATCCAACACCTGTGTCATCTGTCAACCTTGATGTGCTTACACTGAAGATTTATGTCGGATAGACACTTTTTGGCATCCATGTTTATTAGCACAATTACAAGCATACACATCCATCATCTAATGTAGATTGTTAGTGGTTCCGTCAAAAGTTCAAGCTTGTGGAGTGAATGAATGGTTGGCATGAGTGCATCTCCAAGTCATGATCTTCTTAGGGTAGAGATTTTGTGGAGGTCACAAAGAAACATGAGATCATACCTATATAAATTTATTTACTACTAACTTCAGTAATCCACATTCACATTTCTCTGTCCACCGGGCAAGTTTGTGCCAACTTCTTTAGGTTTTCAATGATCATGACCAGCTTAGTGTTGAGCTTGTTCACAAAACACTTGGGCAGCCAACCAGCCGGATCCAACTGCCGTAAAAGAAATAAAATATCAAGTGAGCAACACATGAATTCCACAAGAAATCTCACAACTTGTCATTTCGGATGTCAATGTACTGTATATCTGATAAGGGTTAGGTTTTATGGTTTGCAGGGTTATTCCTTCCGAGAAGAAAGTAGATGCAGAAAAGTAGTGAGCAACAGTATGATTTGATTACCTACCTGAACAACATACGTCACCATGCAAGAGTCATCTTCAAGCTTCTCCACCACCCATCCAGATTGAAGCAACAGCCCTCGAATGGCATTACCCTTCTTTGGCTGCAATCCTGCAGCTATTTCATGAGGCAGAGAAGCCACAGCCACCACCTATAATATATATACAGAGAGTGTAAGTTCACAGGGTTTTGTTGATGTGCTGACAGGGCTGAGAGGAGTCTCACTAGGGTTCCATCATCCAGACTCTCACGGCGCTCGTAGACTACGAATTCTCGCTTCTTGAAGAGCGGCTTCGATGCGTCACCAAACCTCAGTGCAATGATCCTGAGGTTGTCATTGAGGTCCTTGATGTGTTTTGCTTCCACCAGATTCGGATCCCATTGCTGGAGTGGAAGAGAGAAGATGGTGCGAGTCAATATGGCAAGCGTTCGAGAAGATCATAGCACGAGGCCTCTGTTTGCAGCTCAGGAATCAGACAGTGGGAATGCCCAAGCTGGTCGTATGGTCTTCTTCGAGTATCCTGAGAAGCTCAAGTGGATGTTCTCCATCACATCCATGTCCGGCAACGCACTCGATGTAACTTCTTACCAAGAAACATGCCATGTGGAGTCTCGTGGGATGAGTTAATTGTTCACCTACCGATCTAATGATCCCAACACAGTTCGTCTTCTCGTTCCATCTTTTCTGAACTACTACTATCCGTAGATGAGGGAGAGCATAACGACGTGTTTGAACTGACCTTAGCGGCATCAATGGCGTTGGCGACCATGAAGAACTGCTGTGGGGAAACCGAGCGGAGAAGCCAGCGGCTTCTGAAGACGTGCAGCGAGGCTGAGCTCCTCCTCGAGATCTCAACGCCATTCCGAAACGTCAAGACCTTCCAACCATCGCTGGACTCGGAGGCCGATAAGAGCTCCTGAATGCATCTCTCGCTCGCATAGTTCACGTACCTCCTCAACGAATCCTCGCTTACAGACCTTCCGACAAACCCAGATCACGTCAGTACGGGCATGCAAGAAGAGCTTATCATATGTAGGATCAAGTTTCATGGACACAGAGGTTGTTAATCTTTACCAGGAGCGAGAACAAGACGTAGCGGCGGGTGGAGACGGAGCATTGCTCATTGTGTCAGATGGTTGCTTGCGGTGGATGTGTTAAGGAGGAGAGTTCATATATGGATAGCTTCAAAGTGAGGAGTCATGAAGGCAAGGGATGGAGGATGGATGTGGGCAGGTAGTGATTGGGGCACATGCAGTGCCGGTGCAGGAACCCTACATGATTGGGCCAGCACGTGCTCCCTCCACACACAGGCATTAAAGATGGATTCTTTGCTTTAAAGGGGCGAAGGGAAGGGGTGGGGAAGACGAAGCACATGCACTGTTGTTGGTGGCGAGCCATGGAAGGAAGAGTACACCAAGAAGTTAACTCTGAGAACCATTGCAGGAAAGGAATCCCCTGGTCCTTTCTGGTGTCCCAACGAGTCAGTCCTCCACAGGAACATGCATCTGCTCCTTACCACATGGTGGCAACTTAGGATGCCACCTCAGAAGGGTCCCACCGACGGCATGTTATGCTGGGCCCTCCCTGGTGTCGTCTCTGCTACTCATCCACTGCTTTGTTGCGACTCTAATTTGAAGGAGATGACTGTAGCAGAGGTTGGTCCACCATTTCATGGAGCCTTGAAGGGTCTTCATGGTGTGATACCAGATGCTGAAAGCAGTTGAATGAGTGAAAGCCAAGTTATGAAGGAGAAAGCTATCAAGGTTTGAAGGTTTTTCCAGGTTCTTTTGCTGCGCATGAGGCAAGGAACAAACCTCTTTAGTAGGAAATAAAGAAAGAAAAACTGCACCTTCAGTCACCATGGAAAAGGATCATAATTAAGGACCCAATTTGCATGAAAGGTTAGCTACAGAAAGTAGGAGTTAAGGAGCAAAAAGCCTCGCTTCATTGGTAGTTCAACACCATCCATTAGCTTGCAGAAAAGATGAGTCTCATCACTTTTGTGCTAATAAGTTGTAATGGTGAGGAAGCCTTTTGCATTCAGCATCACCTTTCAATCTTTGATGGCATCTTTTATCGGTTTGAAGGCCAGGAGAAGAACAACATGGTGTATCTCTGTGGAAGACTAGGGCTCGGTTTCTTTTTCATTCAATATTGTTCATGAACATCTGTCTGCTTGCCTTCAGATGTGAAGAACACAGGGTTCTGAATTGTAAATTCTAGTCAGACATACTGAACAAGAGCAAGCACAAAGGGTTCAGCATCAAAATGCATGCAGGACATCAAAAGAAAATAATTCAGATCTGCCATCACACTGTCAGCAGTGCATCCAGGCTTCAGAAACTACTAGAAGCCAATTTGCAGTGGACTAGACTAGACAGCTAGATTTCTATGTAATGAGGATGACTCCATGGCTTCTGAAGCACCCTGAATGAGCTAAAATAATTCAAGGTTCAATCTTTTAGATCTCGACTCTCAATTTTTAGACAGGAATGCAGCAGAGCATCTGAATGAGCCACTGGAATTTTTGAGCAAGCATCAATTAGGTAGGATGTGTCTAAGCTGTCAGTGTCAGATTTGATGAGTTGTTATCACTTCAAGCTAGAATGAATAAGATCCCATTAGAAAGACAGAGAAAAGTATAAACAAGCTGAAATCAACAACAGCATCATGTTTTGGGGAACATTTATCCCAAATTCTTCTTGAAAAGAAAACATTACTATGCACAAACAAAATGATCACATTTGTACATCCTGTTTAGGAAGGAAGATGGGCAAGTAATGGGTGTCTTCCTTGATGGATAAGAACAGAGTTAATTTCTTGGTGCAGAAAAGGAGTTAATTTCTTGAAAGATGATGACAAATAACAGATTGGATGTATATTAGAAACATGCCAACATTGGATTCAAGAGTGACTATAAAATTTGCAAGGGTGGGAGGATCCCAGCTTTACACCTATGGAGGACATCAAGTTCATAAGGAAAAAAGAAAGTGCATTAAGAGCCTTTTGAATGATGTAAATATAGTGGGGTAGGCTCATTTGCTATGTTTTGATGACCATCTTATGCTCACAAGAAAAATCATTCAAAGTCAACACCAGTTTTGGAATTGTTTGCTGTAGCACCAAATAGATGATCAGAAAGGAACACCAGCAGATCCTAACACAATTAAAGAAGAGCCAAATCTAGGACAGACCAAGTCTTCTCATTCACTATCACTGGCAAGTCATCCTCTGAACCCACCCATCACCTTTGCCTACATCAACCATGTCTTCTTCACGACAGCACAACCTGCCCAACACAGATGACAAGATTTGATTGTTTGCTGTAGCACAGTCACCTGAATAGAAGTCCACAAGGTCCGTAACAAAGCCATGCCAACAGCCCCATGTCTGCTACTGGCAGTGTAGATGTTGATTGTCGTACTCTTTCAAGAAGGAAACCACAATTATGTTTTAAACCACTTTATCAAGGGAAGAAAAAAGATATAGAACACTACCAACCCTGGCAACACCAAAAGATTTGAGATGCAGCAGGAGTCTCATGATCCTGCGGCATAGATCAAGACCAAAGGCCCAATAAAAGCTTATATCAGTGGTGGAAGATGGGCTTAAATTTAGATGGAATCCTCATAAGAGATGAATCCAAGAGGCTGAGGCATTACTTCAGCTGGAGGAGAACAAATGGTACAAAAAGAAATGAAGAAGAGAAAGGAGAAGAGGACCATATGAAACCAAACAAATTAAAACCAGAATATTATGTGTAGATGCTTAAATTAGGCAGGGTAAAAGCCAAATTGTTCCAACAGCCTGCAGTGTATATCTATCAGCTGATATCAGAAAGAAAAAGGGTTTCTGAGATGCAATTTATGCCCAGTGAAACAGAGCAAAGGAGTGCAGGCAAGGCTTCTATGCTTTAGTTGCTGTTCTCTTCTCTTGGGTGATTGTTCTTAAATCTAGATTGGTCTGCATCATGCAGAGAGTAAATATTTTGATGGGGAAAACATGTAATCTCTGCCTGATTACAGTTTTGATGGATCCTTTATCAGCCATTAATTTGATTGTGCAGGAATTAATTAGCATGTCTGCAGGACTGAAGCCATAATCCAACTAACTATCTTATTAACAACACTATATGTGTTAAATAAGTTTGTACAAGTTGGATAGAATCTAACATCTTGTGGAACAGCACTCCACAAACATGGTGGCCATGCCTTACACCTGCAACATCCATCAAAAACAAGGTTTTGTTGTCATGACCTGCTCCATTCTCCTCTACTCCAAGATTCTATGTTCTCTGGGTAGATACTAAAATAACCATGCAGCAAGAGCACATTGTGAGACTGCATCAACATTTTGCACACTGCTAATCCAAGTTTTTTTTGGAGGACCACAATACTTGTGTGCTTTCTGTACACTTGTCTGAATCAGCAATATCACGGACAACATCATAAATTATGACTTGGCACTAAAAGTTGTGCACAATGAGAAGTAGTCAAGTCATTGTTGATTAATAGAATGTGCCAATGAAGGACTAATCTCACAGAGAGCATGTGCCATGCAATGCCCCTTTCATTTGGTTGTTCAGATGAAGACACTGAGGGTGTCGGTTGAGAAATCCATCTCAAGCTCTATCATTGCACACAAGTGTTGGTTGCAATGATGAACCTACTAACTATTAGATTGGATCCTTTCATAAATGTATGTGAAATGGACCCAATTTGATTTTAACTATTGACAGGGAGTAAACCTAAGTAATCGAACCTCATCAACATTTTTCTTTCAACCCAGGGATGCCACTGATCTGATTTCATTATGAATATGAACAGCACACAGATTTGTTTCTTGGTAGGATCTTGAATGACCATGACAACCAGTACAAACTCTTCTCAGGTGAAGAGGACAGACATGCTTCTTTTCTTCTCCATCTCTTGTTATAAGCATTGTGCTACTCTTTGGCACACAGAACAAGGGACCGAAGAAACCTGATTTCATGAGAAAACCATCTTACAAAAACTATATATGTATTCTGATGCACCAATCTCGGTTTATATGGATCAGATTCCATCTCCTTTTCCACCAAACATTCTTTAGCAGGAAATATTTGTCTGCATGCAGTCCATGTAAGATTCCAGATTCTCTTCCAGAGAGCTCCCATGTTTGCTGACTGGGATTAGCTCCAGCCTTGCAAGTTGAAAGCCATCTTCTGTGTGCAATGCCAAACGAAAAGTAGCAGACTGCAGGCATCTGATCTCCATGTTATGAAGCTGTTCTGCTTTAGAAGAACAAGAGATGAGTAAAGGAGCTGCCTTCACTATGTAGAAATTTACCAAATTGGAGCATTTTCGTCTTTCTCTTTCTGATTTGAATTGATTGTCTCATAATAATTGTGCCCAATTTATCTGGTCACAACAATCAACATCTAAGTTTTTATCACTCACTATAAACAGTGGCAAGCGACCATCATATGTCCCAAGCATTCCAACTGCAAAAAAATGGCATTCTATCTTAAATTTATTTCTTTTCTTAACTGATATAATTATGATTACCAACGAATGACACATGACCCCCTACCTCAATACACACACAAAAAGAAAAAAGAAAAAGAAGAAGAAAAATAATAATCCAATTCTCTCACTTGGCTTCCATAAGAACATGCACAGGTATTGGCCAATCATGCCATGGGGCCCATCCACTCCTGGCTGTCCGATGCTAAATCTTTCTTAGATTCTCAACTTCACCACACTGTTAGCCATCAGAATTAGCGTCAGCCACACTATATATATATATTTATATATATAGTGACAAAAACAAATAGTCATCCCTAAGAAGAAGCTTTAATGATGTTTAAGCATTTTCATTGTTTTGTGGCAAAATGAATTAATTATAATTGATCACACGTAGATGTCATGATAATTAAGACGATCATCCACAACTCGATATCGGATGGGATGGGCATCAACTTTGTAACGGGTGTTAAAAACAACGACGTGTCGCTTCTTGTCAGCTACCGGAGCTTTGTTTTGTCGCCACCCGTTACGGACGTGGCGTGCCCATCTGTTTGTGACAAGCGTTTTGTACCAACCGCACGCCTGACTCGCACGTGAGAAGCAATTATTATATAGGGACAATTGGTCACGCGCACCACGTGCAACGGGGGACCCGGTTGGTGCAGGCAGGACCCACCGACTCGAATAAATTGGTGGCTTGCTCTCAAAAATGCCCTTTTGGTGGGTGGAAATCATGTTGTGAGTTAAGCAGGACATTAGGGTTCTTTTTTAATGGGAAGATTTATTTATTTATTTTATTTTTTGACATTTGTATCCTTCTAAATATTTAGATTATATTTGTCACTCTTGTTGAGGTGCATTCAATAAATCCTAATTAGCTTATCTTAATTAAAAATCTAATTTTAATTTTATGCTCACACTTATATTATTTGCATGATGGTTGTCGAGAATTTTAATTTTAATTTTACACTTATTTTATGCTTGCACTTACACTTACATTCTAATTTTAATTTTAATTAAGCTCTCTTAATTAAAGGGAGCTTCATACGAGAGAGAAAGAGCAAGAGAGAGAGAGAGAGAGAGAGAGAGAGAGAGAGAGATAGAAAAGGTGAAAAAAATCTACGAGAGAGAGAGAGAGAGAGAGAGAGAGAGAGAGTATTCTAATGATTGAGGTGGGCCACATGGAACCCAGAGACCGGGTCCCACCACAGTAAAAGAAAAGGCCAATTGGTGGCGGGCCCTTTTGCATGGTGGTGACTGAACCTTCATAATATATATGATATATTAATAATATTGGAAAATAATATATATATATATATAATATTAGAAAAGATATATATATATATATATTATGAGATAAGAAAGGAAAAACAATATATATATATATATCCTCTCTCTCTCTCTCTGTGTATATTGATAAGAAAGGAAAGAGAAAGAGAAAAATATCACTACAAATAGATGGAAAATTATAAGAAGAAAAAGAAATATATAATCCCCAGTTATTAATGGTAAAAGGAAGGATGATAAGAAAAGAATCTATTTCCTTCATTTTTATTAATGGTAAAAGGAAGGATGATAAGAAAAAGAATCTATTTCCTTTCATTTTTATTTATGATAAAAATGAAAAAGAATAAGAAAAATGTAATCTGTTTCCTTTCTCTCCTTTTAAAGTGTGTTTCAAATGGCTGGAAACATATAAGAATGAAGGCAGGGCAGCAAAGAGGGGCTCGTCTCCCTCTCCGTGAGGAGTTCCATGGATTCTGGGACTGAGCTCTCTCTCTCTTTCTCTCTCCCTACCCCCTCGTTTTGCTCCCATCGTAGTTCCATGTCCTGAAGGTTGCCCTCTTTTCCGCTCCGTTTCTTGTTTCTGGTCCTCTCTTTTACACCCACGCATATCTTCACTTCCGGTCTGTAATCATTTTCTACTGCTGTCTGCCGCCTTTTCTCCTTCGCTCCTGCGTTAAAAACCTCTTTTTTTATTGGTTTTCTTCTCGCTGATATGATCGTGGGTTCGGTCGTCAGGAAGTTCCATTCTCGATCGCTTCGTTTGTGTTTCGTGCTTGTAGTCATCGTTTCCCTTTTCCACTAAAATCGTTCTTTATTTGGGTTCCCCTTTGTATGGCCATGGATTCTTTCGTTAAAAAATCGTTCTTTAGTGATTGTTTAATGGTATGGTGGTTGGGATGAATCAGATTCTTGGTTCAGGCTTTTGCTATATTTATTTTCAGGTGCCGGCGGTGGATTTATCTTCTTTTTGCTGAAGAGTGTTAGGGCTAAGCGGTCTGCGCTGCTCTTTCAGTTGATGATGTTCCCTTGTGGTTTTGCTTCTTTGATGGCGGAATCGTGATGGAGGAGGGTGGAATTGGTTGCTGAAACTCAAGATTTTCCGGTACTTGAGGTGGATTTATGAACTGTTTGTTCTTGTCGGTGCGGAAACGATCAATAATTGTCCTTTAGACGTTGTTCCTCTTGAAAGGCGTTGATTCGCTGCTTGTGCAAACGATTGATTTGATCGAGAGACTGGATTTGGTTGCAAAAAAGTTGGATTTTTATGGGGAAAAGCTGTCGATAACTCGGTTGTTTGGTTGGTTTTTGTGAAAAAATGGAGAGCGAAAAAAAGATCTTGATGGTCGATGAGAATGATTGTGGAGATCTGGTGAAAGATTGTAAACCAGAGGATATCTTGTGCTCAGAGATAGTAATGGATGAAAATGGTGTACTTTGGTACGTGGATGGTAATGACGGTTTTGAGGGCGAGAAGGGTGACGGAAGCAATGTGGTTTTTGCAAGGGAGGCTCCTCTCTCGACAAAAGACCCTCTGACCTCCAAAGATTATAGCTGTGGCACCAACAAGTTCAGATTGATGGAATCTGAAATCCGAAGGAAGGACAAAAATAAACAGGAGAAGAAGCTCAGCAGGAAGGATAGGATCGAGCTTGGTCGCTTGTTTCAGGGTGCATTGAGTTCTCAGGATTTAGAGCTTGCTGAGAACTTCATTCTGTTGGCAGATCCACAAACTCTTAATGATTTGCTGTGCATAACATTAGACTCCATATGGTTCTTGACAACTCGACAAGAACTGAATGGTGTTATTGGGATGATCAAGAAGATTGTCGCCAATGGAGCTAATGACTTCACGAGGGCTACCCTCAGGACATCGTTTCTGGCTTCATGTGTTTCTGCATGTCAGAGCAAAACAATGAGTTTGGCTGATACAGTGGGTATCATGGCCCAAAGGTATCCAAGTCTCCAACCATCTCAATTCCCGTTCTTGGACATGAATAATTGTGATTCTTTGCATAATCTCCTTTGTGGTAGGAAAAGTAGCATCTTGTTCTACGGACGATGAACTTGTGCCCTTCTCATCCTCTTTTGTCAGGTTGCATGAGCGTCTTCGAGAATGTCATGGTGATGAAGTTTTGAAGGCAGAAGCAGGTGTGAAGGTCCAGAAGTTCACAGACTGGGCTTTGAAGTGCATTGGGATTCACTCTCGGTGCCGAAAGGATAGGGACAGAAGGAATTACAGCACAATTTTTGAGGTCCAACTTCAGTTGTCAGCTTTCAAAAGCTTTTTAGATCTTGCTGGCAACAGCCTTACCGGAAAGGATTTTACTGAAGCTTTTGATGCAGCATGCTTCCCTCTTACTCTATTCTCTAGCTCATTTGATCCGGGTTGGGCATTTGGAATATCGGCAACTGTAATACAAGGATTACTTGGGATGCTAGTGGAGGGTGGTGCGGACAATGTAAACCAATGCTTTCTCGAGGCTTCAAGATTTGGAAGTACAGAGCTTGTCCGAATCTTGCTACAGGTATTCATCTACTTCTAGTTTGGTAATTGAAGTGCCTTACTTTTAAGTTGTTTTACCTTATATGTATTGGCTATCCGTCACCCACGTACTAGGGAAGATACAGGTAGTTGAAACATTTTCTACTTTCAAGAAGCCTTAATTTCTTTCGAAGATGTGGTAGTATTTTTTCTATTGACAAACCTGATTCGTTGTACCAGTGGCTGATCTTTATAATTATTCCTTAATTAAGTGAATTGGAATTTTTGGTGAGCAAAAAGGAACCATCAATCAACGGTTGGACTTCTTACAGGAATAGGTTATAGGATATTTCACGGGAGCTAAAGGTGGAAAGGGTTGCATTAACTGTCACTACACATGATGCAAAGATTATGCCATCACCAAGTGTGGTTTTACTAGGTTTAGTTGTCCTAATGAATATGTTCCTTAAAGATGGCCAAAACAATTATTTTGAAGATCTAATGGACTCTTTTTTGGAATCAAATTACTGGCTAAGATGGCTTCCAACTTGAGTTTCAACCAGACACCAGAATCAAATAATTTCTTGGTTTGACCAATTAAATAAAGCTGCTGGGAAATTAGTTTATACAATGATAAACCTAGATTCAGCCGGATATGGGAGTTTTGATTCGCATTCACTTTTTCTTTCTTCCTCCAGATTGCTCAAAGGAACAGCTTGGATGTTGATGTTGAACTTGCCTTAGGCTTTGCCTCTCACCACTGTAAGATTGGAACCATGGAATGCTTGGTGGAAGAAGGGAATGCTGGGGCCTTCCTTGGTCCTTTGTTGCGAGCGGCTGAGAGGGGCTGCATGCAGGTAGTTCAATGGTTTGTCGATCGGGGATGTAGGGATATGGAACTATGCATTGCACTTACTGCTTCCGTCGCTAGCAGCCAGGTGGGTATTGCAGCTTACCTTCTCCCATGCATCCCAGAGCATGTCCTTTCTGCCCTCAGCATTGAGATCCTAAAGGCAGCAGCTGAGAGAAGCAGTGGCTCGCTAGCTGGTGTTGAATTCCTTCTGCGCAACAACTTCCTTGGTGACCCTGTGGCAACATATGCCGTGGCTGACAGCATTGCTGAGTCCAGTGACGATGAGGCAGTGGCCCCTGACCTGAGAGCTTTTCTGAAGGAGCATTGGTCGGAGGCAGCATTTGCTGAGGGCTTGAATTATGGGCAGAATCACTTTGTGAATTTTATGAGGATTCTGAGAAGGGGTGACTCACCCATCTGTCTCAGGGATCTTCCGCCGTCCCTGGTGATGGCCATAGCGTACCTATCGCTGTACAGAGAGTGTCGGAAGGCAGGTGGGTTGTTGTTGCCGCAGAAACTGAGAGGGCAACTTGTGGAGGCAGCTAGCAAGGTCGCGGGGAGGCCGGTGGACAAGAACAGCCAGGCAGGAGACCTTATGGCAGTTTTGGAGCATCACCTACCGACCTTCTTTCTGCAATCCCCAACCACCACCAGCCCCCCACTATAGGTAACTTACTGATAGAACACGGAATCAAGGGACAATAAATGACTTTGCTATAGCCCTTTAGCTAATGGAACTCTGTGTTCTCTTTGGTGTTGTATGCTTCTGCATCAAGAGTTGCATGGAACATTTTAATGGCAAGTCAATTGAGGGTATATCTTGAAAATTTGATCAAGCTAAAGTTGAATCTGCTGCTTATAATCACATTGCAGAACTAGTATCTGAGCATTATTCATGAAGAGCTACTGGTTTATACCACAATCATGTTTAATGAGATGTTATCATCAGGCAACCAACAAGTGTCAGATGCTCACATTATGCATTGTGAATTGGACAAAGACTTGTGCTTGTGGGTTAACTGTTTGCAAGATAGATGTATATTATACTGGAACAAGGGTAAAAATATAAAGAAAAAACCCAAGAAGCCTTGCATCATTCTGAAATCTTTACACCATAATCAACCAGAAAGTTGGTGACCCAATAATCACAACAAAAAAATCTTGATTTTGCTCCATCTGCATCATAAATCTTATTCAAGTCTCCAGGAATACAGTGATGTAGCCAGCCCTCAATTATCTGATGTGCTATAAATCAAACAAAGTAACTATTGCTTGCTGTGAATACTGTGTATCATAGAAGTATAGTTGGACTTGAATGAACTGTATCAGTCTGTGGAGACAAACAATTTACCCATTAAACACAACAAGAAATCCAGATATTTAAGTCACCTTATCTATCAAAATCAATCCACAAATCAAAATTACTATGTTAGATCCCAACATTGTAATATTTCATATACATTGTAATATTTTATATACATTGTAATATTTTATATACATTAAAAAAGGAACATACTCAATGCACAAGGCTCTCACCAATGCTACATCTTGTCTTTAAATATTTAAAGAGATTATTTTCGTAATTCGAACCGATATCTAAGATTTCAAACGAAAGAATATATGAATTTTGAACATATATCTCTTTCCTTTGATTATGCTAATGTCACTGATATTTCTTTCCTTTGGCTATGCTAATGTCACTGGTTTCTTACACAATATCTCTTGGTGCTGACATCAAGAAACCAGAGATTGCATGTTCAAGACCAGCAACTTAGATTTGTGAAGTAAAAATTCTGAAAGGAAACAATCCTATGATGTGAGGCAAGAAACAACAACACATTAAATAGCTTAATTTCTTTGGCACATCTTAAAACTTGTAGAAAATGAACAAGAATATTGTGAAAAATTTTGCTACTAACATCAAGGATGAACAAGGCCAACTCAATTTATTCACAAGGTGATGCAATCTTTCTTACATCTGAGGGCATGAATGCCAAGATCATGAGCAAAACAAGGATGCCTATTGGAAGCAGCAGCACTGCAAGAGGTGGTGGAGGCAATGTGGGTAGTATCACTGGAAGTATCAGTAATGAGGCAGTGAGGCAAAGCAGAACCAGAAGAGACTCTGCACTGAAGTACTTGGAGGAGAAGGCTTTATGGTCTGGTTCTAGTGATCCAACTCCTCTATGCTTAGTTCTTGAAGTTGCTGCAATGCTATGTCTCTTTCTTCTGCCATCCATTGAAGCACTTTAGTAGAGTTGATGCTGCAGAACACACACTACTCTCAGAGATATCAACAGTTCATGAGACACCACCTCTCACCAACTTGGCTTTCTGTGAGCTAAATTTGCTTGCAGCTTCAGAAACAGTCACCCACTTCATGATCAA
Source organism: Musa balbisiana (assembly GCA_004837865.1). Classification (NCBI taxonomy): domain Eukaryota; kingdom Viridiplantae; phylum Streptophyta; class Magnoliopsida; order Zingiberales; family Musaceae; genus Musa; species Musa balbisiana. The sequence continues at coordinate 10,132,733 of CM017193.1, read as the reverse complement.
TATCCATGTAGAATCTCACCATGTTTTTAGATGAGCAATGGAGGCAGTCAAAGTAAAAGAGGACAAGAAACTGCAAATTTAATGGCTTTAGCATCTGTGACCAGATTCTCCAGTTTCCTGAATCCATTGATCATTATAGAGCAGTTAGTTTTGTGGTGAGAAACAGAAAGCAACGCAATAATTTTATTAGATCAATCTCAAAAGTCGAAGCTCTGAAGGATCATCATGCAATCTCAAGGAATCATTGTCTACACTCACATAGAAAGAAAACATCTGAGAAGATCAACAGAGCAACATCTTTGTAGATCCAAGACTGTCTGCTACATCAATTCCTTGAAAGTTCTTGCCCAAAAAAATCAAAGGAAAAGAGGGGAGAAAACAGTTACTAGGAAGAAACTAAATGGATCTTTGGATGAGCAAAGTAAGACACAAAATCCAGATAAGAATCTCAACCAACAACATCATGAGATGGGTTGCCCATTAAAATTGCAGCAAATAGAAGAAGGAAGGTGGTTTAGCATCGAAGGTCATTTTATTGGGTTGGCAAACACCCATTGTAAGAAGATGAGAATGGAAGAGAGAGATCAATACCTTAGTTGCCATCTGTTGCCAGTCGAAGAAACATAAAAGGTCATGAAGAAGACACGAGTGATCAGTCAGTCCATATGCTCTCTCTCTCTCTCTCTCTCTCTCTCTCTCTCTCTCTCTCTCTCTGTTCTGAGTTTCTCACATGCAGAGGAGGCGGGGAGGAGGAAGGGGAAGGGGGGAGGTCGACGACGAGATGCTTGGCGGTCGACGGCGATGAGATATATACCGTGGGAGGAAAAAGGCACAACCAGACGGGCTTCCGCTGCTCGCTTCTGACGTGTGGGGTGGGTGGGGACATGAGAGCGAAAGATGGTTGAAGGTTGAGGGGTGGATACATTGCATCCTATTCATTCTCGACAGGCGACGCTGTCCATAGATATGGGAGTTTGTGGTGAGTAGGCTTAGATTCTCCTTAATCTAATGCAAAACTAATCCTCAAACCAAGTCATCGTGACATGAGTCATGAATTTTTTATTCATTTATTAATATACTAAGGTCGTATAAATCGATCAATATTCTTAATTTGATGATTACAATTTTCAAAAGCTTAAACAATTAGGGAAAAAATTTTCAATTAAAATCTCACAAATAAACTAGTTTGTGCTTTGACAAATATGTTATCTATACAAGTTAAACTGACATAAGGGCAACACACAAACATTTCTCATGTTATATAAGATGAAATAAAAATCTATCAATGCATAATTCTAATTCAGTATTATTGTTACATTGAGGTAAATTTATGTTATATAAGATGAAATAAAGATCTACATATGGATAATTCTAATTCAATATTATTGTTACACTGAGGTCATACTGATGAGTCAGTTCAACTCGATCTAACACTGAAAATGTAGATTCCTCCTAGAGAGCTAATGCGAAGGGTTGTTATGCAGAGTTAGCCTAGGGCACGATCGCAGAGAGCATTTTACTTGTGGAAGGAGTAAACTGATCTTGAAAAGATAGACCGCCTTCATCGTGGGAGTTGTCTCATAATACCTCCTAAGCTGGCATTAGGGATCTTGTACGATAAGTCCGCATTGGGAGAGGTCCTGACGTGGCCCCTCCAATGCTTAAGTCAGAGAGATAGAGAGTGGATTAGTTAGTTATATTTAGGAGAGTGTGGTATTCACTCGCTTGTCCCTGTTTGGCCTGGAGCTTGAGTTTTATACTTGGGCACCTGGTGACGAGAACGGGAATTGGTGAGAATCCCCCCTACTCTACTCGTCGAGTTCCATTAATAGAGACGACTTACCGATGCATCGTCCCGAGGTCGATGTCGATACAGGACCATTGGATGACATTCTCTGTTCGACTTTTTTATCGTTTTGAGTTAGACAAAGAATGATCCCTTCTCCGATCGTTCCGAAGAGAGGTGGGGGAGGCAAGCCATATCGCTAGTCATTAATACAGGGGCATGACTCTTTCAGTGAAGATTGATTCTTATGGCCTTTCTTTGGAAAGTTGGAACAGGCAGGGGATCGCGAGTTGATCCCCTACCGATAATTGCAAGGAATTGATGGGAGCTCCCATACTTTTAGTTATTAAGTGTTATTAAGTGACGGGATGAGTCGATAATGCTAATATTTTTTTCTTCTCAAGTATTTTATTATTTGGATGGGAGTTTCAATAATCTAGAAAGCTTAAGCTCATAAAAAAGGATTGATGGTGTGGTAGCTGCGGGACACTTTTGAGTGAAGTTAATCCAATGGAACTCGAATCCATAGTGTGTCTTGATCGAGAACCGAATAATAGGTCACCAATAATATATCTCCGTATACTCGAACATAAAATTTCAATATCTAATTAATATATAGTCACATATCAGTCGAGGATTAGTATATAGTAGTAGTTCGAAAAAAGAAAGAAGAAGAAGAATCTATTTCCAATCTTCCTGATACAGTAGTGATTGCCATCGTCAGCTTGAAACGGAGAAGCTTCGTTCATTCCGGTGATCATCAAAGCCTTCCCTTTAGTTTCGTTGCTCCCAAGGGCCAAAGACGGAAGTTGACATTGTAGGTTCCCTTCACTTGGCCATCTTCCCTCAGCTCCCTTTGTCCTTTTCTGTACTCTGCTCACCACCACTTGTCAAGCTCTCATTCCCTTGGCACATGATTTTGGTTCTCCAATCTCGCTTTCACTTGTGAAAGATCTCAGTACACACATATGCACATATAGGAATCATCTACAAGTCTATAATTGATATAGAAATCACGACAATTAAGTTGCATTTCGAAATAAAATCATCGAGCACGAATCATCTTCTAGAAGGCTATAATTGATATGGAAATCTCGACGATTAAGTTGAGTTTCAAAGTAAAGTCTGACAAATCATTGAGCACGAATCGTCATCTAGAAGACTATAAATAAAATTCGATAAATCATCGAGCACGAATCATCATCTACAAGGGCTATAATTGATATTAGAAATCACGACAATTAGAAATAAGATCTGACAAATCATTAAGAAGCACGATCACAAAAATCGCCACGAGAAAAACAAAAGTGTGAACAAGGGAAAGCTTAGATTTCCCCTCAATGTCTGGCTGTTCAAGCTTTAGTGGACTCACAGGATCTTGTACTGTGTACTGTGTACTGTGGAAGATGCCAACTCCATGTTCTCTCCACCGTTTCTTGTGCCATTTCCTGTTTCATCCTGTGTAAAGGAGAATCACATTACTAATTGGTTCAGCAAGGAATTCTGAGTATTAGTTTCGATGAGTATTGCATTGCATGGATTTCTAGTATACCAAGTGACCTGAATAAGATTAGTGGTATGAAAATAATAAAAAGAGACTTGACTAATACGATCATATAGTTTACCTCAAATGGTGGAGACACCATTGTGTCAGGCTATGCCTTTGATATCATTTTCAAGCTACAAGAATGCAGCAGGGAGATGATGGCCAACCTTGATCCACGTACCTCACTACACATCACATGTGTGTTTGTGTTCTGGATGCTGAGATGCTCTTCACCAACTGTATGAACTGAACCTGGTCTTGAACAGCATCTCAGCATTCACTCACTCTCATGAGAGATGAGACACCCACTCCCATCTGCTGCTGTTGGGCGGTTGCTCCAGTGAACACTTTGATCTTGTTCGTGAAGATGAGTGCAAAAAAAGGCACCTTTTGTCCTGCTGTCCTCGTCAACCATCCACTGGGGGTATCCACAGCTGTGGCCGATTCAAGTTCTTTAATGCAGCAGTGATAGATCCACCACGATCACATGTGATGTGGTTGACATTGTTGGCTTGGTTCTTGTGTTTCCAGTCGAAGATCTGGAGACATGCAACCCCATCCTTGTGGCTTGCTTGCTTAGGAATCAACAGAAGCAGCATGTAAGTTGCTAACAGCTGAATCTAGTGTTCCTGCGTAGGGCCAACTAAAAACAGGTCAAACCATTATAACATTTGCATCATGATCAATCCAATTCAATTGAATGCAACTCTAAGATGATGATGATGAACACAGTCAATTACCAGTTAACTCTAAGATGATGAGCTGCATCTTTTTCTCATTACAGAAATTTGAAAAATCTCATCTGAGAACTTCTCTTAGATGCTTTGTGGCGAATAAAATTATACAAAAAGAAGCTTATAAAACCTTTGGATTTATTGCAAATTCTCAATGTTTTTCATTTCATCAAACTTCCTGAGAGTATTATAGTTTCCGTGCCATACCTTCCAGGCCTTGACCTATTCGACAGTTCCCATCCTCATCTTGAAGATATTGGGCAGATCCAAGTGTCTTTCTATGTGAGAGTAATCTTCTCCATTATTCTTAAAATAGAAATGAGGATACCATTTGGTGAGGTCCCTTGCTCTTGTGACATGTTCCTTCCTGAAACAGAGACTGGGTTTCTGAAGTAGTACAAGGTCACATGTTTTGTCATAATAAATGGTTTAAATCTTGTATATGAAAAAAATCAATTGGGAAGAGGGTGCAATGGAGCTTCACCAACTCCTTAGCTGATATCGTAGATCATAAATATTAGATTGCCAGATGTACATTATGGCAAATGGTTCAGACAATGAAGAGAGCAAAGACAATGTCACCCATCTATGATACAAAAGACCCAAATTCTAGGCAATATTTAATGCACATGCCAGATGTTTGAGAAAGGAAATCGTAGGAAAATTTTCCAATTATTTCCGTATATATTTTTGTGGCAAACATGGGAAATGAATTTGCACAGAGCCAAGCATCAAATATGGGAATGAGGAATTACATTTTTGGAAATACTCTGCTCTAACAACAAGTATCTTGATTTTCAGTATCTATTTCTTCCTTCTAAAAGTAATCTATTAATTATAATACTTCAAAGGAAGAGTATTTTACCTTCAAAGGCTCTGCACCCATCCACATTGGAAGCTCTATCTGGGATCAATGTTCAAGACCTAGAACAAGGTAGACATGATTGTTAGCATTCACTTCGTTTTCTCTGAGTTACATGATGAGGATTAGAAAGTTATTGTACATTAAATTAGATGACATAGACAATTAAAGAATGATTATTTCAGTGTTAAAGAGAAAATAGTCAGAAACCTCATTGAAAAGACGATTTCTCATTGTAATAGTGTATTAGATAGCCATTACATTCATCTATAGTTGCAAATTGTAGATTAGTTACCAAATACCAACTGCATAACTTCAACAGCCTGCATAAAAGAGCCTAAATTCAAAGACAGAATAAAAGCAAGTCCCAATAAAAGCATTATAGTAGGCTACTTTATGTGATGACTGCTGTATCCCAATATCAACTCAGTTAATCCAAGAAAAGTAGGAATGTAGCATTCATGAAAAGAAGAACATGATATCACATCTCATAGTTCATCCAAGAAAAAAAATTGAAGACTATGTAAAAGCTTGGTCTAAGATTCTAAAATACAAGGGATTTCAATAAGTGAGAAAAACAAAACATCTCATACTTCAAATAAGTGGTTTTCAATGTCCAATCAGAATCACCAGAAGAGTCCAGCACAAGCCCCTCCATGCCAATGGATTCTGCACATGAGATTTTGTCTGAAGCTAAAAGGAGTGAAACTCAACATAACCAAAACCAACTGGTGCAATAGGTTCTGTTGGATTCTTTAAAATGGAGCTGCTACTTCCACAGTCAGATTTAAGATCAGGAATGGATGCTACTCTGTGTTCTTCATGGTGAACAAAGTTGTCATCATCTGAAAGCCACTGGCAGTGATCCAACTTCCCCATCTCAAAGACCCTACTGATAGGTTCCTCTCTCCACGATACCCTTGTTTGAGAACTAGGTAAAACCTCTTCTTTAGCAGAAGCATCCTTTACAATATAGATCCTATCACAATAGAGATTCTGCAAATGATTAAAATCTACAGAGTTTGACGTATGACATCGAAACTGGAAACTAAGCCCAGGCAATGGTGCTTGACAACTTGTATCATTGCTTAGTGGCTCCGGTGACAAGCTAACGTTTTCAAGAGACTCTGCCATTGCATCCATCTTAAAATCAGCCAGATCATATTTCTTTCTTGAACTCGAAAAAGATGATGGCTTGCAGGTAACATGGCCTTCAATCCAAGAGTTCCCAGACAACAGCGAGTTCTCTAAGACAGAGCAATTATGATGTCGTCCCGTCTCTTGCTGAGGCCTAACAAGTTTGGTTTTGGATGTCTTTGCGATCCCCAGGATCATAGAGAAAGGACTGACACTACCACCAGTACTAGGAGTTTTCTGAATTCCAATACCAGATGACTGTGTTGTTTCTAAACTTGGAGAATCGAGGCTCATCAACCCACTGAGTTCAGGTGATTTCTCCCTGATAGAATTATCAGGAAAAAACCTCCAAGATCCACGATCAGGTGAAGTTCTGTTCCCCATCAACAACTCATCTTTGTGCATCCCTTCTCCATCTTTACAAGGAGAAAGAAGCCAATCCACAGAAGCTTCAGCAGCAAGAACTTTAGAACTAGAATTGAAACTGCTATCGAGAGCCATATCAACATTCTCTGACGGTGAAGAAAGTCAATGCATGGATGCCTCCGCTGGAGGAGGAGGAGGGAGTGTTACAGAAGCCTGAGTTCGATCAGTACGTCCAACATGAACCGTTTCAACCTCCGGCTCCCTTCCGCCGACGGTAAGTATGCCTCTTGCCCTACATTTCCTCCGATCAAGCACTCTGGCGATCACATGGCCTGCAGCGAAGCATACAGGTGTCGAAGCCACTGCAGAGGCCTTCACAGGAACCTCCGGCGAAATGGATGCTTGAACGGGAGGAATGGTGGCTGAAGTCGGTGTACTCATCAACTTCTGTTCTCCTTCCTTCGCTGACTCGAAACCAACATGAGCATCAAAACGTACAAGAGGTCTCTGATGACTGGAAGCCAAACAAGAATCTATCTTTCCCTCCAAACCCTTCTCAAGATTCTTGCAGTTGGAGAAATGTTTCCTCTTATTGCACCGCTGAAAGAGATCCGCGTTTCTCGGATTCGATGCTTTCCTCGATCCGAGCTGCTTGTCGGCTTCAACATCGGACTTTGATGCGTTCTTTTGGAAGGTTTGATACCTCGAGGGGATCGTAGGGTTCTTGGAGTTGGAGGGTACATTCCTAGAATTCGACGGGGCCGATCGGTGAGTTCTCGGCGCTGGCTTCGACCGGGCTAGCGATTCTTTGTCAGAGGAATGAGAGAGCAAGAATCTGAAGCACCCCCCTCTGGGTGCCTCCGAGGAGCCCAGAGGAGGAGGAACCGAGCCGCCGTTGAGATCCTTCAATGGATTTCTACTCTGTGTCGGCTTCTTCTTGGCCTCCGATTTCTTCATCAAACACTCCTTGGAGCTCCTCTTCCCCATCTCGGAAGGTGCGTTCATGGCTTCACGCCCCATCTCTCCCCAGTGGATCCGTTGGCAAAATGAAATTCTTTTAAAGCGAGACGAGGCAGGCTTTTCCGCTCGGCCTCGAGACTTCGACCCGAACCATGTCCAGGGAGGAGGAATTCTTCAAACGATCGGGGCTCTCCATGGCGCCAAACTGATAGGAATTTGACGGTGAGATCGGCGACGGCAGCATGAGATAGACGGCTCGATTTCTCCCTCTAGCGCCACGCTGCTGTTCGGCCCGTTGGCGGCAGCATACAAGAAAAAATAATCCAAGAGAAGGTCTGCGTCTCCCGCCGCTCCGGAGTTGCACCATGGGGAAGAAGGAGATGGAGAAGATCGCCGACCCTAACTCTCAAATCGAAACAAAACCCTATCTTTTGGAGCTAATCTGTTTGCCCTGTCGGTGTCGAGAGCAACCGAATTAGAAGATTAAATAAAATACTATACAAATGATAAATTAAACATCGAACGAAATAGAAAGGGATGCATATAGTATTCGAGTTCACCCACCTATATAACCATCACGTTACCAAAAGCCAAACCATTGTGACCATAACAATTGGGATTGCATAATCTTATCAACACCCAGCCAAACCCTCATGATCTAATCGAAGAATACAATTTGGGATATCAATTCCAGAATGAGTAGTACAATTGTGTGCTAGGGAATCGGCTATAGTACCAGGAAGGGGTCTCTTCCCCATCTTCTTTGATATCTAAACCACTTACAAAAAGAGAAAACCATAAAAGAACTCCTACAGGAAAAGTGAACGATTTATTCACATCCGGGCTGCGTATTTGAACGCAAAACAGAGGAGCTATATTGGAAGAGCATAACCACGTAGATAATTGGAATTAACACCGGACTCTCTAATTAGAGCGATCCGACCGGTTCGTGCCACCTGAGACAAATGCGACCAGAAACAAGTTTTTGGATCAAACAGTTGTCCATGAAAAATAATTAGATGCATGCACATATATACATCGTTCAACAATAAAAATGAATCAGACATTGAAGTGTAGTTAAAACAAAATGAAGCTGGCCAAGGCTGATGAATTATCTGGTACATGTTAGAAAACTGACGAGAACCAGCATATAATTTGAAAGCTAAGTCACAGAAGCATAAACTGAATAAAAGGAATGATACCTCACAGATGCCATAGGGCTCCAATAACCTTTGCAGTGCGACCATCTTGTTCAAATCTCCAGTGAGCTACAATAAATGTTACAACTGTCAAATGATTTGCACATTTTTTGGCATAAGGATTCAAATAACAAAATGGTATTTTTTGAGTATGTTCTACAGACAATGATCTCTTAAACTAAACAAATAGTTAAGCTGAAGGACAAAAAGGAAAAGATTTATCCTATGTAATAATAGTTAAGAGATTTTTGGCAGATGAATGAGAAACAGGATTGTGATTGTTTAATGCACCAACCATTAGAGCCGCGTACAGGTTAACATGGTCATGCGCAATAAAATTGGAGAATTGGTGTCAAGGCCCAAGAGTAAATCCACACATTAAAAAGATTACTTAATAGCCTCCACTGAAAAGCTAGGCTAACTGTATGTAGTTCGATATAGACAAATGACATCTGAAAAGCTAGGCTAACTGTATGTGGTTCGATCTATAACTTAATAGCAATAAGAAACAAATTGTATTAAGAGTTTCAAACTTGACTGAAAGAATATAATCAGGCGAAACTAAATTTAAAATTCTGATAACCGCCTCCACTGTCTTGGTTTAAACATTTATTATAGACTGAAAGAATATAATCAGGCAAAACTAAATTGTGATTCTGATAACCACCTCCACTGTCTTCATTTAGACATTGTATTATAGACTCAACAAAACCAGCTTAATGCAGCAGTCTGCTCATTCCACATGGAAAGTAAATAATGAAAATTCACCACCAGAATGAAAAGTATTGATCTAGAGAGCTGATTGAAAACACAACCTCAAGTGTGATTGTATGACCAGAAACATCCACAGCTTTTGCTCTAAAAATCTCAGCGATGTCTAGGATATCTCGACGGGCAGCAGTGTTTACAGCAACCTTTATAAGCATCAGCTCTCGTTCAGCAAAAGGCAAATGAGTGATATCGCGAACCTGAATGTGTCAACTTAAGAGACTAAGAATGTAATTCGGGCCAGCTCATCAAGGCATTGAATTTAATTTACCTCATGGACATCAATAAGCTTGTAAATCTGCTGTACTAACTTTTCAATAGTTTCATCAGTTCCAGGGACCACCGTAGTAATACGAGATATACCTTCCTTTTCAGCTGGACCAACAGCAAGACTCTGTCAAAAAAGGGAGTCTAAGCAATTCACATGAACATTTAAACCAGCAAAAGTAAAAAAGTAAACAGACGTTGACAACAAGCAACCTGAATATTGTAACCCCTGCGAGAGAACACCCCAGTGACAATGTTCAGGACCCCAGGAATGTCATTTACGAGGATGGATAAAGTATGTGAACGAAGTCCGCTTGACTGGGAGAAAATATAAATCAAGCACAGATTGTATGTACTTCAAATAAGTTAATGTCAAATTTTAGCAGAGCAAGCCTCTATGATATATGCAATAACATAATAAATTCAAGAAATTCGAACATTAAACTCAAAGTATTCTGATAAACCACTCGTGGAGCCTGCCAGCACCATGTGCTGGGATAAAAAAAAAATTTGCAAAGTCCAAAAGAGAAATCAGATATCCACTAAAGACTTGGTAATTTATTTCTGAAACATGAACTTAAAATCATCATTCCACAAATGATCTAACTCGTCACCAGCCACTGGAAACAGTTCTTGAACAAAATGAATTGAGTTTAATCACACTATCCATAGATAGTATAATGTAATAAGGCAAAAAAGAGTAAACTTACATCTTCATCATCAAGAACACCCCAATGTGCATCAAGAACTTGATTGACTAAACCATTGTAGGGATCCACTGGATAAACATCTCCCTTCAATTATTATAAATCATCAGTCACTGTTCAACAAAGCTATATACTAATATCCATGTGAATCTACAAAAAATGCATTAAAAGATAGATACTCTTTCAGAATGGGAATAATGTTTAGCTAGTGTTGGAATGTTTGGAAGGAGATAATCAGGAAAACATTTTGCGACAAAAAGATTGATGAGGAGACCCTGTTCGACAGAGCCCTCAGAGAAGCACATCACTGGCAACTTTTGTTGGCTTATAACCAGCTTTGAACTGTGGGCTGGTTGCTTTTATGTAGATACTGTTTTGTTTACTTTGTTTTCTTTTTTATTTTGGTCTACCTTCTCTATATTTCAATCATTCAGCCATTTAAAACAACAACGTTGGTTTTCCCTTCCAGATTTACTCCAGAAAAAAAGAAAGAACAGTGCACATGAATTTTGATACTTAATCCATTTCATGTTTTAAGGATATTCATGTTTGAAAGATAATCAATGTATTAACAACCTCCCAACAGGTACAATTATTTTTAATATGGTATAATCTCCAAACATCATATTTGCTTAAATTATAACCCTTCAGTAAGTTTGTGTCCTTTGATTACCCCCTTGTACTTAACTAGAGTGAGTAAATGATTGCGAGTCAGGTAAAATATGATTCTATCATAAACCCAATCAGCATTTGTTCCTATCAGAATTATTCCATGTGATGTAATTTATTGTAAAAACTCCACTCCAGAAGTATAAGGTCAATCTAAGGAGAACCAATACATCTTCTTGATAAATTAAATAAGCCATTGATTGTTGAGAAAAAAGGGAAAAGATAACCTACTCCAGATGATTGTTCCAAGTCGCCACTGAATGTTCCACTGGTAGACTGAAGAATAGTCATGTGACTCATGCTCTCAAGGTCTGGATAAGAAGCAGCAGAGAATCTCCAGAAAGGGGCTGTGTCTCCAATTTTCTCCCTCCTTAAAGCAATCTACAGGAAGAATAAATTTGCAATTCAGAAAAAATTTGGAACCTTGCCCAGAAGAAACAAGAAAGGAGACAACCATTTAAAATTATTGTAGCCATAACCTTGCCAGTTCGAGCAATTTCCTTAATCCCAAACTTGCTCAGGCTCCTCTGAACTGCAACTATTTTCCCAGGATCTCCAGTTACCTGCACTCACAGATATTAAATAGTTAGGCCTCAGATACTCATAACTAAAACAGAACAGAGAAATAATGTTGCAATTAACACAAAAGCAGAAGGTTAAATGAATATGACCTCTATAGTAATAGAATTTTCTGAAATATCAACTACTTTTGCTCTAAAAATATCAACCAAACCCAACACCTGCAGATAGAAAGCAAGCAACGTATGAGAATAAAACAGTATAATAGAAGGAAGACAAATTGATGCAAGGAACTAAACACAAACGCAACATCAATATCATCATTAGACCAGCACCTCTGTCACACCCTCAAAATAACATCCTAGAGGTGTAAACCTATTGTAAAATAGAATATTTTTCAACCATCCACAATCCAAACCCATGATCCAAAACATAAAATTTGAAGAAACCAAAAGCATTCAATTCTCATTCACACACATTATATAACTTGTGTAGTTTATAATTATTCAACACATCACTTGCTAACTCCATAAAACCCAAGGCCAATTCAAAATTATTAACAACCACTTATAAACTCACAAGATCAATGAAATGCCATAAATACAAGAATGGATGAGATATATTTATACGTGTTGGAGAGACTCATTAGGGTGAAAAGACAATGCCTATTCGAGTGAAATGTTATGTCTTTTCGAATGAAAGGTTATGTCTGTTCACTCAAAAGGACATGTCTATCTGAGTGAAAAATATTCATTCATTTAGAAAACCCTACCATTTTCAACAACAACACCTCTATTAGTTTGTGGGTGTTATTGGGAGATGACAACTATCGGTCGGGATAACATGAAAATTGAATCTTTTGTGTGAAACATGTGGTTTTGATGCGTAAGATTATGATTTCTTCTGCGTCAGTATAGGATGTTACGGTAGATGGAGTTGAGATCCATGATAGCAGCGCATCAATATGTAACGATTCATGTTGTCAAGGTCCACTCCGTGACAACGACAGACGACTAAGGCTAATAAGTTGATGTGCTGCTACTTTTACCTTGTTTTCTCCAATGTATTTTTATTTATAAGACACTCTTTTCTTTTCTCACTCATGGATTCCATCACCCCCTCGTAGCGAAAGATTTTCTCACGAATTAAGGAAAGAAAATGACTAAAGTAGTAAGAAGAACTCAGACGCTGCTTGTAATCATACAATGAAGACCCAATGCTCGACCTAGACACAGTGATTGGATCCACCAGCCATGCGAACATCTCCTTTGTGCAATGTCACATCAATGTATGGCGATGGGGGAGCCTCGATGACATTCAAGTAAGAAAATTAATATTAATTATCATTTTTGTTTATAATAAAAAATTTATTCCATTTAATTTTACTAGTGCAATGCTTGTAGGTAGTGATATACCACAAGCAGATTGGAAGAAATTAGAGACATTAAAATTCTCGGAGTGACCCGATGATACCTCATGTTTATTTCTCTGAATCTGCTTGCAGCATCACTGCCTATCAGCATTGCAGTAGAAAAATTCAAAAGAATAATTATTTATTATAAACTAAAAATAACAAGAAAAACAATACTAATTTTCTTATTTGGATGCCATTAGAGTCTCATTGCCACATGTTGATGGGACACTATACAAAAAGAAGATGTTCGTATGGCCGGTGGACTCCATCGCAGGGTCAGATCGAGCATTGAGACTTCAATTTTGTTTGACTACAACCGATGCTCGAGCTATTCTTGCTGCTTGAGTCGCTCTTTATCCTTAATCTGTGAGAGAAAATATCTCTCTATGACTTGGAATATGGAATCCATGAGTGATATACAAATGAGAGGCTCGAGGTAAAAGAGATTAATGCAGTGCTGCAGATGGGGGAATCCGTCATCAAGAACATAGGATTCTCCATCACCACAGTGATCCAAGAACGTCAACAAAAATACCTTCATCGATCATGGTCGCTTGGCCATGAACCACCGATCTACTTCTTAGATCAAAAGAAGAAAGAAGAAAGGTGGAGAAGTGTAATAGAAAGAAGAATCATCAGAGAGGAGGGATAGGAGACAACCTTGCTCGGTGCTTGGTGAGGGAGAAGCCTCCATGGTCATCGATATTTATAAGATCCGTCTTAGTCCAATACCTTGAATTTAATCATCAAATCTTTTTTATCATTTAATTAGTACAAGACCTTTAATTTCTTTTAAAATGAATAGATAGTTGTTTGTACTCAACTATGCTACTTGGGTCCCTAATTTAATGATGTCTGGCCAATTAAATAAGATGGGTATCAGAGAGAGCATCCAATTTCTCATGTCGATCTCATTAATGACCTGGCGACTGTTCAATGCACCAAAGTAGTTGCCGACCACCTCAAAAATAAATCATTTGCATTCTTAATGTTTTATTGTGTGATAAATAAATGGTAAGGCTTTGTTAGGAAAGACATATCCTAAGAATATTGAATCCTTAAAAGTTATTTGGACTGAAACGATTAATGGAAACCGCTGCAAGGCATGGATGGGCCCCACGGAAAAACGCGGGTAGGCCTGTAAAGCGATCGGATCCGATCCGATCACATAACGTATGCTCGTGCAATTCAAACCCGATCCGTCCGCAACTGCTTTGGATCGGATTAGGTTGAAACCTAAACTCTAAATCTTACTGCATTCTCCAGCTCACCAATAACGGTCGAATTCCCCAACCGACTAAAGGACTTGAACGATGAAAAAATAATAAAAAATAAAACAATAAAGAGTAAAAGTAGTCGTTACCATCCTGCGCCAGAAATGAAAATGGAATATGTTATGCTTGTGGAGCCATGACGAGCTCTAGAAATATGTTATGTCCGTCCAGTAATGGGTGGAATTATGTTATAAGCAAGCAATGTATGAAAATAAAACAGTACAATAGAAAAAAGACAAATTGATGCAAGGAACTAAACAAAAATGCAACATCAATATCATCATTGGACCCCATACTTTTTAGAAGGAAATTTCAGCATTACTAGTAAGACCTGCATTGATTGGTACCGAAGTGGCTTAGTGTTCCATTAGTTTTGTGTTTTTCCTAACTTGTAATATAACTTGATCATGGAGGAGCGAAAGTATAGCTCTACCAAAAAAATTCTCCCAATATTCTGGAGTAAATTTCATAACGCTCCATTTTCTCTTCCACATTTTCTTAATTCTATTCTTCCAAATCACTAGTTGGTTAAGATTGTCTTTTATCTCATTGGGACCAAACTGTAATTAGGATCTTAATGGATAAATTACTTGTGGTCAATTCACTAAACCTACACAGAGCACAAGTATTAATGAAAGCCCTCTAAACTGGCAAGTCAGGAAGGACAGAAGTTAATAACAAGGATGTACCTCTGGGCGCCTGTGGTGGTCCACACTGAGTTTTATAAGCATCAATTCTCGTTCCACTTGTGGCTCTCTTGAGAGATCTTCAACCTAGTAATCACATGGGAATCACCCATTATAACAAGAACTCTTGACAACATAGATTATTGAGTCAACCTATAGAAATGAGATAGTTTCAAAAACTCCAGGTTTAATAGATAAGAACAAAATTCAAATATGCGAAACTAAGTTTCCCAATGCTAGGAACATCGTAAAATCTACATGTTTGGCATAGAAACTAGCTGTTGCTGGACAGACAAGGGATCCTTCCTGCCCGAAGAACTAGCTTTTGCCTCATGGATGTCATGAAGCATGAAGAAATTGATGACAAGTCATTTTTTCAACTAAAAATTTGACATACCTCAATTCCAAATTTTAGGCAACAGGATTTACAAAACTACAAAGCATGGTCTAATGGCATGCCGGTGCCACCCGGTATAGGAAGATATAGGCTCTGTATTCACCAGTTCTTTTTTTGTTTTTCTAGTTTTTTCAGACTTTTCCAGCATATACACTCAACATACTGGTATAGACCAGTAGTCTCGACCTATACAGTACCAATGCACAAAGTTGCAAACCTTTTAAGATTGCAAACATTAGAACCATCTTGAATAACAAAATGAAAAGTCCCTTGAGGAACTTGACAGCCACAACTCTATATTTTTTTCTGTGATGCATGATGATAATTTGGTTTAACCAGATTATGGCTTACAAGGTGGTCTACTTCAGATTACTTATCCAGTCAATTTGAAATGAAAAATATTAGCTTCTTCAAGATGAAAAAACATGGCATCATAATTCTCCAATCGGAGGCAGTTTTGACCAAAGTAGAATAGTTGTATAATATAAATGATTAAAACCAAGAATTCAAAAGAAATCTAACTGTGCAAATGCAAGTGCTGCAGATAATTACCGTAAGGGAAAACTACCTTTAAAACATTCACAAGCTTATAAAGCTGCTCGACAACTTGTTGCAACACTTTCTCGGTGCCTGAGACAGCTATAGTGAACAACGCCTTGTCCGTATTCAAGCCGACAGCTAGTGACTCAATGTTGTATCCTCTTCTAGCAAAAACCCCAGCTATTCGATTTATCATTCCACTTTCATCCCCAACAAATACCGAAATTGTATGGCGTCTCACCCTATATTAGTGAAAATACTAGTCATTCAGGACTTTCAACTCTGATAAAGGATAACAGTCATCTAGAACTTTAAACATAAACAAGCAAAGTTTGGTGGTCTTCAGGTGGCAAAACAAATTCAGTGGGCTTAAATGGTACAATATTGGGAAAATGTAGATATACTTTTCATAAAAAAAAGGTAGAGAAAAGGAAGAAAATAATGCGGTGATTCATGGCTTTGTGGAGCTACAAACTGGATAGCTTCATATTTGATTTTTATCTGGAATAGGAGAGCTGTCTGTGACAAAATTGAAATCTAAATATAAAAGAAAACTATCAGTGGAGATACAAAGAATAGAGAACGAGGAAACAGGGCCAGACTGTCAAAGAAACTTCGTTGCTCACTAATTTCATGATAAAAATGAGTTTAATTCATGGAACAAGAAAACCTTCAAATGCATTCATCTGAATCTACAATCCAATTGCAATTTGGACCCTAGCTATCGAAGACCTCAATTTTAAATCATAATATTGGTCTTGGCCACCGTTCGACATATCATTGGGGTTATTTTCAGATAACCTGAAACATTGATCCTTGATGATGATACGAAAAAAATACATAAAAATAAGAAACTTTTGCATATAATCACCACTTCACAACTATAAAGCAATCACAATCAGACAAAAATTTTCTCGGTAGCCAATACCTCAGAAAAAGCTATTAAAAGTGTGAAATTACCACAACGCAGTTCATTCCACCAAGCACTCATCCAACACAAAGACAGCTATCGATGTCCATCTTCTCATCTGAAACTCTGGAAGAGCATGAACTGATACAACCGTTAAAAGGACCCTTGTATGTGCCTATATAAGAGATCAGCTGTCTGAAGCTTCCAGACCCTCGATGGTTAACTCTCATCTTTTTTTGCAACATTATGCTTGCTGACCGCGCCAATCTCGATCGTATCAACATTATAAGCTAGTGAGCCAACAAATTCCTCCTCCTAAAATATGCATCACAACTAGACGACGACAAAAACCGACTTGAAAAGACAAGCAATGAAACCCCGCCCGCTAATCGAACAAAACCGGCAAAAGGATCAAGAACAAGACACGACGAACTCGGATCACCACAAGAACCCAAACCTCGTTGAAAGGTAAAAGAGGATGATAAGCTATACCGGTCATGACGCGTCGGAGGTGGCAAAGGGCTCAATGGCGGCGTCGTCTCGCCGCTACGATCCTCAGCGCCGGAGGCGTGGATCTCCGCGAACCCACGCCGGGGTCTCGATCTTAGCGCCACCGCCCCGGGTAAATCGCCGGTCCTGGTTATCCCCATCCCGGGCACCAAATCCCTGCGCGATCGATGTCCCGCGAAAGGTTTCGTCATCATCGAAGACGACGGCCGAAAAGTGGCGACCGCCATGGCTGCGATTCCGCGACTGTGAGAGAGAGAGAGAGAGAGAGAGAGAGAGAGAGTGCTCTGGTCAAAGGGCGGTCATGGAAGAAACCTCGGAAACACGTCGGGAAACGATGAATTGACGAGTTTGCCCATAAAGCACAGATATGTTTTTCTTGGTTTTTTAATGATGACAAAAATATTATTAATTGTATTTTTTTTCCTTAAATTTATTTAACTTCTTTCACTAATTAATTTATTGTATTGTAATTATAATATTAGAATATTAGAATATTTCATCTATTGCAGCTCACAAAAATTGGCCACATAACACATCTAAAATTAAGTGTTCTCTCATTTGTATTTATAAGAAACGTCAAAATTCATTTGGCCAATTCTTGTGAGCTATTTATTGGTATAATGTGCTGCTACTTTTATATTATTTTCTCCTATATATTTTTATTTAAAGGACACCTCTTTTCTCACTCATGGATTCCATTACCCCCTCGTAGAGAGAGATTTTATCTCACGGATGAAGGAAAGAAAGTGATTGAAATAGTAAGAAGAACTCATACACCGCTTGTAATCGAACAATGAAGACCCGATGCTCAACCTAAACACTGTGATTGGATCCACCAACCATGCCAACATCTCCTTTCGTACAATGTCACATCAATGTATGGCGATGGGGGAGCCTCAGTGACATCCATCCAAGTGAGAAAATTAATATTATTTATCATTTTTTAGTTTATAATAAAAAAATTATTCCATTTAATTTTTACTAGTGCAATGCTTGTAG
Organism: Musa balbisiana; assembly: GCA_004837865.1. Classification (NCBI taxonomy): domain Eukaryota; kingdom Viridiplantae; phylum Streptophyta; class Magnoliopsida; order Zingiberales; family Musaceae; genus Musa; species Musa balbisiana. The sequence continues at coordinate 10,114,483 of CM017193.1, read as the reverse complement.
GTAGTGAAATCAGAGACATTAAAATTCATAAGAATAATTATTTATTATAAACTAAAAATAATATATGTTTTTTTATTTGGGTGTCATTAGAGTCTCATTACCACACGTTGTTGGGACATTGTACAAAAAGAAAATGTTCGTATGGTCAGTGGACTCGATTGTAGGGTCAAATCGAGCATTGAGATTTCAATTTTGTTCGACTATAAGCGGTGTTCGAACTATTCTTATTATCGGAAGATATCTCTCTATGACTTGGATTACATAATCAAATGAGAGATTAATACGATGTTGGAATCCGTCATCAAGAACATAGGATTCTCCATCCACATGTTGATTCAAGAACACCAACGAAAATACCTTCTTCATCCAACATGATCGTTTGGCCATGAACCATCGATCTGTTTCTTGGATCAAAAAAAGAAAAGGAGAAAGGAGGAAAAGCTTAATAGGAAGAAGAATACGTTGTTGCTCGGTGAGGGAGAAGCCTCGATGGACAGTGATATTTATAACACCCGTCTTAATCCCAATACCTTGAATTTAATCATCAAATCTTTTTTGATCATTTAATTAATGTATAAGACCTTTAATTTCTTTTTAATGAATAGATAGGTGTTTGTACTACATGGGTCCCTAATTTGGCCAATTAAATAAGGTATCTACCAGAGAGAGAGAGAGAGAGAGAGAGAGCATCCAATTTCTCATTAATGGCCTCTTGACTGTTCAATGCACCAAAGTAGTTGCCGACCACGGGCCCCACGGAAGAGGAGGAGGATGCAACGCGGGTAGGCCCGTAAAGCTATCGGATCAGATCCGATCCGATCCGATCACATAAGGTAAGCTCGTGCAATCCGAACCCGATCCGTCCATAACTGCTACGGATCGCATCAGGTCGACACCTAAACTGCATATTCGGGCACACCAGTAACGGTCGAATTCCCCAACCGACTAAAGGACTCGATCGATGAAAGAAGAAAACAGAATGAAAGACTGAAAAATAAAGAGTAAAAGTAGCCGTTACCATCCCGCGCCAGGTGTCGTCAGCATCTGCCAACGGTCGAATTCCCGGCCTCATCTTAGAGCCTTTAAATATAGCCATCTGGGCCTCTTCCCTCGATACACTACTGCTCGGTTGTCTTCTCACTCTTGGTCAGTTCTCGAGAGGGAATCTTTTGCTTTTCCGTGAATCAGATCCACGATGGGGATGATGTCCATCACCTCCGCGGCCCCGGAGGCGTCCTCGCCGGCGCACTGCCGAGCCCACAAGGCCTTCCTCCTCAGCAACTACGTGCTGCTGGGCGCCGCCTCCAGCTGCATCTTCCTCACCCTCTCCCTCCGCCTCCTCCCCTCGGCCTGCGGCTTCCTCCTCATCCTCCTCCAGGCGCTCACCATCGCCGCCGCGATCGCAGGCTGCGCGGCGGCCTCCTCCGGCTCCTCCACCCGCTGGTACGGCGCCCACATGGTCGCCACCGTCCTGGCCGCCATCCTCCAGGGGGCCGTCGCCGTGCTGGTGTTCACGAGGACGTCGGACTTCCTGGCGGAGGGGCTCAAGTCGTACGTGAGGGAGGAGGACGGGGCGGTGATACTGAGGATGGTGGGGGGCCTGTGCGTGGTCATCTTCTGCATGGAGTGGGTGGTGATGGCGCTGGCCTTCGTGTTGAGGTACTACGCCTATGTGGATGGGGGAAGCGCCAAGGTGCAGCAGGGGGAGTATACCACCGGTACATGGCAGCCGTTCCAGGTCTGAAACCATAGTTGTGGCTCGAGAGCAGAGAATTAATTGTATGGGCTGTTGGCAGATGCATTTATGTTGCTGTAACTCCGATTTGTTATTTATTCTAATAGATCAGTGAGATCTGTTGATTACGAAGCATCTCCCATATTAAACATGCTTAATCTATTCTTGACATGGGCAGCATTCTGGCAATATGAAAACCTCAAAACATAATCTATTGTAAGGTGTCTTGTTCCTCCAACCTATCTTCTTCTCACAGTAGTAGTAGTAGTAGTAGTAGCAGTAGTTGGTGCCCGCTGTGCCACTTGCCCTTGAGAAGTAGATTGCCCAGCAACTTGTTGTTCCTCTGGCATGTTCATGGCTTGTGTCATGGCATTCATCACGATGAAGCCAAGAGGAACTAAATACATCCACTGCATGTATGACAAAAATTGTAAAGGAAATGAATAGTCGGGCACTTTTCTACAACAGACATGCTGGGAAATTGAGAAAATGAGATTATAATAAGGTAACTCACATATTTAGCCCAAAAAGATTTTTCTGGTGGCTTCACACCTTCACCAAGTCCATCCTCCCCAGCAAGCAATTCTTCGGCAAATGTTGGAGTTCTGAAAGTATAAAGAAATTTGACACCATGGACAAACTTGTTTACAATTTCCAACAACAACCCACCACCATCATTTATGGAATAACTTGAGAACTTCAATATCAAGTATTAAATCATTAGGTAATTCTATCATATCACAAATTCATTCACAGAAAATTTATATATACATGGGTTACCTTGGAGCTTGCTCACTATTCTTCAGGACCGTATAGGATGTGAATGACCATTTTGCAGGCTGAAAGCAACATGAGAAGCAAATGATTATCCCTTTATGAATATCTTCAAAAACAATATCAGCAGAAGAAACCACATCCGTGTTTAATTAAAGATTCAAGCGAATCAGATCTGCTTCTAATAATGATTTCATGGATATTTTCTTAATTTAACCTAAAGAGCAGCCCGCAAACAGAGATAAATTATGTTTTGCGAGCATAAGCTTTTAAAAATAGTTCATATCCCCAGAAACACTGAAAGCAATGAGAAAAGGTAAAATCACTCAGAAGTTTTGAGTTATGTCATGTAACCACATGGTTTTCCAAAGTGAAACATCATAACGATCGAAAAAATATTCTAAACAACTAGAAACAGTCACCAAGAATATAACTCCTTCATAATCCTCAAAGTTCGGGCACGTGGAAATTTAGGTGCCAATGACCACACTTGTCGATTATCCGTTCATGTGCATCTATAGAAAAAATAGCAAAAGAATTCTAGCTTATCATCCAGAATTTAATGTTCTAGTAATTTTTTTGTGAAAAATATTTATTTATCAAACTTTGTGTAACATAGAGCACTAATAACATAGATTAACCTCATCAACTTGTTCAGATCTTACTCGACAGAGTAGCAAGACATACACAGTTTGTGTTGTTACTTTCTTCTAATTATGCTATGTGCAGGAGATCTACATAACTGCCCTTCTTTAGTTTCACTTCTACATTTTACTATGTCAACAAAAAACTCTTGTGAAACTTGAGCAGTGATCTAGCTCTCATTTAAATATCTGTAGCTTGTTGCTATTACCCAATAACGATAGTTCAACTTGACTGAGCTAATTGTTTCAAATAAAGCGACTCTCCATTTCACTCCGTTTTATGAATTTATACATAGAAGCTCTTAATAATCTTAATTTCAGCAGTATAAATGCCTAAATTACACTTCATAAGTTCACTACTCAGTCTCAGCAAATCACTGTTCTCATTGTTTCATTCAACATTCTTTTATTGTGTGACAACTATGATGAACAATTGGCGTAAGCTGCAAATCAAGCCAACTCTGACAAGCCAAAATAAACTTTCATCTAAGAGAAATAATGGAATTTGACTATCAATTTATGATTTGGTATGGGGTTAAACAAAGCATTTGACGTGATTTTGGTGTTACTTTCTGTAAAGCACTTGACAGCAGTTACAGCCGTAATATCTATCATGTATAATAGACAAACCCAATATAAATCACTCCTACCAGACAATGAACTGCCAGTGTTGGATTTTAGAGTTCTAAAAGCTACTTAGGGGCATAAACTATCAAAAGAGATAAGAACATACGTATCTCAGTAATCGAGGATATCGGCATGCTCCAGCAGAACCATAATTAACTGCAATGATGTTCACACCATCCTGTAAAAGAAATTGCAATACATGATGTCCAAGATACAATAGTCATCTACAGAAACAAAAAGTTTGAGTTAAATGAACTTTAGAAAGTTGTGATCAGCTCTTTCACTATTAGGAAATGGATGGATTAATTGATAGCATCTTTGTGTCAGTAAACAAGCTGAATACATACTGACAATCATATTTCCTGATTACCAAATAATGACAATGCAAATGTATATAACCAACTCTTCTCACCAAACAAATAAGACAGAACAGTATTCTGTATCGTAGCTATGTATAGTTGCAACAAGGTAATAAATCCCTCCAAACCATCAATCTAATAGTTTCTTATATGGATGCGTAAACTAGAATTCTGGTTTGTATCCATAACAATCTCTGATTTAGTAAGAAAAAAATTGAGGATATGAGATACCATAGGCAAAAAATGAACAAGGACACTTTTAGGAGGTCAAGAAAATACAGGTGTTATAATATTAAATTTATCAATATGTTTCATCATTTAGTGACAGTTGTAGAAAATCAATAAAATAAAATCTAGAACTGAAATTATTGTGACGAGTCAATTAAATGTTGGAGAGTTCCAACTAGCACAAAGGAAAATTAAATAGAGGAATAATGAGTAGGAAGCCTGCAAACAGAGCCTCCAACTCTTTAACAAAAAACATGAATATAAGTTAGAGACATGTTACAGAAAGTCAATATACATCCCTAGAAGCTAATGTCAGAGCTACAATTGGGAGTGTTTCAATTGCAAAAAGTAAGAAAACAAGGCACAGAATTGCCCAAAAAGTGAATGCTAGTACAGATGGCAATAATATAAAGAAAAAAATAAAAATACACCAAAAGAGAATTCTTTTATATTCAATAGAAGTAAGACTAATCAGATCTGAATCTGATATCCACTTCATAGCTTATGAACATCTCCAGCAACATTATAGAGATATCCATAAGATATGTAGATATAAATGTTAAACAAGACGCCTAAGCAAGATTCAGGTTTTTTATTGCCATAAAATTTTCTAAAGCATAGGTTCCATAGTAAATCTTGCCCCATTGGAGTCCTACAGGTTGGTATTTAACATGATTAATTCCACTATAAAAAGTTTTAAGAATATATAAGACACCAAAACTAGGAAAATGACCTAACTGAAAACAAATAACTCAAAACTATAGTTCCACACTGAACTGAGCATTTATAATATATGTCAAAACAAAGAGTGGGATTCAGAGCAGTTACCGTATGAATAACAAAGTGTTCATCCAAACTCTCCCGGGGAATGCAGCGCTGGAAGAAAAAGTTGAGAGTTAGATGAATAACAATCATTGTGCTAAATGGCTCTGTAAAAGAAAATCCATCAAGACTACTATGATGAATAAGCACAATGACTTCTTGTGCAATATACTAATACCACATGAGTCAGAAACTTGGCTTTCTTATAGCACCTTAACAAAAGTTGGTTCTACAAACTATTATAGCGCCTTAATAAAAGTTGGTTCTACAAACAACCATAACGAACTCAAATAATTTGGAAATTCATCATATTCTGACACAATAGATTATTCATATGGACACGCCAACTCTAGTAGTAAATTTGGCCACAAAGAAAGTGGATTTTCCTGTTCAATTCTGGAAATTTAATGATTGCCTGCTCTGAAGCATATACGTTGAACAATGGTGGACTACTAACAAAAGGTTTTTCTGCTCTTTTACAAAGATTTTAGGTGCCAGATCATATGAATTGGGCATCTCAGAGAAAACAAAAAAAGTGCAACTGCAATGTAAATGTTGGTGGTAATACAAATTTCATAGCTGAAATTTCATTCTCACCACATAAAGATGTTGGGTAACTAGACCCTTACCAATATGCCACAGGAATTAAAACAAACATCATAAAGCTAGTTACACTGGAGAATAAAACTAGAGAAGGTAATATGTAAGTGTCCGGATCTCATCTTATCTTAAACTCCTGTATTTTCATAACTGTTCATTGTCCAGACAAAAAAATTGCATTTTATTGCTGCCTCTTAGGTTCAACAACAATTATTTCTATGTTGCAAGTAAATACATACTCCTCTAAAGTGTCAAAACAGAAAATCACGCAAACACAATTTAAAAATCAGGAAGATTAGCGAATGAAGCAATGCTAACTCACAGCTCTGACTGATGAAATAACATAATCTTCTCCGGAAGGATTCAACACATTCGATGGTACTCTGATCGTATAATGACCGTCTTCTTTCAGTAGCCTCTGCAAGAAAACAAACTTAATATCTTCACTAGGCCTATTCTAAAGCACATATGCCTACTCATAGAACACAAAGGAATAGGTTACAAAATATTTACTTCAAAAGCTCGCTTTTCTTCTTCCGTAAGCGCATTCCTCGAGAACCGAAGCTTTGTTAGAGTCTGTCATTAAGTCCAGCATCAGCTGATGGATCTTTTAGAAAACAAAGGTCAATTCAAGGCATCTATCTATATTTACTAAATCCATCGATAATTCAATCAACCCAGACACCATAAGCGCACTCATCATCGCGACAAGAAATCAACTGGACAAGAATAACATAGCCACCCAAGCACAAAGGCTAGAAACAGATCCCAGCGAGAGACGGAAAAAAGGAGAGTGGGAGACGGGAAGGGGGAGAAGGGGAGAGGTCAAGAACCACCGACCTGTCCTCCATGGCTCCAAGATTTAAGGCGGGCCGTGAAAGTTCCTGCAGGCGAGAATTCAGAAGCTCCAAGGTTGTGCTCCAGGGAGAATTGTACCGATTTCGAGTCCGCAGAGCCGGATGGCGGGTCAAGATCGGGTCTCCGGCGGATCGGCGACCGGACGGGGTTCGTCGGGGGCTCGGGGCCGGCGGCCGGCAGCCCTCCCTCGAGCCCGAACTCCTCGTTGTCCTGCAGCAACTCGTCGGACTGGAAGCCACGGGCGATCCCGATCGGGAGGAGGATGACCAGAGCGAAGAGCGCCAAAGATCGTCCGCAACACCAACCCTCGCTCATCTCCGCCCTCTCGCGTGTTAAAATGCCAACTTTGCCCAAACCATGATCTCTAGCTCTTATTGGACAGGTGCAACGCGAGCCGGTCCGGTTCGACCCGGCAAAAAATGAACCGGTGAGCCATCCTGCCCAAATTTTCGGCCCATTTTGGCCTAAATTTATTTTTTATTGATTATTTGTAATCCTACTCAGTAAATAATTAATAGAAAAATAAAATGCACCACTTATGTTTATTCATCAAAAAAATTATTATATTTTAGACTAATTACATATTACCTCCTGTAATTATCGATCTTTATACTTTCAAAACTTACATTCAGAAAATATTTAATTCTGTTATTTTAAATTTTTAATCCTATAAAATTATCTTTTTAACATTGTATAAGGATTTCAATGTCTCACTTTTGTGATTGTTGAGATGCTAATATGATTTTTGAAAATATATAAATCGGAATGTTAAAAGAAACTAATTATAGGGAATTAATATGTAATTAACTCTTATATTTTTTATTAAAAAACATTAAAGTTTATAAAAAAATCTAATATATCGTAGAAAACTATAAAAAAATTCATGTAAAATTGTTCTAAATATTTAGAAAATTACATCTTATTATCCAAAAAACATAGTAGATTCCAAAATGTGTGATATATATGATTGAAGGACACACACAACATATCACCGCTACTCTTTTACATAGAAAGCAGAGAGGCCAACGCCGCACGGTCCCAACACACGGTGAGCGACACAGCTATTTCTTCGTCGGTGATGACAGCAACAGCTCCACACGTCTCACTCCTCGCTCGCGCACCTTCTGAGCTCCAGAAATATGGCGATGAACCCCCACACCGCCACGAAAACGCCATAGCCAATGTTCCACGACTTGGTCTCCTCGGCTATCTTGAAGCCGTAGAATACGTTCGCCACCGCACACACCACGGCGGCCCTGCCGACGTAGTGGTGGTACCAGTTCCAGTACTTCCTCACCTTGGATGCTTTGCCGGGGCGAGCAAGCAGGGCGGTCACCTGCAGAGTTTAGAGCCATGCTTGTTATTGGTATATCTCGTAAGCATTTTGTCAAACTATTGGTCTACTACGGATGTGTACTGACCTGAAGGCAGCCACCGACCAGAATGGCAATGCCGAGGCCCTCGTGGACGCCCACGCCGCTGATGCCGTCGTCGTCGAGGCCGAACCCAAGTATGACCCCGGCCAGGCCCAGTCCGAACCCAAGCCCTTGGATCGACAGGTGGGAGTAGAACCAGAGCGGATCCCAGTTCTTGAAGTAGCGCGCCACCACGATGCCGATAGGCATCAACACACCCCACCCCAGCATCACCAGAAGCGCGTGCTTCCTCTCCGCTCCGAACGCCCCTTCGCCTCCCTCCTCCTCCTCGCCGCCGCCGCTGTCCGAGGTCGCCACCCCTGCTCGCAAACGCAATGGATCAGCTGCAACGCGAACGCACCTCACCCACCGGCTAGTACGCGCACGCACTCACCCAGGGCGGTGTAATTTACGGAGATGGAGTTTTCGTCACGATGCTCCGGCAAGAGAAAGGTCGGGGAGGAGGGGAAGCCGTTGTCGGGGCCGACCGCGAAGATGAGGTAGGGCGGCGGCTGGTCGACGTTGAGCTGGAAAGCGAGGTACAACCGCGACGACTGCAGCGCCACGACCGGCGTCCCTTGCAGCAACAGGTCGCCCTGGTCCGGCGGGCACCCGCTGGACTTCTTCCCGCCAAGACTATACTGCTTGGCGATCCCGGCGCCGGAACCAGTAATCCACCCGGCGATCGCGCTGCTCCCGACCATCCTTCCGTCGCCGGAGAAGCCGACCGCGACGTACGACTTGGGGTCGGCGGCCGACAGGACGAAGCTCCAGATGCCCGGACCGGCCTTGGCATACTGTAGGAATCAGAACAAGAGAAGGTTAGCGTTGCTTCGACAAAGCACGCAAGGGATGGGGATACGTACTCTCAAGACAAAGTTGGCTGATCTCAGCGGAGTGAGGCAACTGAGGAATGTGGTGTTAATGACAGGGATGAGACGGGCGACGGTGAGCTTTGAAGCGCAGGAGTCAGATGACTGAGACTCGCCAATGGAGAGCGAGAAGAAGAAGGAGGAGATAAGGAGGACATGAACGAGAGAGGTCTTCATCTTCTATCTCTGTTGATGATGTGGAAGGAAGGTTCACATGACACAGCTCAACTCCATTAGCGAGCTACCTTGGTTTATACATCATCTCTCCCGACTCATGAACAGCTCAATGAGCATGGAATGTGCAGACTCCATTAACACTTGATCTAAATGTATAATCGATGACAAGCGTGGAGGCCACGCGCTCCCTGTCACGGGCATGTGGATTGACTGCTGGATTGTCATCTTCTTCTTCTTCTCTATACGGTTCTGCCATTAAACCTTTACCGATGACAAGCTTTTTTGGTTCTGAGAGGGAGAGAGAGACAGTACTTTTGAGTTTGGGAAACATGGCTTACTAGTGCACAGCATGTGAGCAAGTCCTCCGAGTTGTAATATAGAATCTAATTACTTCGTCTGTGGCAGAAACGACTTGTGCATATAAAAAGACGAGTGTTGTGTAAGATCTGAGCTCGAGATGCTCGACTTAGGTGACCTCTACAATATTTATGTGTTTGGAATATTTACAATAATTAATTTAAGTTATTCGATTCTTTTAATATATATTAATATAAATTTATTTTTAATTTTTTTTATTCTCTTCTCATATATGAATATTTTTTTGCACGATGATGAAACTTGAAAAAAGCTTTTCCTCACTTTACTTTCTCGTTAAATCGACCCATTTTATACATGTGCTTCCTAAATTATCTTTCCTCCTGTTTCGTCTCTTCTTTTATCATATTCTCCTCCTCAACATCTATATCGTCTAACTCTTCTCTTCCTTTATCATATTCTCTTTCTTAATATCTATGTCAGCGAATTTCTCTTTCTCTCTTTCTATTTATATCCCCTTCGTCTTTTTTTCTTTCTGCATTTTTGTTTTTTATTCTCGAAACAAAATTTAATTTGAATCGATTCAAAGATTTTATGATTATAAAATTAATATATATGAAAAAAAGAAAAGAAACATTTTAGATAAACAAGACTATGAATGACACCATATAATAAAAAATAATTATGAGAAAAATTATATGATAAATTATCCCTTTTTTTTTCTTTGTACACACTCTCTCTCTCTCCCCATCTATTAGATATCTATATGTGTGTATTTCAACAACTCTCCTTATTCTCTCTCTCCTATCTTAGTGTGTATGTCAACAACTCTGCTTGTTTAATGGACAAAGTGATTGAGGTGAGTACAAAGTCTTTCGAGCAACAGTTTTCAATCTCAAGTGGCCATGTTTTCTCCCACAAGAGATCACCGTCAACCAAGAAGGTTGCGGTAATGGGGGTGGGTGAGAGATCTCTCATGTTCCTGCCTTGTTATTTTTCCTGTGGGCTGTTTCAGCTGAGTGGTTTTGGATGATCTCTTCCTCTTCCTCCTACATAGACATATATAAGTATTCCAAGTTGCAATAGATTCCATCTTAGCTTTCAAAAGAGGTTCACCTAAGAAAATTAATAGAGATTTGAGGTATTGTTAGGAAAAATATTCTCTTTATATATTTGTTTTTCTGGATGATATTTCTTTTTAGAATATTCAAACAATGATCTTTTATTTCTAATATTTCAAGATTTATTGGAATGCATGATCAGAACAGAGAGAAGCACAAGTCACTCAAAAGACATTAGCAGCCATCAATCCAAAGCTCTTAAATGGCCTCTTCAGAAGAAGCGGCAGCAGCAGCAGCTCCGTGAATGAATGCTTCAGTTTCTCTTCAGGAGCTTCACTGCTGCAGGCTCACTCGGCAAAGCAGGAATTGCCCCCTTCTCGGTGGTGGTGATGGCTCCGCAGGCGTTGGCAAACTTGAGCACCTCCCTCAGCTTCCCCTCATCCTGCATCCATTCCACCCACAGATCAGTCGGCATGAAGAACTACACATCGAGAGGGAGCCTCTCCTCATCTTTAACTCACTCACTCACTCACTTGCAACACAGACTGGTCGTCGACGATCTTCGTCAGCATGGCGCCCACGAACGCATCTCCTGCTCCGGTCGTGTCCACCGTGTCGACAGCATACCCGTCCAAGCTGCCCCGGAAATCCTACAGCGAATCGTGGCATGAGCTCAGAATCAGTAGTGCTGCAATCATCTTCTGTTATACAAGTGATCGAATACCTTGGTGTAGTACTTGCATCCCTTCTCCCCGAGCGTCACCACCAGCAGCTTGAACGCCGGCCTCCACAGGGTCAGCACCACGTCGTCTTCCACCGACTCTTGCCCCGTCAGGAACTCCAGCTCGACGTCGCTGACCTTGATGATGTCAGCCTCGTCCCAGATGCTCAGGATCTGCTCTCGCGCCTCCTCCGCCGACGGCCACAGCGGCAGCCGGAGGTTCGGGTCGTAGGAGAGCAACGCCCCTGCTTGTCTCGCCACCTCCATGGCCTTCAGATGAGCCGATCGGCACGGCTCGGTTATTAAGCTTATGGATCCGTAGTGGAACACCGCAGCCTGTGGAGACGAAGCAAGCGTCATCAGAGCTCAATCGATCGATCGATCGAGAGAGAGAGAGAGAGAGATCCGATCGGGGTTACCCTTTTGATGACGTCGAGGTTGAGCTCGCCTTCGGTGAGGAGCATGTCGGCGCTGGGGTTGCGGTAGAACATGAACTCGCGCTCGCCGTCGGCCCTGAGGGTGACGAAGGCGAGCGCGGTGCGCGCGCCGGTGTCGAACGAGACCCCGCCGTCGTCGACGCCGTTGTCCCTCAGGATGCCCGCCAGCATCCGCCCGAACTCGTCGTCGCCGAGCTTGCCGACGAAGGCGGCTCGCCCGCCGAGCCTGGCGACGGCGATGGCCACGTTGGCCGGGGCGCCGCCGGGCGCCTTGATGAACCCCGGGGCCTCCGCCAGCGACACTCCGGAGACCGTCGGCACGAAGTCGATCAGCATCTCACCGAAGCTCACGATCAGGTCCTTCGCCATTGCTTTGCGTTGAAGAGAAGCGAGCAGAGACCAGACCGAGAGACCCACAGTGGATGCAACGCAAGGAAACAGCCTTCTTGTAAACGTAATATAATAGAAAGAGAGAGAAACGGGGAAGAAGGAAAAGGTGATTATATCACCTTTGACTTGTGATTGATCTCATAAATCCTTTTTATGATCAGTATAATTCTTAATTAGCATGTCACTTAGTACGTGAGTTACTATTCATGTGATTAACATGACAACAACTTAAATTGATAGATTTATTGGCATGTAAGTAATATATAAATTGGAGCCCTAATGAGTCTTCCCCACAACACTTGAGAGGGCTCTCTCCACCGTTGAGGGTGGGAAGAGGGAAGAGGATAATGATTCCATAGGGGACAAACACACAGTGATACTCACTCACATGGCTGTAAGAGTCTCAAACAGTGGCCTTGAGAAATTTGCAGGCCATATGGATATACATGGATAAAATAAACTGCAACAATATAAAAAAAATCAATGCTTGACCCTTTAGGGCATCGAAAGTGGCATAGGTGAGTGACTCAATTCTCTTCTTTTTAGGCAATATTTTTTATGCATCATTGGATACCTTGGTAGAGATGCATAAGATGGATGGTCTTCCTATTTTGGATGGTATCTGAATTTTCCATAGCGTTAAGAAAAATCTTTTAGTGAGACATATTGAGATTTAAATTTTATTTTATTTTATTTTATTTTTACTCGTAATGTGGTTACTAATATATAATGCGATCATGACCATGTATGCCAAACATGCACAGCATCAACCTTGCTCAAAAGAGGATGTAATAATGCTAACTTAATGCACACTGCTGAGAGACAGTTGTCATGTCAGAAAATGTCTGAATAGATCTCTAGATCTACAGCGACGTTTGCAACGTTACTTAGAAGAAAGTGCTCGAAACTTTGTAATCTGTATGTATGTATGTTGGGAAATTGGATGAGCACAACTTGCGGTTCTTGAAAAGAAGATAGATAGAAAATGTCTCTAAACATGTTATTTATATGTCGAAATTATTCAGTGGATGAGGAAAATGCGTTGTTGTAAAGGAGAAAAGATACCCATCATCCATGATAAGAAAATGGTGAAGAACTATTTTGATGAGTAATCAATCCAAAGGAATATTGGAAAACATTTGAATTAATTAAAATAAAATATATATAGATAACAATATATTATTTAAAAGCATGAAAGATTAATTGTTAACTTGGAGATATGTATTGGCCAACCGATTGGAAGCTGTTTGTTGGAAAGTACCTCAAAGTAAACATGACTGGTAGTGCTCTGTAAATGGAAGAAATCTTGCAACAACAAAACAAAAAAGGATTTGATTTTAACAAACCTTAAAAATAAAAATATTCAGAAAATATGTAAAAAAAAAGAAGTAAAAATTGATGTCTGTAAATATATATTTTTAAATATAAGAGATTAAAAAAAAACGTATTTATAGTTGTGATTAATTTAACAGAAAAAAATTGCCCTCACGCAGGATCGAACTACGGACCTTCAGTTTACAAGACTGACGCTCTACCACTGAGCTATAAGGGCTCCATGTGTATCTACGGTCGCAATATCTATACATAAAGAATAAATAATGAATTAATCCCTACAATGCTTGAAATAGAATTCACAGAACTAAACTTCTAAAACATCTTTTCCTTGAAAATAATTTACTTGAGGATTTTAAATTGCACGTCTAAAGGAAGTCACCATCACATTTTGAACAACAACATCAGGAAGATCGAATAAAGTGACAGAGTTAGGCTGACTTTTCTTGGATCCACCTCATTTCTGTCACCTTATCCTCGTGTACTTTGTATTTGATGAAGTCTTATGAAACCCCAAACAAGCAGATTCTTCTTAAACAGCAGCTATTTGCAGATGGCTGAGACTGATGTTGGCTGTCAGCGGATCATGCACAGGGGCAGAGTCTCTTGGTATGTTGATGTGAGCCATCACATGAAAGCATAGCTTCTGTTTGGGTGTACAAGCATGCTCCTGGGCTCTGCAAAAGAAGAGAAACATCACACTTATTCACCATCAAACTCACATTTATCAAAAAATAACTATGCAATCAATAAAGAAGCATAGGAAAGAAAGAATAAATCGATAAGGAAAGAAAATATAAAGCACCAATAGGTTTCGTTGGTCCCACTTGTCATAATCGTTTGTTAGAACAGCACATAATAGACCTAAAACACAAGAGTGTGTACCATGTTGCTATCTCTTAAATCTCTTCGGGTTATTGCACAATGCAGTTGAAAAGGAAGTAGCACATATGAAGCACCAAAAATCGAGTTCATGCTACCTTTGGCAGCCATATTGCATCAAAGACCATACATAATTACCTAAAAGCATATGCTTTGACTTGTTCACTCTGTTGAAAAATGATCGTTAAATAGAAGAAGACTGATATCAAAGGAAGAGAAAGTAAGGGATGTGGGAACGTTAATGAGCCCCTAAACTGCACAGGTAAGACAATGACGCCTGGACTACTACACAATGACAAGTCTTCACATCATCAACGCAGTTGCAACTACCTAACAAATCCTCCTGGGCCTCTATTGACTTGGAGTCCAGTCATCTGCCATGCCTTCTGCAACATCATAACAGAATAACAATCTAATTCAGGTGATGATGACCGACCCGTTTTGTGAGGATTTGACACTACAAAATGGGACCTCTACGGCAGGTAAAGGAATTGGGCTTATTTCTCTCGCCTACTTAATGGGATTTGTGCTCTTAAATTTCTTCCACATTATTTCATATCACTTTAAAGTGAAATCTAACTTGAGCATTGGGTGACCCCAACTGACACATTCCAATGCCCCCTCTATTTTGCAAGATTTTCCTTGAAGCAGCAGAGTCATAAAAACTAAGGAACATCTTGATTTCAGCTCGGAGGATATCTCAACTAGTCCACCTCAGCTCTGCAGGTAACTCAACTCAATTCCACCTTGACACCTTTATGGTCCAAGGTATCGTAAACAAGGATCCAATTTGGCTACCTCAGCTAACCAGTACTTGGTAAGTGAAACAAAGCAGCACTATAGTATGCTATTTCATTGGAACTAACAAATTCTTAAAGAGAACAAGGTCGTATAACATTGTTCCATATGTTGCATGTTTATCTTAAATTCTGAGGATATAGTCTCTCTGTTGCTTCCCTAGAATCTTATTTATGAAACATCAACACTTCAAGATGCTTGCTGCAACAGTATTAGATACATATAAAAAATGACAATCATAGTCACTTTTTGGAAGCAACTGATCTTTTAAATAACTATTAAAAATCAGATACTGCCAGGATGATTGAGAGATTTTTGTGTTGATATTATATACATATAAAAGTGATAACTGATCTAACAGCTCATTTGTTCTGTGTTGCATATCTTGTAACTGTATCTGTGCTTCACAGAAACAATCAAGATTTAACTCATTACAGCTTCATAGGCGTATTATCCATGAGAATGCCAAAAGTATGTATTTAAGTTCAAAATATCTGAGCAGATCATGCTAAATTTATATATTCAAATTCAAAAATTTCTAAGCAGACCACTATCAACCACATTTTAGTTAATTAATTTCCCAAAAATAACTTATGATTTAATTGCAATGAAATAAAAATTGATGGATGTTAATTAAAAGATGAAAAATGAAGGCATACCATGTGCTTGGGAGCAAATTCTTCAACTTCTGCAGGTTGATCTGACCCAATGCTCGCAAAACATCCACTCTTACAGATCATATATTTCTGCAGTCTGATTTAAAGCACGATGTCATTTGACATGCCAAATACAAAGAGTTTTCCATCATAAAATGCATAAGCAAAAATTAAACTACTATGAATCAGGATTATACGTGGCTTCATCACATGATAGTTTTTGTAATTGCATCGTTTATGAAGTCCTAGAGAACATATAGGAAAAACAGGAAACAAGAAACACCACCGTAACTCAATAAGAATATAACTAAGGGAGAATGTTGATCCTTGACTCACAATATATAAAAGATTTCCCGGTAGTCATATACAAAAGCAGTTTGTGAGAACTGCATTTTGTCAGTTTCAACAAATGATCATTGGCAACAAAATCACAAAAAGAACATTCTGTAATACTTAACATGACGGATAAAATTGTGAAGGTAGAGCCAAGAACCAAGATGAGGGTCAGGAATGATTCGTGGTACCGACAAACCTAAAAGTGCAAATGAATTGCAGCTCACAGATTCATTTCATAAAATAGCACAGTAAACGAGAGATAAAGAGAGAGTAGAGGCATATAGTTGAATTCTGAATTCATGTCTTAAGACCTCATCATATTGCAGTCAAACTGACCAAGTTTTACGCCACTTCTTTAACTCCTAAATACCAACCCAAGTACTAGCATGTCTTATGATAAATTGCAGTCAAACAAACTAAGTTTTATGCCATTTCTTTTACTCCTAAATAACCAATCAAGTACAAGCATGGCCTTGGGTCTAAAATTTAACTTATGCCACCAAATACTTCCAAAGAACATCAAATTCTATTACATATATTCTAGTTTATCACTTTAATTTGCTAAGAACCAAAGCACCAAATTATTAACACAGCTGTGTTCTGTGCAGCAGTATATATAACACTGGGACCAGAATATATAACATCATAGGCAAGAGAATTGCACTTTGACTAGTTGCCTATTGAAAAGAATTTGTACTTCTTATATAAGGTCTTGATTATATTATATGATTATTGACTTTGAAAACTCCTACAATTTTCAGCAATTAATTTACTTACAAGTTGAGTGCAGAATGAAGAATTTTTAAAGCAAAAGCAAAAACGTTATAATGAATTTTAACAGAACAAAAGACTTACAAGTTGCATCTATTTAGCAGAAAAAGCCTGTTCGGAACACATGATTGTCCCCTCGAGCTGCAAGCTATAGTACAGGATTCCCCCAGCCTATATATCAAGTGACGTCCTAATTAAAGACTTGTAAATACTATCAATAAGATTACAGTAACAAGCATCACTGTCTTAAAATCACATGATAAGATCACCTTCCAGTGACAATGTTAATGCCAGCTAATCTTGCTTCAAAAGTCACCTCTGTACTCCCTAATTTACATATTGATCATAATCAAGTGAATGAAAGCATTGATATCGACTGAGAAAAATCTTTCGTCGATAAAAGATGAATGTGAGGATATCGAGATACATATGGTAAAACAATGCTAATACCTGAATAATTTGACTGTAGTGAAAAGCAGTGATGGAAGTCGCTCGCATAGGCATTCTCATGGACCTAAATCAAACAAATCAATTCCACTTTTTCACCAAGTCAAGGCCGACTAACTTGTATTCAATTTGTACTTAGCCATGGAATGTCATGTGCAACATGGTACTATGCTGGAACTTGGTTGCTTCGCAGCTATAACATACAATGTGCATGCCTGCTTCAGGTCATGCCTATGTCAGCCACATGCCAAATACTTTACACAGGCACCACACTAGCATGAAACCATATCAATTCCTGATATCACACGTGATAAATTACATCCCAGCAGGCATGAGGATGCACTGCTAATATGGAGAGTCATGCTCAAAAAGAGTTCTCAATCAGAAGAAAATGAGTATGCATATATTCAAAACAAACATTTTCACTTCTATCCACATATATTACAAAAGTTTGTTTCATCACTCTAAAACTTATCTTAAAAACTATATTTAATAGCTATAACCATTTACAGATTTCTTCTTTTTTAAGTTCCATCAGTAAAAATTACAAATAGTACCATTCAGATTGGTAGAGATGACAAAAGGAAAAGAGACTAATGGGAGAGAACAATACCACACTTGCAGAATTATGTCGACATCTTCCAGCACAGAAGTCAAAAACACTACTGTAACTGCCTAAAAATAGAAAGAAGATAAATGAACTAGTAAAATGTGTTATGAACAAATGTATGCCTGTATTTTTACCTGCAGTAACTGGTTTCGCAATCTTCACCTTCGTAGCAAGATCTTTGTCAGTCTGTGAAAATAATATACATTTGAATCAACTACTTAAATTTAAGTGAGAGCAATGCACATTGGGAAATAAAGAAAATACCCTGGATGGATCTAAGCAGCATGATACACAGTGTTCATATGAGTTGCAGCACTGTGAAATGAGGTTGCAGCCCCTGGAGCAGGTAAATGCCCGATTCAGAAAGTTATTTATTTCAGGGCAGATGATCAAATCAATATCAATCGCAGAGGAAAACTCACTGACAAGAAAATTGGTCCCCTTTTACTGGACAGCATCTGGTCCATGAATCAACTGAAAGGGCAGTGCATACGTAACCTGCAATATTTGTAAGTTACTTCTAAGCGAAAGATAAGTCACTGACAATTGAAGCTACTATTTTAGTCATGGAACAAAAAAGATCACTAAGAGATACTTGTCCACACTACAGTGAAAGGATAAGAGTACGACACTAACACACCACAGAGACCCACCAGAACTTGAAGAAGTCATAATCTTACCATTGTCATCTGATAATAAGTACCGCCCCTGAACAGTATTTCTGCAAACACGATTCTCTGCAAGGCCAATATCCTTCCTAGAACAAGTATCACATAAAATTGACATCAGGATTTCTTTCTGAAATTAAAATAATTAAATTGCTGCTAAGAAAATCAAAGGAAATTGCCCTATAATCATCATTGTGGGACTTATTCACCATGCCATGTTTTGAGGAATTCTGCATACACAAATGTTTATATCTATACACACATACAATTCTTTGGATTACCCCACTAATACTTCCACCTACACTCACAACCTTATACCAGATACAGCATAACACCTATATAAAAAGAGGTAATTTTAGGTAGATAATTCAGAAAATGCATGGGAAAAAAAGGAATGAGTTATTCTGTGTATAAAATTGTAGTAAATGAAAGAGAATAACTTCCACCATGAAGCTTTTTGGCTGCAAAGAAAACATAGGAATACCCCACAAAGATGTTCGGTTTCTTATTAAAGCATGTATGAGAAGGTTAAAGAACAACTCTGTGCTAGTGTTATTCTAAAAAGTTTTCCATCTAATGCATTCATACAGTCGGCATTTTCTGCAGCCGACAATCACTATCAACTTGTAATTTAGAACACAATTTTGTGGAAGCTCAAGACAAAGGAAAAATGCTGTATATTCATGTGATATGACCTTCATTTGCTCTCTTTCTCAGCATATCAGTCATTGATATATATATTTTACAAAAAGGTAGCCGCAAATCTTGATCCGAGTTTCATGCATTGTTTCATGCTAACTGAATAGATATATACCTCCTTGGATCATTCATGTTCATATAAATAACATACTGAGAAACATTTGCATGTCATCTACAAATTCTCCCTGATGTAACAGTTTGATTTACACCTTGCAAGCACTTCATTTAAGACTTTAAAGTTCTTGGTCTCACGATTTGCTAGATGTGTAGTATGACTTATTCACTTCATTGAGCCTAAACCACTGGATCAAAATGCTTAAGTTACAATTAAGAATAGTACACCTATCTGACACCTCAAACCCTTATAAGAATCTTAGTTTTTGCTCACTTTCGATGTGGGATTAAATCGGAGTGTTACAATCTTCTTCATTTAATGGCTTGATGTCCTCGTCAAGGCCCAACATAACTTAGAATATTCCTTTCCTACTCGACCCTCTCACCATGCCAAATACTGGTTTGACTCTAATACCAATTGTCATGATCCAACCTGATGGGATAAGTGACCTATTAACTTCATTAAGCCTGAATTAATGGTCCAAAATGCTTAAGTTAAAATTAAGTAAAACACCCATCAAACCCTTATCAGGATCTTAGTTTTTTCCCACTTCCGATGTGGGACCAAACCGAGGTGCTATACATGGTGTCTCCAATAGGAGTCATGTAATTATACTTACCCAAAAGTAGGGTCAGCTTGTCTCAACATGCTCTGCAGCTGACGGGCTACAATTCATCAATGTCCTATAATATGCATGAGATAAGTTGTTTGACTAGTTGACTTGTATTAGAAAATTTTTTTGTTCAAGACCCAAAATAGTCATGGAACCTAATATAAAGCAAAATCAACACTTATTTTCCTCAATTGCCTTCTCAAGTCCAAAAATCTAGAAAAGTCGAGAACATCGTTGCCTTGCTGATGCCTTCACCTATGTGTTACCTGTAATGCACAATGAACGATCGAACTAGCTTCTCCAGCGACACATCCCTATCCTATCCTGACACTTCGATATCTCCGCCTATGAGTCTAAACACGTTCATATGCCCTTAATTTTAGATCTCCTAATACTTATGGAAGAAGACGCAAATATTGCGTAATAATCAACAAACAACGATCAAAGAAATCTTTCTTTCTCGGATAGCCCCACATTCACTAAAATTTCCGAATTGATGAATCAAAAACCCACAAGAATTGAAACATTTGATCCCAAAACCGCAGAGAAAGCAAGAAAGGGATCAAGAGACGAAGACATCCGAACAATTACCGGATGGCGGAGATCATTGCGGGGAAACCGAAGGCCACAAGGATCCAAAGGGTCGCATGGAGCGCGCTCGGAAGAAGAAGGTCACCGCGAAACTTTCCCATCTCGCGAGGGCGAACCGACTTGGAAGGGTTTCCCCGTCTTTTATGATCATTTCGGAGGGCATCTTTATGATCTCTTTGAACGGTGGATGCGAGGGTAGCCGATAGATCCAGCGGCTCTTGTCAACCCTTCGTTTTCAGAACCTTCTTAAAGCGATTTAGTTAACGTGCCTAATATACCTGCCTTGTGATTGGTCATCGCTCTGGGCCCATTTCTGACACCTCCTATTTTAGCCCGAAATGAATGTATATTTTGAAGTATATATTCCTCTAAATGAGTGATTTTATTTTATATATATAATAAATATATATATAACTCATCATTAATAAAAAATTAAGTCACGATTTAGAGAACGAGAATCCATCAATGTGTGCCACGCCAGCAGTTATCGCCACATATCAGGCCTATTTGGGAGAGGTGACGTTGCCCCGACGGTTTTCAGGGCTGATCGAGTCGGTGGATATAGCCGTTACGAAATGAAGAGTTTTTACGGTTTATTCCCTCAACTATTTCCTATTTGGGAGAAATACTCCTACTGACACGTGCAAGACACGTGCTCCTGCAATAGGTATTTGAATCGGCCGCTCATCCCTCTTTCGTCTCCACTTTGGTTACCGTTGGGCTGTCGTCTCCGCAGAAAGAGAAAGAACAAAATTAGGGTTTACCGATCAAAGGCCGGAGTTAGGCCGGACTGGTCTCTGGTAATGTCCGAACAATCTTTCCTCTCTCACTTGGGTTCATTCTCTAGCCGTCAGTCCGAATTATCTCAGATATCTTCTCGCACGGAAGAATCGTGACATTCTTGGTTCTTTTCCTGAGTCATTTTCCCGCTTTTCCTACTGTGCATTCTCTTGTTTCCGCTCCGATTTTTGTGTACCAGATATCTTCCCTCGCGGAAGTTTCAAGAAATTTCTTGATTCTTATTCCAAACAAAATTTCCCATTTCCCTTCGGTTAGTTCTCTCGCTGCCAGTTCGATCTCTGTCTCAGATATGTTCTTGCATGGAAGATTCATGAAATTTTCTGTTATTTTCCTAATAAATTTGTCGCCACTTCGATCTTCGTGTCTTAAATATCTTCCCAAACGCAAATTTCATCAAATTTCTTGTTTCTTTGTTCAATCTCCGCCCCCTTTTTTTTATGGTTCGTTCTCTTGCCGTCAGTCTGATCGCTGTGTCTCTGGTATGTTACGGAAGATTCATGGCAAGGAAAATTCTAAATAATTTCTCCACTTTGTTTTCTGTTCGTTCTCTTGCCGCCATTTCGATCTCCGTCTCTTTAACGGAAGTTTCACGAAATTTCTTGTTTCTTTTATAAACAATCTTTCCCCTTTTCCATCGGTTCGTTCTCTTGCCGTCCGTTCGATCACGGTGTCTCGGATATGCTCACTCATGTAGTGGTTTTCAGGACCAAAACTTTGGGCCTGATCGTGATCTTGTTGTCCTTCTTGGTTTATTATATTTAGTTATCTTCTATCTTTCATCTTCATGTGGTTTTGCTTCGAAAAGATGAAATCTTGGTGAAAATGATTGTATCGCAGGAACTGTTTGAAAGATTGATGTCTAGATACCGTCCTTATCGTTTGCTTTCTCTGCTGCGGCCTTTGGTTTTCTCTTCCTATCTTGATGTGAAAATCTGATTAGGATAAAGAAGATGATGTTTTGGTGAAAGTAGCTGCTAGGACTTGCTTAATTATCGTAAAAGCAGGGGTTTGAATTTGCTTTTGTTGTTTCATTTGGATCTTGGGCTTGCAAGTTTTATGGTTGTTGATGGTAATGATGTCACTGTAAGTAATCTGATGGAGTAAAGTTCTTTCATACGTACTAAATTTCTTATCGCTGGTGCTAACTGTCATCTGACTGTCTTTATATAACTCTTCTAGTCACTCTATGGATGCAGAAAAAATTGATTTGGGCTAATGGCTTACCGAACACCTGTTGCCATTCAAAATGAGAATTTTCATATCCATATAGGTATTGACTGTATATCAATGACGTCTTAACAAATAAATTCGATTGGAGAAGGCTATGATATACTGATTAAGGGTCCAAATTTGCAGGCAAAGATGTCGATAAGGTGAAAGGTGTCCTGCCAAAGCCAGCAAAATCTGGTCGTCCAGATCGAAAGGCCTTGAAGGATCTTTCAAACACTGGCAAGCCTCCAGCTTCTCGTCCGGTTAAGGCGTTGGCCCTGAAAGAAAAGTCTGCACCACGTGGCCGGGAGACCATCAAGAATGCCCCAAAGAGCACTTCCCTCACTGATGAGGAAATAAAGAGATGCCATCAGTGGGCAAAGGAGGGAATTGAACAGACACACTTTACTGGAAACGATATACAAAAGCTGGAGAAGGATATTAACGAAGAACGTAATTTTTTCTGCACATCCTTTGTTCTATTTCTGAATTGCAAATATTGTCCATCCAATAATTTAGGCAAATGACAATGTTTTAGTTGGTTCACATCCTTTTTAATAGGTATAAACAAGAAGGTTCTGAAGGTCGTGTCTGACTTGCATGAATGGTTAAGCGCTTCATATGATCTTGGATTGCCAGAGAAGGTATGTGGTTTGGCTATGTTTCGTGTTTTGCATGTTAGATATGTATGGGGCAGTTTGATAGAAATGAAACATTATTGCAAGGTAAACAAACAAGAAAGCCCTGTCATTTGGTTTACTTAGTTGAAACTTGAAACATGCAGAGGTTGTAGTGTCAGACCATTTGGGTTTACCACAGTTTATTGTGGTAAACTTCTACCAATATGTGCATCATGTTATTGTCGATATCAATGTTATATGAACAGTTTGTGTAGATAGCTTCACATTCTCCTCTTTCTTATATATCATAAGAGCTAAATTTATAATTCAAAATTTGAGGCTTGTGGTAAAAATTTGTGTTGGTTCTCACAAAATTATTATCAGGACATAGTTTGGATAACTCCTGATCATGTGTTTTTATATGTTGTTTATTTAAATGAAGTATGCTTCGTTTAAATTCTGAGGTGCATGACTCAAAAAAAATGTTAAATACATTTGCTACTTGCTATTTAAAATTTGCAGAACCTTTTAGGTTCTTTCCCATATAGAATGTGTTTCTGGACTTAAAATTATTTGTTTCTTAATTTTAAAATCGTGAGTTGATGTTACAAAGCAATGGGATGCTCCTAATGAAACTGGAATCTGCTCAAACTGTTTAGATTTGGTAAAATTTATCAACAGTGCATTTTGAAGAGAAAACTGTCTTCAATTTATGATGGCATGAGCCATTATGCTGCATGTTATACATAATTTATGATGATTATGTTTTTGTTTAATTATGCGCTCTCGAGCAAGTTTAACCCCAAAGATAAGAACTCTGTGGCAAGGATCTTATATGCACCCACATGCAAGGCTTGTTTGGCCACTATAGGAAATTATAGTGGTATCAAATATCATGTTCTTGGCTATCACTTCCATTTGCCCTTTCCTTTAGCCACTATAGGGAACTGTAGGTAAATTTATAACTATGCAGACGATGACAACATATGTTGAGCATTATTTAGCATTGGTTTTGAAGCTCTTGATTGGTTTGCTTATTAAACATTCATATTTAGTGATAAGGTATATTTTGGTCCTGGCCATGTCACAATCAACGCCATGTCACGCCACCGCCAGGTTAGCAAGAGGAGCACTCTCACGCGCCGAGCCTGAATCCATACTAAGGCATTTCTTGGTACGTCCCGTCCTGGGAAGCTCGGAACAGTGCCGTCTGGCGTCGTTTCGTACGTCCCAGGACGACGGCCACACAAAGGTACCATCTCACCCCTTGAAGATCGACCGCCACGTCAAACCCGTGTATGACTGACCCTCGTATAGTAGTATAAAAACCCTTGGCTGACATCTGGCCAGGGGGAGGCAAAAACAGAAACCAAGCATTAACTTACTCATTGAGGGGCCAAAGTCGGTAAGCACCCGAAACCCCCCCCTCACCACCCCAAGAGACGCGACCATCTCGATCGTGAGCCGTCTTCCAAGCAGATCTGACATCCCGACTGGCGCCCAGAGTCGTTTGTCCAAGAGAGCGAACAACCACGAGGCGTGACCGTCCCGACCGAGAGACACCATCTAAACATCCTGACGCCAACATCCCGACCTGTGGTCGATCAACCTTAGCGACCTGTCCGGCCGACCTTTGACTCCCGACATTGACCCGTGGACCAAGCCATTCTGACTCATCAGCCACGGCACATCAGTTCACCAACATCAACCACGAGGATCAGCCCCCCCCCCCCCCCAAAAAAAAGACGGGGGGATCTTGACCTCGACGCCAAATCGCTACTGGCACCAAAAGTGATAAGGTATATTTTGGGCCCTGGTCACATCACAATCAACACCACGCCACGCCACCGCCAGGTCAGCAAGAGGAGCACTCCCACGCGCCTAGTCTGAATCCGTACGAAGGCATCTCTCGGTATATCCCGTCCCAGGACAGCGACCGCACAAAGGTACCACCTCACCCCTCGAAGATCGGTCGCCACGCTAAACCCACATACTACCGACCCTCGTACAGTAGTATAAAAACCCCTGGCCGACATTTGGCTAGAGGGAGGCAAAAAAACAGAAACCAAGTACTAACTTACTCGTTGAGGGGCCAAAGTCGGTAACCACCCAAAATCGACCTACGGGTGACTCAACACCACCTCAACATCCACCCCGAGGCTAGGCCAGTGAAGCAAAAACCAAGGAAGTTCGCTCCCGACCGACAAAAGGCGATCAGCGACGAGGCCGACCGCCTTAAAGAGGCAAGATTCATAACCGAAGTGAAATACCCCCGGTGGTTGTCGAATGCAGTCCTCGTTAAGAAACTCAATGGAAGCTAGAGAATGTGTGTTGACTACACCGATCTTAACTGAGCATGCCCCAAAGATTGCTATCCACTCCCGAGAATAGACTAACTGGTCGACGCCACCACAGGCTACGAACTCCTTACATTCATGGATGCATCCTTGTGGTGCCATCCGGATCTAGTTGTAACCCGAGAACGCATCCATGAACGTAAGGAGTTCGTAGCCTGCGGTGGCGTCGAGGTACAGTACGTCAGCAGAGCTCCCGGTGTCGACCATTACTCTTTTGACCCGAGCATTGGTGATCCGGATGGAGATCACCAAAGCATCATCGTGGTGGCACTCAACCTCCTCGGTTCCGAAGGTGATTTCTAGCTCAGACGAGTCAGGGGCGTTTTTCCACCGTGCTGCGAGCGTAGGCCTTCCTTGCCATCGAGCTACTACCGCCGGCAGCTGGTCCACCGGTAATGACGTCGATCTGCCTCTCGATAGGTCCCCTAGGGCACGAGTTGCTTCTCCTGGTTCCTTGAGGTAGTGCCCGAGGTAACCTTTTCAAATTAGTTCCTCGATTTGATTTTGGAGGTCGCGGCAGTCTTCTGTATCATGGTCGTAGTCCTGATGAAACCTGCAATATTTAGATCGGTCCTTGTGAGTAGCCTTCAGGGGATTGGGTTGTCGTAAGAGACCTTTCTCCCTGATCTAGAGAAAGATCTCGGTACGAGACGTGTTTAGAGGTAGAGGCGGGGGCCTCGGGAGTGATAGCTCGGGTCGGTCGGGCCTCCTACGAGGTTGCGCTAGTGGCGCTGAAGTTGCTCCTTGGGCCTGTTCCATCCTTGGCCTCTTATTATCCCTCGCGCCTCCCTACCATTAGGGCTTCGGCTGTGATGTATTGGTTGGCGCGCTGTAGCATCTCGGGGATGGTCGCAGGCGGCTTCTCAATCAGCGACCAGAAGAACCTCGAGGGTCTCAGGCCCATCAGAAATGCCTTGATCAAAGAAGGGTGAACATTCGGGAATCCCCAGATTTCAATGGCAAAGCGTGCCACGAATTGAGAAAGCGATTCATCTTTGCGTTGAGATAACGTGAGTAGGGTGGCGATGGAAGGCTTGGGTCACACACTGACCAGGAAGTTTTGCTCGAACTCCCTTGCGAGCTGATCAAATGATGAGACCGAGAACGGGCGCAGTCGGCTGAACCATGCTCGTGCCAGTTCTCTGAAGGTAGTCGGGAATGCCCGACACATCAGGGCATCAGAGGTGCCGTAAAGGGCCATCTGAGCCCGAAACGCGGCGACATGTTCCGTAGGGTCAGAGCCGCCGTCGTACGTTTCCAACGCTGGTAGCTTGAAGTTGAGTGGTACATGCTTGTCTTATATTTCCTGAGCAAAGGGTAATCCACCCGAGCTGCCTTCGCCCGTCTCGCCCTGTGACTTCTGGAACTCACGCTGGAACTCATCTAGGTGTCGGTTGACCATGGACAGTTGGATCCTAAATGAGTCATCCGCTGAGTCTAATGATATGGTACCGGGTTCGAGGCGGGGCGGAGCGATCCGACAGGGTACGGGCGTGCTTTGCTCGGGTAGGCGTCTCGGATTTATTGTCTGCTCTCGGGTTTCTCCCATCCCGAGTTGTTCCCTGCTCGGCCTTTGCTGCATCGGGTTGGTCGGGGGAGCTGCTAGTTGCATAATCTGTGGCATGAGCGGGATGATCGTTTGCATCATTCCCGCCAAGGCTTGTACTTGCTTGGCCAAGCCGAGGAACGCCTCGAGCGAAACGATCGAGGGTCCTATGATATTTCCGAGGGGAAAAAACCCTGGATCATTAAACAGGCTACGAACTCCTTACGTTCATGGACGCGTTGTCGGGTTATAACTAGATCCGGATGGCACCACAAGGACGCGTTGTCCTTATGAGGTGGTACCTTTGTGTGGTCGTCGTCCCAGGACGTGCGAAACGACGCCAAATGATGCCGTCCCGAGCTTCCCGGAACGGGACGTACCGAGGAATGCCTTGGTATGGATTCAGGCTCGGTGCATGAGAGTGCTCCTCTTGCTAACATGGCGGTGGCATGACGTGACGTTGATTGTGACGTAGCCAAGACTCAAAATATACCTTATCACTATGTTGGCCTGGGCCCAAAATCTATTCCAATAAATAAATTATAAAATACTTGCTTGTGCTGGTCAGGAGCTTTCCAAGGATATCACAGATGTAATGACTATGGAGTTAGAAACCGAGCTGCTTCCTTGCATTACCAAATCTCCATCTCCAGGTCTCTTTCATTTTCTCCCTTCCTATCTAGTGATGCACATATGTAGGTTACTCCGACTTACTAAATTTCCAGCACAATGTTTCTGATATAGCGATGACTTTATTGAACATTTGGAATTTGGTGTTTACAGGTTATGAAGAAGTTGGCGATCACCTTGAGTCGGAAGTGGATCATCTCCAGTTTCTAGAGCGGCCAATTGAGCTTGAACTGAAAGAGGACGACTAAAGTTCTGATGAATCATTGACGTCGCTTGTTGTATATACTATCAATTATGATGCATTGTTTGTGCCCCCATGCATCGATTATGAGGGTTGTTCCACTGGGAGTGCTTGAACTATTTCAGCCTCGTAATTGATCATTTTGTCCGATCTGCCAAATAGTTATTCTCCTTTGCTCCTCCAATCGAAGGATTGTTTTTCACAAAAAACAAAAAAAACAAAAACAAAAACTAAGCCAAAGTCATTTGGAAGTATGTGCAGTTTTGGATTTAGGTTGAAGCTTGGATGTGTTGGGAAAAATATGTTAGAATAATTCTTTTTCCCTTTTTATGTATCAAAATGGATTTCTTATCAAAAATATCAACTTGATATCAAAAGCACACATTAACTAGAATAACATAAACAACAGAACAATAAATCAATCATAAAGTAAAATAAAATTTTTAACGTGAAAAATTCAATACGAAAAAAATTATGGGATCGTAGTACATTTCAAACTTTCATTATCACTAATAATGATAATAGGTTTACAGTAAATCTTCTTTAGAATAACTGAAGGATCATAATAATATTAAGAACATACATCTTGACTCGACATTAACATATCATCATCATCATGAAAAAAAAAATTAGATTTCACAAACTAGGTATAGCAAGAAAGTACATCAAAAAAGATAAACCGTAGATCAGCACTGTTAAAATTATAGAGTTTGCTATAATTATTTTTCACATATAATTTGAATCAAAACTGACAAAGTTAGACCATAAAAATTTAAAATCTTAACAAACACTCTCCTTTTTCTCTCACCGTAAGTTTTTTTTTAATTATTGATTTGAGCTGAAAAGATCGAATTATCCGGTCCGAGCGGCACGTATAGACACGAAGTCACTGCTGCGCGTGCCAAAGTGCTTTAATCCATCATCATCAGGTGTGAGACCTCGAGTGCTCCTTTGTTGCTGCTTTTGGTTTCTTCTCTCTTTTCCTCTCCACGTGCTTTCGGAACGCAGCTTTCCGTGGAAGAATCCTTCTAATTTCTAATTCGGTTTTATTCGTAACAGGGGATGTTAGAGTTAAATGGCTTCTGGTTTTGGGTGGATTATTCCTTCGTTTTGATTGATCATATTAAATGGTTGGATTCTGATTCGCTGGGAGTATTTTATATGTGAAATTATTGATTATAACATCCATTTCTTTATAATAAAATAATAATATAAAAATTGACCACCAATTTCCTGATGGGCACACCAGACTTTGTTATTTTCCCAAGTAAGATTCCACCGTTTCTGCGGACGTTGACCTTTGAAAGCGATCTCCTTGATCGAGAACGCCATCTTCAAAGACCCGTAGGTTGACACGGCATCACGGAAGGCGAGGTGTTGGGTCCGTGCGGGGACCACCGAGGGACCCGCCGTCGGTTCGGAGACGAGGGACGAACGGTGAGATGCTGGGTCGAGCGCGGGCGTCGGCCCACCGGTGACAGGATCCCGTGCTGGGGTACCCCGCAGCGGTGACCGCATCCCTCGTCGATAAATAGCAGCGATCGGCTGCAATCGAGGGAGGTGAGGGTGAGAAACGGAGACGATGGGTTCTGAGACGAGCGTGTTGAAAGCGTTGAAGGCGGAGATGCCATTGGGGGACTTGGAGAGCCTCGTTCTGGCGTCGGAGGTAGGTCAGGGAAGGGCCGTCGGCCTCGTCCTCGTCGACATCGTCAACGGCTTCTGCACCGTCGGAGCTGGCAATCTCGTACGTCCCCTTTTCCATTCGATTCCATCTTAGGGTTCCATCGAACTCGGTACCGTCCGCCGAAAGGTGCGGCCTTTGGCGTCGTTGTCGGATACGTTGTGATCTCGCTTTGTGCTCTGGTCCGATCCTTTTCGCGCAGGGGGTCGTAGGATTCCATCTTAATTATTTGCCAGGGCTGGAGGTTCTGATTTCGATTTTAGTTATTTTTCATTGAAATTTTGTTGCTTTTGAGTGGTTTGGTCCGATTGAAGGTTCATATGAGCGAGATTTTTTGTTGTTACGAAGAGAAACATATTCTTCTCTGCGATTCATATATATTGATTGATATATGGAACACATTTTTAATCGTTGACTTTGGAACGTTTTGTGTTTTCCCAATTTTTTTCGTTTGTCTGAAGGTCTAGCTTTTTAGTATCAGCAAATAGTTTCCCAGTAGCAGTTTAATCTGTGTCCTTTTAGCGTTAGTTTTCTTTTCTTGATTCGTTATCTCTGCAGCGAGAGTTCAACTTTGGTCTGAACTCAACCGGACTAAGCTGTAACTAAAAGCAAAGGTGTGATCTTTGCAGTGTGATTTGCTTCGCTTCCATTTTATAAAGTCTGATGCTTTTGTGAGTATTCGGTACAAGTTCAGCCTAATGGTTAATTGATATCGATTTGAGCTTTTTGATCAGTTCAACGTGCATAGGAAGTATTTGTTTTGATTATTTTGTTGAAGTAGAAAACATTTTGTTGAACAGTTTATACCTCTGATCTCATGTGATCTGCTCTCCATATAAGGCTCCAACCGAGCCCAATGATCAGATAGCAACGATGGTGGAGGAGGCTGCAAAGCTGGCCAAGATGTTCTCGGCCAGAAACTGGCCTATCTTTGCTCTCCTCGACACCCATTATCCTGGCAAGCCCGAGCCTCCGTATCCACCTCATTGCATCATCGGTTCGGGCGAAGAGAGATTAGTCCCTGGTATTATTCCTTGCCTTTTGCATTCGTGAATATTATTTCTTTTCAAACCTGTGCCTGTCCTCAAGTTTTAA
The DNA here is from genome assembly GCA_004837865.1 of Musa balbisiana. Taxonomy (NCBI): domain Eukaryota; kingdom Viridiplantae; phylum Streptophyta; class Magnoliopsida; order Zingiberales; family Musaceae; genus Musa; species Musa balbisiana. The sequence continues at coordinate 10,083,750 of CM017193.1, read as the reverse complement.
GCTTAAATTGACAGCTTCGAAACAAGTGATTTCAATTTAAGTATTTCTGCAGCTCTGAAATGGCTGGAGAAGGATCCAAATTTTACTGTGAGAAGGAAAGATTGTACTGATGGCTTCATTGGTTCGATGGAGAAGGATGGCTCTAATGTATTCTCTGATTGGGTGAATAGAAATGAAATCAGAGTCGTAAGTGGTCGATCTTCCTACACATTTGTTGAGATATATAATAACTCGTGGTTAATCTTAGATTGATCTTTTTTGTTATTCCAGAATGGAAATGTCATATTGCTTGTTAATCCCATCGTGCAGGTTTTGGTGGTAGGAATATGCACAGATATCTGCGTGTCGGACTTTGTATGTTCCACGCTCTCTGCTAGAAATATAGGCCTGGTTCCACCGCTGGAAGATGTCGTGGTTTATGCACGAGGTTGTGCAACACATGACCTTCCAGTTCATGTTGCAAGAAATATCAAGGGAGCTTTGGCCCATCCTCAGGTTTGAACACCTAAACTTGTATGGATGGCTTAATATTGCACTCATTCGACTATGAGACGACACACCTTTGCACTCTTAGTTAGATTACTATGACTTCTTCCGTAATCAAAAGAAAAGCTTGTCAACAAAAGATAATTGCTTAGAATGTTGATCTCAGCATAATTAGGCAATTTAGGATGAACAGTTGTTGACAGCAGCTACCAATATAAGAACAAATAGCAATGACCATCTAATAAAATTCTAAATTCGCAGTGAGGATTTTTCCAAGCCATTGTAGTCCTTAACAAAAGAGAAATAGCTTGAAAGAATAGTGTCTTTCCACATCATACATATATGATGATTCATTCACCAGGATTTACATTGAACCAAGACCTAAAAGGTCAGATGTAGTGGAAGTGACTGCTCATGCCATGATAGAGACACCAACCCTTCAATCAGATTCTAGCACTTCATTTTAACGTCTACATTGGAGTCGACTTATCTTTTGATATCTAAAGGATGCGTGCATATCTTAATAGCATTATTAGCCTCGTGTGCGACCCTAATCCTACTCCTTTCTGTAAGCATTGCTTCTTTACAGACAAAGTTAATGCCATAACCTGCTTTTCTGTCATCTTGCTTTTGAAACTATGGTAGGATCAAAATTTTCCTTAGAATTGCGTGACAGTTTCGATCTCTGATTCCCGTCTCTACTAATGATGTGTCAAGCTGGAGATTTAGCATACAGCTCTGCTTACTGCTTACTGCTCCTGCAGGATGTGCTTCATTATATAGGACTCTACATGGCAAAATCAAGAGGAGCAAGGATTGTGAACAAGGTGTCGTTTGACTGATAAGTAGCAGCAGCAGGCTGATGCTTGGCTAGTTTATTAAAAGTGGAGTAATATAATATTTAAAGACCTATCAAGGCCAAAATAAGGTCAACAGATTCTATCAGGGATGGCCTTTATTATTTGGAATCTCAATCTCGGTGTGATTGCTGTGTTAGTGGGTATCATTTTATAGCACAATGGTGACATTGTTGAATGATGTGTTCAGAAGGTCCAAATTAGGAGCAAGTACTTTTGCGCAGACCACTGAAATGTTTCAGAATTGTCTGCTGTAGAAGAACATGTTTCTTCTAGCCAAAAAGCCGCACGGTTTTGTTCTTGCTTTATACTACTGTGCATGCTTTGCCTTTCAACTCTCAGTCAGCGATGGTTGTGCTTCGACCAGCTCAAAAGGAGTACCTGATTCCTTGTTTTCTTTGATTTTTTGATTATATATATATATATGGTAAATTTAAAAAAAAATATCCAGTTTTTATTTTTATTTTTTTTCTATAGAATGTCGCATTTATTTTAATTTTATTATAACATCTGTTATTTTTAAAAAATATGAGATTATCCAAAAGATGAAATTACTCTTTATACAATCGATCTCTACCACCTTTTCCTGTGATCATTTTCAACCTGTGAGATTTTATGATTTCTTTCTCTCCTTTCTCTCTTTTTCAAGCCCTACCCTCCTCCTTGTCGTGACAGTGATTTATATGTCCGGGTCCTGTACTTGGACATTGCTGTGGCGTTGAGAGAAGACAAAAGCCAGAGAGAGAGAGAGAGAGAGAGAGCCAGTTAGGCTGGAGGCCAAGAAAGCTGTCACAAGCACCACGTTAAAATGCTCTCTCGATAATGGTAAAGGCAAATAAAAAATATCAATCACAGGCTCCGTGCCACTCAATTAAATTTCCAATCCTTTGCTGCTTTCCACTGTTGTGATATCCCTTTTTTTCTTAGGTTTATCGGGGATGCATGTCAGTCTGTCAGCGGTTATTTGCTTGTGTAACACAATAACAACGATGATAATAAGCCATAATATCTTTTTCTTTCTTTTTGCGTCGTACTTCTTCTTATTCATATTTCACATCTCAATCACGTTGTTCTTCAATCATTAAGCATGCCAATTTTGCTTAATCAAGTTGATCTTGGTTTGCTAAGCAGTGATTGAAATTAAAACTGCCTGTTTACATTTGTTTGTTGTTCTTCGAGAAAATAAATAATGTTTTTCGGCTCCTTACGACGATCTCAAATTTCTCTTTGCATTATGTATTCTCGGTGACCTCGAAGTTCTATTTTCGATGATAAAATTTTAAAGATGATAATATAAATTCTTTTAAAAAAATAATATGATAATAGATATCTATTTTTGATAAATTATATAACAAAATGGAGAGATCGATACTATTCATATAATAAAAAAATGATGATTAAAATGAAAAGAACATCAAGAGTCTTATGTTATTGTCGGATATCTTTGAGATTCAAATAAAAATTTTATAAGATAATTCTGAGACCAATAATACTTAATCGATTTTAGAATATTAAGTTGAATAAGTGAAATTATAAAGAAAAAAATAATTTATGAACAACTAAGTATCACACTTTGAAAGAGGATAATACGCGAAAACATCATTTAAAATGGGATACACATATATTGAATAGACTTTTGAATATGATAATAAAAAAGATAAAATAATTAATATTAGTTAGTTAAAAAAAGTAGAGTAAGATCTAAAAACTTTAATATAAAATTATAAATAAATTTTTATATATCATAATCTTAACTAAGCATATGATATCTCAATAACGATGAGAGATCCATATAATCGATTCAAATAATTAAAATTTATAGTTTAATAATAATAATAATAATAATAAATAATTTTATGATGATAATATTATTTTTTACACTTCCTATAAAATTAAAATCACTCTATCATTATTTTTATTAAAACATCTAAATTGGTTAATATATTATTATATAATAAAACTTCATACTATATATGATTTGATATAATAAAATAAATTAATTTTTAAAAACAAAAAAATAAATCCAACCTTTTATCGTTCTCCCTCACCCATTAATTACTAAATCATATAATAATACCGTATCAATATCATAATACCATTATGTCGGCATCATACCCTCATTAGCCCATTTAAAACCACGCCATCGCCGCCCCCAAAAAGAGACGAAGAGAGATGGGGAGTTCATCGGAGGAAGCGGCGTGCCCTGTGCCGATCCCAAATCTAAACCCTAACGTGAGTCCTAAGAGGGCCGGCAAGAAAAAGAAGACGAAAAAGCAGGCTCAGAGGAGGATGGAAGAAGCGGTGGAGGATATGGGATTGGAAGAGGCGTGGAAGGCTGCGTGGCCGCGGAAGAGCCGACCCGGCGGAGGAGTCACGCTCGAGGGCTACGTGGAAGTGCCTGAGGGAGCGGATCGGAGCGCGAACGGCGCGGACGGCGCGGACGTGGTCGGGAGGACGAGGAGCCTCACCGATGACGACCTGGACGAGCTCAAGGGGTGCTTGGACCTGGGGTTCGGCTTCAGCTACGAGGAGATCCCGGAGCTCCGCGGCACGCTCCCCGCCTTGGAGCTATGCTACTCCATGAGTCGACTGATGGAGCCGGCGGGCGAAGCGTCCGTGGCGGCGGAGCCGTGCGCTGCGCCTCCCGTCGCCAACTGGAAGATCTCCAGTCCGGGTAAGATTCCATCTTCTCTTCTTGTCGCGTAAAGATCTGGTTTTCAGAGGGATCTCGTTCGATTGCCCTGATGGGAGATTCCGATCCGGAAGAAAAGATCCGAACTTTATGGAGGGTCGTATGAATTAGTAACGAATGATTCCACTTAATGAATCCAGCAATAACTCCAATTTTCCTCATGGTTCTCTATATGATCATCTAATACTGATCTTTCAAGATTCGTTCAAGACCAATTTGAGGTAACACCAAAACCTGTAAACTCCAGAAAAAGCAAAAAAACATAGCATGATGAGCTAATAATAGTCATGGCCAAAAATATGTTGTGATTTAGCTCATATTGGTTAATTTCTTTTGGTGATCTGCTTGGCCATACAGAGATGCAATTGGTCCAATCCAATGCCATATTTGGTGAACCTACACACTGCTTTGTTGTTTCCTCTTGACTTTATTATCCCTTCTCTTTCTCAATATTTTTAGGTGACCATCCTGAAGATGTTAAAGCAAGACTGAAATATTGGGCCCAAACAGTGGCATGCACTGTCAAACTATGCAACTGATGGAGTAACCTCAAAATTATTTCTTGTTGATCAAACAACCAGTGGTGCGATGCCTTGGCAGAGCAAATTCTGGACTCTGTGCTGCCTGAGATGATGCTCTCCAACAGTGTCAGTTGGCACAGCCAGGCTCAGATCTGATGCAACTGAAGAAGCAGAGGCACAGTGATCCAGGAGGAAGAAGAAGACAAGTGGTCCTGAAATCTGAGAATAATGATAATTTCTTCTAGCATTGTATGACCTGCATCGTGTAGACATACTGTTTTCATGTATGATGTTAATGGTAGATTAAAATGCATTTTCTGCTTCCTACCAAAAGTTCTTTCTGTGCATTTGTGGAATGTTTTCTATTATGAAAAATCTCTCTCAATCAATTTTACTCCCAGATCTGTACATACTGGTTGTAGAGCTGCAACATTAGAAGCATGCTTTGAATTGTCTAAATTCTAAACTGATGGATGACATGTACTTTTCACCAACTCTTGCAATTAACTACTGGAGTCAGCATCAGTTGCATCAGACAAAGGAATCCCAACTTCTGTGCAACTAGCAGAAGAAGAAACCAGTGAATGATTGTGGGCTGGATGGAGACAAACTTGTTTGGTCCCAGTTGTTTCTATGTAATTAATTTCTAGATTGTGGTCTGATTGGGTTTTGTTTGTATGTGGCAGGGTCTCCATGTAGTCACTGGTGATGGAGTGCTGCATGGACTCAGTTCACATGTGGTAAGCAGGTCTTTCTGATGTGAAAAATATAATATTCCCATGGTCATGGGCTTTGACATGTCTCTGATCAGTACAAATTCTAGACATTTGCTTGAGGCATTACCTGCACTAGTACTGTGATCCTTCAACCCTTCATGTCATGTAGCCATGGTTGACCACTCAGTAGGAACCTGCAAGGGATCTGATCTTTTTTAGTCAAGAAATAGAAGATGAATTCACATTTCTTCTGTAACAATTTTTGCCAATCTTGTTTGCATTGGTAAGAAAATTGCACATCATGTCCCAGTTTTATTGCTTATGATGTCAAACATTAGATTGTTACATGTAAAACTCCTTAAATTTGGAACCCTCACATGCTCCTTGTACATGAGGAATGTGCCCAAGAAATCAATCTTAGAATTACTAACTCGACATTATAACTCTGCATTCGATGTGATAAAGCTAAACCCATCACTAATTAATGATAGGAAAATCCCTAATGAAAACATATCTGATGTAGAAATCAAAGAGGTACGTTTTATTGTCACCTCTGTACTCGGTTCATACATGAGTCTATTTTGGTGGGAAGAAAAAGAAATGGAAGAGCTCAGAGAATCCCACCATCTTGCACTTGCTGTCAATCTTTAATTCCCACGTTACAGACTTCAGAAATGATCGCTGTGTTTAATATAATTTGAATAAACAATAATAACACAGAGCATATATACAAAATTCCATTCACTTGTGATTCCTAGTCTTGGCAGCAATCCATGCATCAGACAGGCAGCTATCATTGGATAGAGAACAAACCAGATCTTGAATTGAATTCACAAGGTCGATGATTTTTGGGTTTGCCTCGATGGGTTGCCTTCTCAAACTCTGCATGTCATAAGTCTAAATTGTAAATGAATTAACATCGGCAAAATGATCGGCTTTTATACTGTGTTACCTCAGAACGCCATAGCTTGTCTCCTGTTTTCCGAGGAATTATGTGGAGATGAGTCTGCATCATATTTAGGTTAAATCAGTTAAATGTACAGCCATCACAATATGATGCTATTGATCTAACTTATAATTGGGTACTAACATGAAATATTACTTGCCCAGCCGCCAATCCATTGTTGACCAATAAATTGAATGAATCTGCAAATTTCACATGAGTAAATCAAATGTAACCAAACACTTCAAAAAGTAATTCTTGTATAAGATGATCAGAAAAGTGCTATCAACAGAGGGCAGTCAGAACAAACGGTATGATTTCTGGAAGCAGGTGGCTTGAGATATGGAACAGAATATTTCCTAATGATGTGTCCTGTTGTGTGTGGTGGGTAACTGATGCGAGAGATCAGTTTGACTTCATATTCAACTTGATCAAAATGAAGATATTGAGAATGTTAGACGCCAAAAGCATCTATAGCAGGTACTACGACCAAGAAGAAACAGGAGCATGGTCATATCAAAAGAGAGTAAAACAATGTGAGGAAGGATAGTGATGAAGAACTTGAAAATAAAGCCAAAAAAGAAAAAAAAAAATGACGACTACGGCAAAACAAAATGTAAGGTAATTAGTATTTGCCTCGAAATGGAAGCAGAAGTTGGAGCAGCAAGAATAAAATGCTTTCAAATGCATCTAATCACCTAGTTGAAAGCTCAAAGTAGGATTAGAATGGTCCAGAGCAGTGAAAAAGGGGCCCACCTCCCACCAGTGCAAGGTATAGATCACGCCAATGTCCGTCATTTTCCCAGTAAAGATGTTATTTCCATGATTTAGATTTGGCTACACAAGTCACAGAGGAAGACTTAGTATGGTACAAAGACTTGCCTTCTTAAAAGAGTGGCCTAATGCACAAGGCTTCTACGTGGGTTCAACAAAAATCAATTTACATAGCGTTATCTGTGGTTTCCATGACCTAAACCCTAATAAACTGAGTTGCGTAGGTGTTACCTTACCATAGTGTTAAGATTCAAAAAAATTGGAAACAGTCCAAATAAAACTAATGGAACATTCAGGTGTTCAGCAGATGCACAATCAAGCTACATTTGTTCCAATAAATAACAAGTATTTGATAAATACACCTTTGATCAAAAACCAAGGAACAGAGGTTGATTTTAAGCACCAACAATGACCAGGGTGAATCAGCATTCCACAATATCATCTCTCCGAGAAAGAAAAATGAAAGCATTTGTTGATCAGGGTGAAAAGTGGAAGTAGTACTATTTATCTCATCTATCAGTTAAATGGTATCAATATATAAAACATAAGAAAAGAAAAACAGATGCTTAATCAGGAGAGATTTCTTAGATATGTTCCACCTACCAGACTGAGTAGCTTTCATGATACAACTGCTAAGAATTGGTATCTTGGAACACATGGCTGCTACCACCTGCATCAAAAACAACATGGAAACATTAGGTGGCAAAACATCCTTCTCCACTTTTTTCCATTAAATGACAAATTGCAAGTTGCTTTAACCATGAGGACATAAGTACATAAAAATGATGAACAGAAGCTTCGTAAGAAGGATAGAAATCCTTGTTATAGAAAAGGATGATGTTAAACTATGAGCTCAGCCAGAGGTATCAAATTCAGAATTGAACTGACACGACCATCCATCTTTTCTCTCAAGCTTGTCAACTTTAAAGCATATTTTACAAGTATACGCAAATTCTGACTGCACAAGTTTTTAGATGAGAAACCAAGTCGAGGGATCAATAGAGCTTAGGGAAAAAAACATGACGAAGGATCACGTCAGTTCACAATATACCAATGTCATTGCAAGATTTCAATCTTGCAGAGAGAGCTTGCAGACTTTCGATGCTGTCCAGAATGTTTAGATGGATGCCTTTAATCCATGAGCTTTTTCCCATGTTTTCCTTTTCAGTTACACAGCTAGAATACGAATTGGACACTTTTTTATGTTTGAAAGTTTAGACCTGGCTTTTCTTTGATAGGACAGCTAGTAAAGAGAAGAAAATGATTCATTTATTCTCTAACGAGCATGCACTTCCAAGGCTGAACCAATGGCAGTGATGCAGCATGCACTGTTACCATGGCTAGTGCATCGCCAAGGCATGAACCTGGGGTAAGAAATATTTCTTAGCTTTGGTATCTATCCATTAGTAGTATAAAGATTACCATTCAAGCTCGTAAACCAAGGGACTTATTAATGAAAGAAGAGGCAAAACATTTTAGCTAGCATAGTCAACAGATATCAAACAACACATGAAACTGTATTTCACTTTATTCATTAATTCATATGCTATATGTAACTAAATGTTCATCTACATACACGGCTTTAAAGGGCTGCACTCCAAATGAACACAACCATCAGTATGGCTCCTCAAGCAGATTACACAGAGAAATTTGCAAGACATCCGTTAGCAAAGTTGGAAACTTTTATCATATCAATACGATAGATCAACAGAAGAAACAAATTAAACAACTAAGTAGTTCCACAATGTAAGATCAGCAAGGCAAAACATAAAATAATCACACAAGACCAGAGATATCACCAATTTATAAAATGTAATTTTATCATAGATGTCTCAACTACCAGCTTTGACAATTTGTTAAGGAGCCTAACTCTACATCTTGCAAATGAAAAGTTAGTGTCATCCATAAGTAAAATTTACCACTTGAAACTACTCAAGAATCAACATTTTAATCTTTCAGAAAAAAGGAAACTCACAGGAGGTGGAGTTGATTCCAGTGAAGGAGCATGCAACTTTGGAATGATAAGGGAGTGCCTACACAAGAAAAAGGACGCTGAAGAGTGAATATAAAACCAAAGAAATCCAACAATATAATTTACAAAAAAAACTAGTGTATGATCCCATTTTTATTATTTGAAACTTCTATGCCAAGATCAAGCTGTTTTCGAGTTTTATCTTCTGATAAGCTTGCTTATTATCATCAAGGCAACAGACAGGTGCATGGCTTATTAGACATAGTGTTTGGTAATGAATTGATGAGGTTTCAGGTGGTAGTAAGACTAGAACTGGTCCGTGCCACTAACATGTTGAGTTCCTAACCAGAGCCATGTAACCCAAACTTTATAATAATTGGGTCAGATAGAAAAGGGTCAGGATGGCCAATGGAGATGAAGCACTTTAACAAGATTGGTTACCCTATTACTCTCTCGGTACAATCAAGTTAGGTCTGATTAATCCTCAGTGTACCTGGAAATTGAACTTCACCTGAGCTCAATCCAACCTACCACTGAGACAAATCCTAGCTCGTAAGTGATGCCTCCAACCAAGCTATATTTAAGTAGCTTTGCTTGTTTCTGTCAATCTTTACTACCCCCAATATAACTTGAAAAATCAGACTTGCAGAGACTTGTTCTCTCCAGAATTGTTTTCACAATGCATTAACCTATAAAATCTAGGTGCATAAGAAACACTAATGAATGCTCTAACATGATAATAAGTTATAGCAACCAGGCTATTTTGGATTATTTTCAAGTCAGGAAATGCAATTAAGGAGAACTCAAAACTCTAAATAGATCGCCAATTGCTGTAGAAAGGCAGCTTAGTACAAGATAATGTAATTTTGAAACAAGTTAACTCTGGTTGGTTTGGTGGCTCAAGTCCAGCTTTATGCTACTTGTGGGGTGAAAAAGATTAGCATGGCATCTAGGAATGTTTTACTTTTACCTGAATCTATGTAGCAAATCAACCTTCTTCTACTAGGACCTGACTGATACACCTGTTGAATCTCGTATTTTGATGATGAAACCAATTGATAAGTGTTTATGATTTGATTTGCGTTTTGAGTGACGCAGGATGCTTCGATCAGGTTGAGACAATTAAAGTAGGAAGAATCATGTTGGGCCGGTGGAACATGTCAGAATATTAGACGTCGAGTCGGAGGATCGGTCGACATATCGACAGAAGGCTTCGAGCCATGAGTTCGGGCATCAGGTCAAGAAGAGCGGATATTGCGCCAAGGATATTGGAGTTGCGGAGTCAACTGGCCGATTGGGCAATAGGCCGCAAGAGAGGACGATGCGCCGAAGAATCGGACGAAGCGTCAATGGACCAATGACATGCCGGACAACATGATTCATGCTTAGTATTAATTGTCTAGATCAAAGTGTGTTTTTACATGTGCAGGATTAACTATGATAGCAAGGCATAAAGCAAAATGAAGTCCCGGAGTCAAGAACGCAATTTCGTTGAGAGTTCGAGAGTTTGTCGAAAGTCTGGACGTTCGTCGGAAGTTCTACCAGAACAAACTGAGAAGTCCTGGAGCTTGCCAAAGAAGCTCGTCGGAACTTGTCAAAAAGATCATCGTGAAGTCCAAGAGCTTGCCGGGAGTCCGCTAGAACATTGTCGAGAGATCATCGGAAGTTCGCCGAAAGATCACCGAAAGCTCGCCGGAAGAAAACTTGACTTACAGACTCTGTTTAGCTTAGTAAATATATTAAAATTCATAGTTAGCACATAATTGAGATTAGAATTGGGCCAACCCAATTAGGAGACAGTTGGGCCCAAGTTTGGGCTGATTGGGCCAAGAGAAAGGCCCAAACAGTGACTAAACAGGTGAAACCATCGTGGCACAGTCTCCGAGATTGTGTCAGGCAGTGGTACCGCCCGTACCCTGAAATTTCGGGGGTTTGAATTTTAGGCTCCAAATTTTAATCCATTTGAGGCCTATAAATACCTCAGTTATTCCTGCATGGATTAGCAAGAAATATTGAGCAAAACCCTATGATTATAAAGTTGTAAACCTTAGAAAGTTGAGTTCCCTCCTCCCAAAGCTTACAGAGAGTTCTAAGGGAGGTGTGAGAGGGATACCTTGTAAAAGAGGGTTATAAAAGATTATCTCCTAAACCTGTGAAAAGGAAAAGAGGGGTGTAAAAGGGTAGTTGGTCTTCGCCCATTGAAAGAAGACTAATAGTGGATACCGGTGGCCTCGACGGAAGAGGAATCGGCGAAGTGGATGTAGGTCACGACAACCGAACCACTATAAAAATCTGGTTTGCGTTTCTCTTATGCAATTTACTTTACTGCAAACATCTTAACTTGTTTTACATCCACTACGCTCTTCCGTAAGCTTTCAAGCTATCTTTACGAAAATGCTTTCAAGTTAACCTCTCTCCGAAACGGTTTTCGTCGAAATCGGTTTTTATCGTACGAAGGTTTTTTGAACCGATGAAATTTTACCGCTGCACTAATTCATCCCCCCTCTTAGTGTCGACCCCATTCTTAACAACACCCAATAATTATCAATAAATAAGTCTAATCAGGCTAACAGCCTTAATTTAATGATTGCGACTCATCTTTAATTCCACCTGCTCAGGACTGGGAAAAGAATATCTCACTATAAGCCAATGATTTATGGATATATTCACAGAAAGGAAAAAAATGCAAATAGAAGAGTTCAGAACAAACATTAGACCTTAATGTTTACAAAACCGCTACAAAACTTAAGGAAAGCATAAGTTTGGAATGTCATAGCATTAAGTTTGGAAAATTATATTGCACTCAAGGAAAGTATAATCATAAAATTGTAGATATACATTACCCAACGCTCAATGGGCTAGAGTCCAATATACATATGCATACATCATCCTCATATAGCTGCAAACAATAAAAAGAGAGTAAGCAATCAAGATCAATAATGGAAATAATAAAAGATCCCAAGTTGCATATTTCCAGCCTATGATTAGTGTTTGGAATGGAAGAGGTATAATTCCCATCATGTGAATATATTAGATCGAGTACCACAGGTATAAAAAAAACAATTCAAAGATTAACAAAAGGCTATTAATTATATGTCAACCATTTTGCTGTTCTTCATTCGTAGCTTTTATTTCATCTGATAACTTCTATTTCATCTTAAGGTATATTGTTGCTAATTTTCTTCCTTGAATATATGTTTGAGCAAAATTTATCAGATAGATTGTACAACAATTTTTTTTCTTAGGTGCCTGGAACAAAAAATTTTGAAGGCTCACACTACTACCACAGCACCTCTCACATTGTTCATGCAATGTTTTAACATGTTCTCTCTTCGTCCCCCAATTGCATCCTTAAGCTAAAGAAAAACCATCTGTTCCATTACGATCTAGCATTCCATTACCTAACGGTATAAGCTCCATTACCAAAACTTGTGTTTCTCCTGCATTAGCCCCTTCCTGTTCAACCTGTTTGAAGGCAACAAACACCCAACACTAACTCCTCCCCATTAACAGACCAACTAGGCCACTCTTATTAAGTTACCAACGTCCACTGACGAATGATCATTAGTAGCTTATGTTCACTTCAGATTAGGCCAGAGTCTTATAGAAGGACTCCACTACCCGAATGGTTCCAGTTAAATTTGAGAAGAAGAAGACCAATAAACAACGTGGATGTGAGTCGGCATATGGGGAACCAAAACCCATCAAGAAACCGCGCCTCTTCTGCGGTAGATCGCATAAGAGCCTATCCTACCCTATCCCTTTCAACTAAATCCGGCATCAAGGGAACCTGAACTGATCAAGGAAAGGGAACGCTCTACCTTGAATGCAGGGGATTCACCTCGAATGATCCGACAAAAGACGCACCCCTTCTCCCCGCCCCGTTCCGTCTCGCCTCCGCCGCCGGAGCAGCGGGAAGTGGAGACACCCGGAGGCGGGCCGAGGGCCGAGGGAGGGGCAGGGCCGGTTTGGGTGAGGTGGGAGGAGAGGACGGCGAGGCGGCGTTGTGCCATCTAGGAGAGATCAGCGGCGGAGAGCGGAGTCGGGCGGAGTAGTATCGCCATGGGATTGTGGTGGTCTCGCGGCAGGCGGCTATCTACTCCAAGTGGCCGATAGAAGTCTCAGGCAGAGAATCTAATTATAAAAACGTCTCGGGCGGCGTTATATATATATATATATATATATATATATATATATATATATATATATATATATATATATATATATATATATATAATGACCAACTTTTAATGTTTTTATTTTATCATATATATAATCAATATTTTTTTTACAGTAATTCTAAAAATTTATAAACCATTATATATATATATTTTATTTTTTACTAATATCTCTCTAATTATTATTTATTTATTACTTAAAAAATAAATATATTCGTTATTTAGAGGGGTTTTTAATCGTTTAGGTTTTTTTTCTTTTTTTTTTTTGACAAAGGTGAAATTATTGGTTTAGATTCTGATTCTAGATTATAGGTATCTGAATTATGTGGAATTTAGTTGAACTTGAAACCATCAAATTATTGATTTAATGGATCTAAGTGAGATCCCCTATAATGATGAAACAAAGAGAGAGATAAGTGTGACGACAAGTCTAAGTCACTTAATAAATTTAAGTTCATTTATATATTTTTTCAATAATTGATAAGAAAAAATATTACCCCCAAAAAAAGAAAAAAAAAAGAAAGGATAAAATAACATATGACAATGACCCTTTTTTCTATTTTTCCTAAATTATTTTAATTCAAACGAGAAAAATTTTTTTTTTTTTTTGTATTGCTCGATTTGCTATTGAGTCCATAAAATTTTGTCACAATTTAATCGAGTTTTGGAAATCATCTATAAGATGAATATTTATTTTTGTGAAATATATGTTTTACTTGTTCTATTTCATCTAGCCTTCACTTTTGAGAGCCTATCCTAATAATTTTAGGACATTATTAAGAAAAGATATTCGTTCTTTCGAAAGTTAGTTACATTAAAGTATTCCAAGAAAGCAAAATTTTCCACCTCATTTTTCATGTATTTTTAAAATAAAATAAAATAATAATAATTATTATTTAAAACATAAGTGATAAAAACAAGATTCAATCCTATGATCTTTCTATTCATAAATCAATGTCTTTATCAACTAAGATATATGGTATTTTTCAATATACATCACTAATAAAATTTTTAGTTTTTAATTTTTTATAGATTAATTCAGTGTCATAAGTAAGGTCAACACTTGATAAAAGGAATATTATATATATATATATATATTATGAGAAAATTTAATTATAATATTATATTTAATAAACAATCTTGCACCATTCACTATGAAATTGATATATTGCAACTTTCCTAGATTTAGCTTAGTTCATATCTTACAATTATTTTCTTAAGCATAAATTGGCACATAAGATCATGTGTGATGGGTATTTTGTTATTTATTTGCAGACATAATTTTGCACATTAGATATGACCATCGACTCAACAACCATCGGAAGGTTCTACTCACAAAGGATCCGTTGACTTGATGACCAATGGAAGCTTCTATTTGTAAATGACCCCAAAGTCATAAGATATAAACCATCTTCATGCGTTCATACCCTCCATTTTTTGGCATTCTACTTTATGGAGTTCTTAAACATCCCTTTCTATGCTTTTATTATAATGAATCCTTTTGATGCTTCCTATGCTCGATTTATGTATGCAGGCAATTTTTGAGGTGGAGGTCAACATTTTGTCTTCAAATTCTATGAAATGTACTAATTTTGGTAAATGCCTTTGATTTGGTATATTTCTTATTTATATGAATTATCTAATCGCAATTTGCTGTTTAAACTCTGCTTAAAAAATTATATGAAATTATTTAATCTCAATAATAATAAATAAAAAATAAATTCATGGTTAGTTGTTGAAGTCGGTGCCCAACCGCGTTGCAGTGTGCCTCCGCAACAACTGTCCATCTCGAACCAACTCTCTCTCTTTGTTATGATGGACGGTTATGATGAAAGGTATAAGGTACTTTACGTTGGACCGTCGGGTTAGAATACGGGACAAAACCCTCGACGGAGAAATGGACCTTTCCCCTTTCCCCCGTCGTCGATAAAAGGGGCGCCTCGGATGGATCTTGCCGCCTCGTCGTCGCGCCGAAGAGGGATTGTATCGGTCGGGGGGAGGAGCAGCGAAGGAGTTGGCGGACATGGCGAGCGGCGGGAGTGTCGATCTGGAGGACGTGCCGTCGCTGGATCTGATGACGGAGCTCCTCCGCCGAATGAAGTGTGCATCGAAGCCCGACAAGCGGCTTATCCTCATCGGTATCGGTTCCTTCCTCCGTAACCTCTTTGTGTTAGATTGCATTCTCCCTCTGCGTGTATGCGCCTTCGCTTTTCGAAGTTTACCCTCCTTTTGTGGGTACGAGAAATCGGGAAGAACATGTTCAACGAATTGGTTTAAGAAAAGTCGAAGAATATAAGTATGAAATGATGAAATCAACCGTTAGCTTCCCGAGAACAGCTAAATGGGGTTTCGAAATGCGCAATGAATACTTAGGACAAGGGATTATTTCATCCTGAGGGCTCTGAGACATTTAGAACGATGTTTATGTTCATCGTCGTTATTGCTGCTTCATCTGGGATGAATATGTTGTGTGGATGTCTGCTTTGCCACTGAAATAAGGAAACTGAAATTGTTTGACTGTTATGTGGAGGAATGAATGTGGCTAGTCCTAGATGTCATGTAGACATGAGAGGCAAAAATATGACCAATAGATTGGATGGGACCAATGGCGAAATTCATGGTTGCTCGAAAAATAATGATTTACAGATTCTTATATTGTTCTCGAAAAAGTTTTGTTTTGTTGAGACATGTAAATTTTGTTTAAGACCAATATTAAACCAAAGAGTTATGAGAGATCTAGGAACTCTAGAAGCTTTGATCTATTCTTTTCCTCTTCTTTTCTTAAAGTAGTGCTCCATATCACCCACTTCGTCAAGCACATGGTCAAAGAAATGAGAGATGGAAGTGATACATCGGATAATATGATGCATCTTTTCAGAAAATATAGGATTCTTGGCCATGTGAATGTCAAAAAGTATTTATTTCTGGAATCAGATATTTTTTACGTAAACTGACTATCTCCATTTGCAATTTATTCTCTTTCTAGTTCTCTCATTGGGAAGTTAAATGTAATTGAAGTTTGAAACCGAGTAAGTGAATAAGAACCACTTGCAGTGGAATGTAGCACTTTTTTTTTATTCAATGGATGCCCTATGTAGTACCAAGCATTAGAGTTTATGTTGTTGAAATATCGTAAATATATTTTTATTAGAAATATAAATATAAAACTCTTGTATAGTTTTTTGATTAATTTTTCTTCAATGTTATACTGTTGGGTGTTGTTAATTTTAAAAGTCTATCATATGAATCTTTGAAAGAGATGTGCATGGATATTTATGGTTGTTTGTGTCTGAGAGGTGACATGAACTATTCCATTCGGGAAATTGATATTAATCTAGTATCCTTGATACTTTGTTACTTAGTCAAAATTTCCAGCCTAAAATACTCAACACACAGTTAACAGTATTCCCCACTTTCCCCTCTCCCCCCCCCCCTTCAATCAGAACTAATTGCGGGGTCATGCATTTCCTATATTTTTGTTCTTGGTCATAACTTCAAGCCAAAACTAAAGCAGCTGAAACTTATATTCCAAATGCTAGGCTAAAATTTAAAACAATATCATATTTCATAAATAAAGTTGAATGAAAAAAATTGATTCATTTATCAACGAAAAGAAAATTGCAACCTCTTCTTTTTGTTGTGTGGCATATCCAAGGGCAATGGCTTGGCATTGTTTCCAATGCATTGTTTGTTTTCTTCATTTCTTCTTGTGCGTCTTACTCTATGTTTTTGGTCTGAGCTTATTTTTCTTGTTATTTGACACTTCCTTGTGTTAGAGAAGCCAGATGTTCTGATACAACTGCTAGTTTCTTTTTTAAAATTTCATTATGATGATTTCACTTTCAACACTTTTGTTGTGCATGATTAATGTATATTTTTCGCAAAGTCATATTTGACCTTACTATAGAGGATTTATCTATTGTCTTTTCTTCATCTATGTCTAAATTATCTTTTCAGATTTCCTATTTGCATATTTGGTAATAGGAACTGTTTTTTTTTTCTCTTTTTGGTGCTAATATGTGGTG
Organism: Musa balbisiana; assembly: GCA_004837865.1. NCBI lineage: Eukaryota > Viridiplantae > Streptophyta > Magnoliopsida > Zingiberales > Musaceae > Musa > Musa balbisiana. Next base: position 10,066,586 of record CM017193.1, on the reverse strand, counting down.
AAGTCACGCTTTCCACTTTCTTATGCATGGGTAGAAAGAGTGCTAAGTGTCTGTTCAACTTTCATGGGGTTTTTAACATTCCAGGTCCACCTGGTTCTGGGAAGGGTACCCAATCTCCTATTATTAAGGATGAATATTGCTTGTGTCACTTGGCCACTGGTGACATGTTAAGAGCTGCTGTGGCTGCTAAGACCCCTCTTGGGGTTAAGGCTAAAGAAGCTATGGATAAGGTATTCCTCTTAAAATAAATGAAATTTGGACCAAAAAAAGTTATTTTCATTACTGATCAATTCATTGGCTCTTGGTATTCCAGGGGGAGCTTGTTTCTGATGACTTGGTTGTTGGAATTATTGATGAGGCTATCAAAAAACCATCATGCCAAAAGGGTTTCATTCTTGATGGGTTTCCAAGGACAGTTGTTCAAGCTGAGAAGGCAAGTCTTCTTTGCTTTTTTCTCTTCACTCCAATGCTAGATTCATTGTTTGATGAGTTAAATACAAGTCCTTTATTTTCAGAGCTTTTACCTACTTTCCCCCTTCATCACCTGATTCCAAATGCAGCTTGATGAGATGCTGACCAAGCAAGGTACTAAGATTGACAAGGTGCTAAACTTTGCGATTGATGATGCCATACTGGAGGAGAGAATTACTGGTCGTTGGATTCATCCACCTAGTGGTAGGACTTACCATACGAAATATGCTCCTCCAAAGGTTCCTGGCATCGATGATGTAAGCAGATGGAATAAGTTTATTGTTTTACTAAAGCATGTTCTGTTTATGTTATGTAAAATGTTTTTGTCACAGGTCCATGTATGTTGTGTTGCTACTGTTGGACATTTCTTTTATTGCATTTGCATTTCCTACTTGCAAAAAACTAGTTGTGGGTTGGTTGGATTGGAGAATTTTGCGTTAGAGCCTTCGTGCTTATCTTCGAGCAAATGTTGGGTTAATGCAAAATGACAGTAGGTATGTGGTTAAGGTATAATGACTTCTGCTTCTGGATTGCATAGAGCTTGAACATATATATAGAGTGTGCTGCCAGTTTGCACATAGCTTGTGGAATGTCATTATGATCTTGCCTAAACTGTGCTTCTTGAGTGATCCTTATTCTGTACTGCAATGTAGTGAAGAGATCATGGTTCACTGGATTGACCATTCATGTTTTTATTCGTACGAATGGGGTTGGTCAATCTGAATTTCAGTCACAAATTTGGAGGAGGAAGAGGGAGGGGGTGGGCTATTTGCACTCTCCTTTTGGTGGCCTTTCCTATCCACACCTTTACATGCCTTGTAGGAATCCCATGACACCCTTTGTTAAAAGAATTTTTTTGACCTTCGAGATTTTAGATTGATAATCTTTTTGCAGACAGATATTCTATTGAACATATATGTGTTAATTTGGTATGTGTAATTTTCTTATTTTTCATAAACATGTTTGTGTTTAATATTTTATGATTCTTGCAAATAAGCCTTCAAGCTGATCGTAGAAATTTTTAGCCTTGCAAGATTCTTGAAATTGCCTCAGTAGTTAATCACCTGCGTTGTACATCTAATCTCTTTGTGAGCTTTTGTGTCCTTGTGCATCCATTTCAAAGCACATTAATGCATTTGATATTTACTAGATATCATCTTTTAGTTTTGATGAGATTTGGGAGAAGAGACATGATGTGATTTACTCTTTTTCTAATTTTGTTGGTCCTAGAGAATTAGTTCTTATGTTTCTTTTGTTATTTCAAAATTATGCTCTGAAGGTGTCAGGAGAACCTTTGATTCAGAGGAAAGATGACACAGCTGAAGTCCTCAAGTCAAGGCTTGAAGCTTTCCACAGACAAACTGAACCTGTAAGTTGATTTTCCTTCTTATTATCTTCTTCTTGATTATTTTTGCTGATAACTGTTTTATCTGTTGCACAATGGATGAGACTTTTTGTAAGCAGCATATAAGTTTTTACGTGGTATTTCTGTACTGAAGTCATCAGGTACTTGTACACTTACGGCCATCCGATATATGACTATTTGCATGTGCATGTGTAGTCAATCTGGGATTATTGGCAATAATATTTTTGATGTTTCTAATTATGACATATGATTTCGTTGATTCATTTATGACATAGATAAGTACATCAAACTTCTTGGTTGTTATTTTAGTATTAATATGTGGAATTATATGCGTGATATTGTCGTTTATTTCAGGTCATTGATTACTACAACAAAAAGGGTGTTGTGTCTCAGCTTCATGCTGAGAAACCTCCCAAAGAAGTTACTTCTGAGATTCAGAAGTCTCTTTCATGAGTGCAAACCTTTCGGTGGCTTGTTGCAACTTGATGTCACGAATAATCAGTCAGTTTTTTCCTTGTCAATCATGACGCACATCTATCAGGCACAGCTTCAAACTACCCATTACTCTTATATTCACTGGAAATGTTTGCATCAGCTTTTTTGTGCTTCATGGTGTTAGACAAGTTTAGTCTGAAATAAGTTTTTCCTGAGTGAAGCAAAATATTTTGTTGTACCATTTATTGGAAACACGGACCTCCAGCATTGACCCCATTTTTTTGGGGATAGAGAGATTCAAGATTTTTTCAAAATTGCTGCCTTGTGTGGAAGTTTGTCTGATGAAAAATCTTCCTCTTTAACCTGCTATGTGATCGAAAATTGTTTGTGAAAAGTTGTCATTGTTATGTTAGTCAATATCAAATTTATTGGATGTCTGTAGGGCTATAATCTGATTATCATTTGTGACAGGAAAATGGATGCATTTCCTCAATCTAGATACGATCAGATGAGGTACGCATCCATAAGCCAGATAAAATTGAACTTTTATAAACAAGTCTTGCACTTCTATATGCAAGTTTTTCGATGATTGCTGTTTGTCTGTTAGTCGAACGAGTCCCCTAGACAAAGATGATTGGAATTTCTTTACGCATGCTTCGTTTGCTTTGTGTCTGTGATCTTCACAGTTGTAGTGAGGCAATGAAACCCTTTTTGTAACTTTTTTCATGTAGTTATGAATAGGAATCTTAACCAAGTGCTTCTTTCGCATTGTGTCTGTGATCTTTACAGTTGTATTGAGGCAATGAAACCCTTCTTATAACCTTTTACATGTAGTTCTGAATGGGGAATCTTGATTTGGTTACTTGATATCGAACTAGGAACACTTGAAGTAGAAACGATAAATCAAACAAAAGAGGAACACTTGAAGGGTTCATGTTGTTTCGTTTGGTGCTGTGAAAACCTAAACGAGAATTGTAGGGTTGCTCTAAATGCGTATTTATTTCTCGATGTAGACTTGCTGGTGAAGGATCTTTGTAGTACCGGCAGAAGGTTCAAAGTACCAACACCAGAGTGTACTTCCTCCCCACATGCCCTGCACATCAGCAAGTATTTGGTTCCATCAGATCAAAAGAGAGAACCTACATAGGTTAGGGTGGGTAGTAACGAGATACTCTTTGACATCTAGATGTTCAAATAGGAGTTCAATGTGAGAGCTGATAGTTTTTGAGACAAAACCCCATTGAGTTAATCGTACCCAGAATGTCATGCCGACATAATTAGTTTAGTTTAGGAAATGGTAACCACCAAACTTGGCATCATCTGTTGCATCCTTTAAATTGATTAGCAGTCCACGATCAACTTGTTATCCAGCTCTGTGAACTCGTCGAAGTATGCCTTGAGATGCTCATAAGAGTGCTTGGCATCATCGACTGCACACAACTCTCTGATGCTGTGCATCGACAACTGAGGAGCGCCAACATCAACTGTTCGGATTCCAACACCGCTTGCAAGTATGGGACCGATGGTTGAACCACATGGTATGTCGTTCCGAACCACAAAATCCTGGAGTCATAAGAATGGTAGAACTAAGTGGTAACATCTAAATCATGGAGTCATATAACTATGCTGAAAATAAAAAAGTTTACCAGAATTTCTTCTGTATTCATTCATGAATATCAACATGAAAACCTTCTAAAAAGATGAAAAAAAATAATAAAAAAAGAGAGATTATGGTAGTGGTTGCACATTATGCCTCAACTGCCAGTTTGTAGTTCATCATGCCATAGCCTAATAGTTAACCAAGGTGGATCTAACATTAGCCTGAACAAGCACATCAAACATTTAAGTTTTGCATGAAATGATGAAAATTGACCCAGCCTCTTATTACTTATTAATTAGTAGGTTAATCAAAGTGGTAGTTAGAAACTTGTGGAGTAAAATTTATATTTACTTCTTGCACATTAAAATCCAACTTATAAAAAATGCCATTAAATAGATCAATTTCGCATTTGGCATATGGCATATTCCACATACTTATATATGCAGCTATCGGGATCAGGATCGATCATTATACATGCACTAGTTTTAATTTTAAAGGCATTTGAATAAGCACAGAGATTATCTTTTGCACAAAGAAAATATCTTAACTGCATTGAATAAAAGTCTGTAAATAGCTTGGCCAAATGTACAAGTAATCACTATTAATACAAAAATATACCAGTTTGAGAGTCAACTCACCTGAATTGGTAAGTTATGCATCTCCGCAATTTCTCGAAATATGAATCCAGTAACAGCATTTGTTGCATAACGCTGATTGGCATTGTGTTTAATTACAAGACCACCATGTAGTTTCGGTTGATGATTTTCCTCGTGCTTGTCCTGGCAGGGGAGCATGCCAAAAGAAGCCATCAGTGCCGTTTACATTTTCGACTGCCGTCGGTAACTTGACAGTATACTGACATTGTATTTCGAGAGTATCACGGAGGAGGTACAACAAAATTGATGTCGCATTCTTTATCGCAAACCATTCAGGCCTTACAGCAGTGGAAAGTGTACATATAAATACAACCCATAAAGCTTAAAAAGAACATACCATAAAATTAGGATGTAAAGCATGTGCCATGTCTGCCGATACTAGAAAACTCCTATGGATTGCCTTCTCGAGCAACTGAAAAATATTTGGATGAATACAAAAAATTAGTTTAATCTATCAGAAAACGCCTACAACAATTAGGTAGACTGTGGTCAAACGAATTCAGGTTTAGAATTTTTAGTAATGCACAAGCAATACAACATACAAAAGCATAATGTGAATTTGTCTGCAAAAGCAGAAAAAGCAACAGAAAATATGAGTAAAATGTGAAAATGGTACCGTGGGATCTGAAGAATTAAAATATTTTGTTATTCTTGATAGAGCATCCAACATGGCAGGAGATCCAGCACCCTGAGCTGAATCTGATCCGACCTCCTCGTGATCAAATAATGCCACCATCCTCACGCCAGTTTCATCACCAAGAGAACTTTCAACGGAGGTGGAGTCTATTAATGCCTGAAATCAGGGAGCAACCTTGCACAATCATACACAGAATTCTACTTCTGTTTCCGGTATCAATCAGTTACAGACGTTCTAGGTAAAAACCCAGCAATAAATCGAAATAATCATGTACACCTTTTGTGGTGTGAAACACTGCTGCACACAAACGATGGGTAACACCACAACTGACCTTTAGTGCACAAAATGACATGCAAAGGTTGTCAAGTCTTCCAGAGAAAATGAATTCCTTCATTGCACCACCAACGACACTTGGTTGAGTATCACATACTTGCAGCTCGAAGTCGCATATTTCATCTGGATGGCAATCAGCGTGGTCAGCGATCAGCTGTGAAAACCAACCAACCAACCATTGTGTCAGCTTCCAACATTCGATTTTGCATGCACCAGTCCTCTTTAGGTATTTTAACATAGGTTATGAATATACACAGTTAGAGAAACAGGCATGTTTAGAACATTATTTTACCTGCAGTAGTACTGGATGATGTTTTTTGTTATCAACATTTGTTTTCTCATTTGACTCAGATGAGCTATTATGATCGACAAGCTTCTGGAGCTCACCCTGCACATATATATAATTGACAATAGTTAGCTGCCATTCTTCAATCAGAAAAGATTGAAGCAAACAGCATCTTGAACATGTTTGAGCAAATAAAATATTATTCTAGGAAGTTCTTGATCAAATACAAATCATTTTTGAGTCTTGAGATAGACTGGAACAGATATTTGAATGACCAGTAAGGTCAGCTGAGGTAATAAAACAGGCATTCCGCGTGGAAGAAAGGACATGATGGTCCTAATGTCATGGAGGAATTTTGTGTCTGCAAGCAAAATGGCAAAGATACAGTAACCTATATTCATCAATCAAAATAATCTTTGTTCAAACGATGTTAAAGTGGTGACGACAAGGAGAAAAGCCCAACAGTTCAAACAAGTTTGATTAGTGTTAGAGCATATGTATAGGCAAATGAAGAAAATCAAGATCAAGTTCACAAAAAGTCAAATTTAGCGAATTAAATCACCTTAATTGATGTAGCCAACACAGGTACAAGGTGACTATGTGTGTTAAACTTGAAGCCTTCCGTAACGCTCCTGTTAGCAAAAATAAAGGTATTAACCTCAACAAATTCCATACCACCGATCTAATTTTTCTTCTAATCTGTCATTAACCCTTTAATCTAACATTTAATTAGTGAACAAATGATCAGAAAGAATTACAGAAACAAGCATGCCATCAAATAGTCAAAGTCCAAATCATAGCTACTAAGAACACGTAAAATACCAATTTAATATCTAATGTTAACTGTAACACTAACCTGTCCAAGTGAATAGCTAGGGTAGGAATCCGAAGGATGGGCTCCTCGATCCTGACAAGGGTATGTGAGTAGGTTACCGAATGCTCCTTCACTTCCTTCTTTATCACTCTTCCGGCGAGGGTTAGGTCACGATCAAACCAAGTGTGCCAAAGTCCTCCTCCATATGTCTGCACACCTACCTCAAGATATCCTCCTTTTGTTACCTAAGCAAATATGTTACACAATGATCAAGTACAATAAAAAATATCAATAACCTCACTTGCATTTCCTTAAAGCTATTTCTTATTAAATTAGTCACAAACCAAATTGTTTCGCTTTCATCAGTGGTGCTAATCATAGACACGATTGGACAAAGAATCACTTTTTAACTACTACATTTTCTGATCAACCAGCCAAATAATCAAAAACAGAAAATTGATCCACAGAAAGAAGAACAACTTCAAGGATATGTATATAACCAAGACGAATGCTTACCTTGGAGACAGGCTTGACTTTGAGGCACGGGCTGTCTGTATGCGCTCCAACAATGTGGAATCCATTCCCAGCAACATATCTGTTGATCCAAAATGCATATAATATACCACCAAATAGAGCTATCAAGATAGACTTTGCATCCAAGTAAGGAAGCCATAGAGGAAAGTATTAACCCTACTCACTTCTTTCCGATGGCGAAGGCGATGATGGTGGAGTGATTCCTCGTGAAGAAGTACTTCCCCCCGGATTCCAACACCCAGTCCTCTCTCTCCGATAGATGAGCGAAGCCAGCTTGTTTCAAGCGCTTCTTCGCCTCATCTACAGGTACAAAAATCTTCCCCCATCAATACAAGAAAACGAATCCAGATCTTTGTAGATCAAAGCGAGAGATCGGGCGGTGAGGCTGGATTACCGACGGCGTGGAAATTAGTAGGCGAAGCGTTGAGGAAGTCGACGAGGTCGAGGGCGATCGGATCCACGGTCGCCATGTCTTCCGCTGCCTTTGGGTTGAACTCCACGCGAGGAATCGTAGCGGCTTTATAGTCCGAAATGTTAGCCGTTAGGAACTCCCCTGGAATCGTATCGGCGAATATACCGGTTTTAACTGTTACGATCTCATCTGATAATGGATACAAAGCACGGTATTAATTAGTATTTAAGTAAATCTCAAATCACATTTTTAATGGTCCGGTTTGACGATCGAACCGATTCTGAATCGGGACCGGCTTATTTTTATCCTTTCCTCCTCGATCTGATAACGCATACAAAGCACGGTATTAATTAAGTATTTAAGTAAATCTCAAATCACATTTTTAATGGTCCGGTTTGACGATCCAACCGATTCTGAATTGGGACCGGCTTATTTTTATCCTTTCCTCCTCGATCTGATACTTCGACGACAAATCTGGCGCCTCCTTCCCGAGAACAATGGCATTTGAAGAACTGCACGTGCCATCCGATCGACAGTCGCTTCTTGTCTGCGGTTGTCTCGCTCGTCGTTCAGGTACTTTTCCATTCAAGTCTTTTCTTGTTTGGATGTCGTCAGTGTCCTCCTTTTCTTTGGGTCGTATGGTGGGCGGATCGACGAGTAGGTTTTTTTCTGATTCGTCCCCGGCGAATCTGGTAGGCGAATTGCTTGAGACAAAATGCATAAACTAATCTGGTTAAATATCTAATTTCGATTCGGTTGTGCTGCTGTATTTCACGAATAACCGGGGATGGATGTCTTCTTTTCCGAAACCTTAGCTATGTCTATCATTTTCGATTTTCCTCTATAAATTCATCGTGTGTTCTTGTTAGCATATCGTGGGATCAATTTAGATTGGACTTCTGTAAGAGATCTGTTTTTTGTTCAAAGGTTAGGGTTTTCTAGGATTGTAGTTCCATTGGGTTGAATCTTTGGTCACCCTTTCTTCGATAGGGTTAATTCTATCGCAAGATTGTTTCCAACCTTCCATTTATGACGCCTTTAGCTGGAGTGATATGCCTTGAGGACATGTGTAGAACCAGGTGTAAAGAAGTTGTATTGATTCACTTCCTGCAATCCGTGTTTACTTCCCCTAATATGGTGTGAAGTGAATTCTTGATTTAGTTATCTTTTTGCACCTTGCTGAATATCCTTGATGTGTCTGTGATATTAAATCTTTAGCAAATCATCCAAGTCATTGAAACTTCCAAGGAGCTTTCTTGTTTGCTTGATTGTGCTTGATAGTTGACCGGTAATATTCTTTGGTGATGATCATAAATTTTTCTTATGATCAACATCCTTTACCTTCAAATCTTCTGTTAATCATAAGTGTGAATTTCTTTATTGAGGAATTATTCGGTTTTGGATCATTTGTTTTGTTGATAGTGTATATTGGATGGTCTCATTTACAGCTATACTTGTGTGGAACTAGATTGGCTGTTTTAGTAATGATGGATTTGGGTCGATTTTAGGTGATAGTGTAGTCAAAAGTGCTAGACGTTAAAAGACGGTTTTGAAAAACCTGAATTGCTAGATGCTTTTCTATTTTAAAATGCTCGAGACGTTAGGTGCTTGGAAGATCAACTATTGACTATAGGTCAACTATTTAAAATGAAATAAAGGAGAGGGTGACTGAGAGGGAGTGGATTTCCAACGATGAAGAGTTGAGAGATGGAGCACCGACGATGAAGAAGAAACGATGGCCGTCAGGTTTAGGCTTGATCATGCACTGAACGGATCGGTCTATATACGTGTTGCGGTTTTCGTATTAATTTTTTGATGGTAGTGTCGTCAGAGAACATTTGCTTCATAAAGTATGTTGTTTGGTTGATGGATAGTAAATGCTCTTTATTCAAGTTTTTCTACAGGATACTTCTACGTTTGAGTTTGCTGACTATATTTTTTTTGTAGATTGAAGGATTGCTTATTGCTTCACTCCAACATGCTCTCGTTGTCTAAAAGTAGGAAACTTTAGATGCCTGCTTGAGATATCATAGAAATGTCTGATGTGAGAAATCTGTGATGATGGATGTCATCAGACAAATAGCTCCGGAACAAGCTGCAGGTACTCGAGTATCTTTATTTGGTCATCCTCTCCCTAATATATACTGGTAGTAGATTGATGAGTGCAGGATAGGTTCTTGGATTATACTTTTCCTCAGCCAAGAGAAAGCAGGATTTCTTCCTCTGTTTTCTTAACAAGACAACTTGATCTGAAAACTCGCACAACCTACGAGGAGCAGTTTGTCAACTCTGTGAAGTTCGACTTTGGCTTCTTCATAAATATTCTGATGAATTAACTTCAAGAAAGCTTTTCTTTTTTTCCTTCTCTGTCCGATGTTTATTGTTCATCGTTTCTTATCTGCAGGATGGAACGTCTCACTGAAGCTTCAATGAAGAATTCAGCTACTGAGGTGGCGAGCAGGTTTCAGGTAAACTGCTTTCAGAATTTTCATAGAAGTTACATTCCTTTTTTGCTTTCAAAAATACTTTTGGGAAAAATATACCAACTCAAAGCGACACCCAAAGTTTCTAAAAGCTGTAGGAATCACACACTTCATTTGGAGAAATTTGTTTGGATTATTTTCCAAACTAATAATCCAATTGATCAGTTTGGATTATTTTTTTGTTTATTGAAATTAGTTTGGATTAGTTTCCAATTGATCAGTATGATGATCTCGCGTTGTCTGATCTGACGAATAAATTCTTTTTTTCTTCTTTTGTTGTAGGCTTAATAATTGGTGACCGTCAAGTTTGCACCTCTTCAACAGTTGTTGCGGGCCCCACTTGTAAAGCCAGTGAGGACGAGCGGAGTTTGGAGTCGCAGACTGATGGGGCTATGTTCGCCATTTCATCGTTTATTCTTATCCCCTTCGTCCCCCACTGCCTGCCTCCTTATACATGCACGCCGCCACCAGCGCTTACCGCTGGCATGGGATCATGAAGGAGGAAGAGCAGCAGCACGGCGAGACGAGCGTCTCGCCGACGGGGTTCCGGCGGTGGCTCGAGGCCGGGAACGATGACATGCCGCCGACCGATGTCCGGATCGTGACGTCCGGCCGGCGGCGATTCCCGGTTCATTCCACCGTTCTGGTGATAAACGAAACACCGCCACCTACACCTGCACTTGTCTATGATCTTCTATTCATTGCTTGCTTTCTTTCTTCGGGCGCAGGCTTCGGCATCTCCCGTGCTGGAGAGCATGCTGCACCGACCACGCAAAGGTGGCAGTAACCGAGAAATGGAGATCCCCGTTCTTGGCGTTCCCTGCGATGCTGTTCATGCTTTCCTCCGTTTGCTCTACTCCGCCAGGTCTCGTATCTTCTTTTCGTCCAATCTTCACACAATTTGTAGTACACCGATCTCCCTTGCTTCTCCCCGGTGCTCTTCTTAGGTGACATCACTAAGAGCTTATTCGCGGACAAGCTTTTTTTGTTTTTTGTTGCGTTCTCCTGATGTCACACTTTTTATTCGAGAAAAATGCTGGCGAATTACAGCTATAACACTTATGCATGGACGGACGTGTCATGCAAGCGATCTCTCCTCCGAACACCTGTGACGTGTCTCATCGAACTGTTTTTTTCTGATAGATTGGACATATAATTATCTTTAAATTATTTTAAAGAGTAATTTTGATGGACGGTTGTGATTCACGGCAGGTGCGTGACGCTTGCGGAGGAGGAGATCGTCGGCGAGCATGGGATGCACCTGCTGGTGCTGTCGCACGCGTACGGGGTCGGGTGGCTGAAGCACGCGTGCGAGCGGGTGCTGTCGTCGCGGCTGACCGCCGAGGGCGTGGTGGACGTGCTGGTGCTGGCGCAGCAGTGCGACGCCCCCCGCCTGCACCTGCGGTGCATGCAGCTGCTTGCCGAGAACTTCGCGGCGGTGGAGCAGACCGAGGCCTGGCGGTTCCTCCAGAACCACGACCCCTGGCTGGAGCTCGACATTCTCCAGTTCCTCGAGGACGCCCACCTGGTGCGTACGTCGCATGTCGCTTGCCGGACATGATGCGGTAGCTCAGAGAGAGAGAGAGAGAGAGAGAGAGAGAGAGAGAGAGAGAGAGAGAGAGAGAGAGAGAGAGAGAGAGAGAAATTGATGGGCATTCGGTGGTGTGACTGCAGAGACGGCGACGACTGGGGAGGAGGAAGGCGGAGCGGAGGCTGTACATGGAGCTGCACGAGACCATCGAGTGCTTGCGCCACATCTTCAAGGATGGGTGCGCGGCGCTGGGGCGCTCCGGCAGGGAGGAGGAGCGGGCCCGCTGCCCCAACGCCGTAACCTGCCGCGGCCTACGGCAGCTCGTCCGCCACTTGGCGGCCTGCGACGGCGAGAAGAGGCGCTGGTGCCGTCGGTGCAAGTGTCTCTGGCAGCTCCTCCGCCTCCACGCTTCCACCTGCACCGAGCTCGACGACGCCTCCTGCGAAGTTCCCCTCTGCATGTACTTGTGCAACTGGTGCTGCCGGGAAATTAATGGAAGAACATAACCCAGCTCACTCGTCTTTGTTTCTTGGTGAATCCACAGGCAATTCAAGCGGAGGATGCAGCGTAGGGAAGGCGAAGAGGCGGATGGTAATGACAAGTGGGGGATGCTGGTGAAGAAGGTGGTCTCAGCTAGAGTTGTGTCCCACTTGGTGAAGAAGCACAAACAACCGGTACCGTATCCAGGGGATTCAAACTAGAACAGCAGCTTTAGTCGAGTAGTTCGCTTGGTTGCTCCTCCGACTCTTATGTTGCTTTGTTCTTCGGTTCACCATCCTTGTCTTGTGTAAATTTAGCCAGCTATATTACTTTGTTCTGTGTACTGAGTACCAAATATATATATATATATATATATATATATATATATATATATATATATATATATATATATATATATATATATACTTTTTCGGAACTTGCAAAAAAGGAAAAGGAATTAACTATTTTTGGCATCGCACTTAGATTTGTCACGTGGGCTTCAACGACTGCAGACGAAGTCAGTTATATGTGGAAAACAAATATTTTTTGACTATTTTTTGCAAAAAAAAATCTAACCGTGAGTAGTTTTTAGAGTTTGAATAGTAAGAGACAGGAGGGGAATTGAGATGGGTATAAGTGATATTGGAATCGATTTATTTCATCCTAAATCGTCTTCAAATCTCGGTCAAAATTAGTCAAAATCAATTTGATCGATTGGAATTGGGTCGGTGCGTCGTATCCCGCTGCAGCAATTAAGACGTGCATCAGAATCACATCCACTGGCACTTGAATTCCTCCTCTCGGTGGTCGGTGACCAGTAGTGCTTCCTCTTGATATCCTCTCTGTCGTGGGGTAAGTGAGGTTGGTCGTCTCCCTCCTCGTATAGCATGCCTTGTCCCCGTCCTCTCTCTTCAAATGTCGGCATCGATTGAGCAGATCAAGGCACTATTCACGGTACGTTCTCTTGTTCTTGATCGCATGTCTCTTCAGACATCACATGTTCTAATCCAAATCTGATATACAGTAAGCTTGCCCAGTGTCCGTATCTTGTTCTTCCTATCGCAACAATGAATGCCCAGCTAGTGTTCGACAAAATTCCCCAGCTGAAACAACTCGTGTTGGGCTGGGGGTGTGCAGCAGAAAAGTGCGTGAGGTGCACTTACTGCGATGAACTTATCGACGGAAAGGAAGAAAAGGATAAGAGAACACAACGGAGTCACGGAGGACCTATTGTGGCCGACCGTGTTTTGCTCTACGCGTTTCACGTTCGTCCGCCACTTTCTTTTACCCCGAGAAAACTGGATGAGTTCCATGTCCTTGGATTCATGAACTCATCTCAGAAGACTGCACAGACTGAACTCGATGGATGTAATATCTCAAGAGATCTGCAACGAAGACTGTCACGAATTTCGAGCAGTATTGGCAGTGAAGAATTGAAGTCATCCACATCCATCGCGACGCCAAGAAGGCCAAGCTCTTCATGGCACTCTTCACTTTGCACACACACACAGTAACAACAACATGTTACAACATATTGCAGGAAGATGTGAAACTGACGAAAGAAATGGGGTTGGACTCCTACAGGTTCTCCATTTCCTGGTCAAGGATATTGCCAAGTAATCTTTTCTCCATCTGTTCTACTATCCTTCATGAAATCCACACACAATAATAGGTTATTTTGCCAAGTAAGTTTGCAATATCTTGATCAAGATTATAAAACTTGTTTTGCTCTGTATCCTTTGCAGAGGGAACATTGTTGGGTGGTGTCAACCCGGAAGAAATCAAGTATTACAATAATCTAATCAATGAGTTACTTAAAAATGGTACGATGAATAGTTTTTTAAGATCATTTTCATCATGTTTTTTTTGTCATATGGATTGTTGTGTAGGTATAAGACCCTTTGTCACTTTGTTTCACTGGGACGTGCCACAAGCATTAGAGGATGCATACGGAGGTTTCCAGGATCATGAGATTGTGTAAGCATAATCTCTCAGTTATTGTCTAATAGATTTGAAGGAATTTGCAAGCATATGTTTTGAAGAATTTGGAGATTATGTTAATGATGGCTCTCTCAGAATACATGATAGACATAATTTTATCTTACCCCCCCCCCCCCCCCCCAAAAAAAAAAAGGATATCCTTTATGTTCCATCTTCTTCTTGTTATCGTCTTACAGGAATGATTTCAAGGATTTTGCAAGCATATGCTTTGAAGAATTCGGAGACAGAGTCGAGCACTGGATCACGCTGAACGAGCCATGGAGCTTTAGCAGCATGGGGTATACTTTTGGCCGTCATGCACCAGGGAGATGCTCGAGTTGGTATGGGTGCACAGTAGGTGATTCCTCCACAGAACCCTACACCGTCACTCACAATCTCATTCTGGCTCATGCAGAAGTTGTCAAACCATACAAGGAGAAGTTTCAGGTAATCTAAAACAAAAATCTCTCTTATTTTACTAGTCATATATAACTTCTTTGACATCATAAATTCTCACATCATATTGCCACCAAGTATAAGGAGGTAAGAAACTATATAACATTAGGGTCAACCAAGTAAGCAACAAGATAATAAGGTAAAAGTCTACAAACCATAAGACAATAGATTTATCGGAAAATAATAATCAGAATCAAGGAGACTACAAATGGTTCTCTCTGGTTCGACCAGAAGATATCAAACACTCGTGAAGTTAGGATGTGAATGAGATGAGAACTGATCATGAATTCTCCTCCATTGCAGGCTACACAAAAGGGTGAAATAGGCATTACCTTGAACAGCATGTGGTATGAACCCTATTCCAAGTCGCATCATGACAAAGAGGCAGCCAATAGTGCCATAGAATTCATGTTTGGATGGTTGGTGAAAACCTATTTTGTCTTTCACTATGAACATAATGTGTGCGTATATATGCATACACTAAATGCATAGATGATTTGTGTTCAGGTAACATGGATCCGTTGGTTTATGGTGACTACCCATTCATCATGAGAGCATTAGTTAGGGAGAGACTTCCATACTTCACACACACACAGTCCGAAATGATCAAAGGGTCTTATGATTTCATTGGGATCAATTACTATACTTCAAGATATGCACAACATGATCCGGTCGTTCAAGATCACTCTCCTGGCAGTAGCTATGAAGATCAATACGTCCGACAACTTAGTCTGCCAATAAAATTTCATCATGTTTCTTCTTCTTCATTAGGGTTTAATTTTCTTCATATAACTTGGTAAATCAGTCACATTTTTTGAAGACTGATAGATATATTGGACAAAACGAACGTGTGCACTAGCCATGCATACTAATGACTCAAATGGTTCAAATGAACAAAATATTCTTTAATCAGTCAAGTTTTAGCAGTCTTCTTCAAGTGTAGATGCTTAGGGTCTTATGTTTTTGCTTGCAATGTACTTGTTGACTCCTCCCAACATCATGAATTGTTTTGCTTCTTGCAGATGGAAAGAATGGCATCCCTATCGGTCCACTGGTACACATCCTGCTCTCTCACTAACATGTCTCATAATAAGATGAGATTTCCAAAGTGATACCCTGCAACCAGTTCATTCCGACACTTTGTGATCCACTTGGTGATCCAATGAATACATCGGTCTCCTTTGATTATCACTAGAGCAAAGCATATATTTCTTTTCTCGTCTTTTCCTTTTTAGTTTACTTAAATGTAAAATATCCTTTATTTCTTTGTTGTTCATATCATGGTTTTAAGTCTTGATCTCGGATCCATAACGATCCTTGGTCGGACTAGTATGGGTCAACCGAACCAGAGAGAAAGAAGAGGAGGGGAGGATAAAAAGAGAGAAGGTTGAGAAGTGGGGAGATATCAGAAACTTCCAAAAAAGAAACAAAACATCTTGAATTGTGCTGAGGAAAATCAACTGATCCGAATGTTGATATCTTATCAGATGGATCAATACTGGTCGATAAAGAGTAAAATTTGTACTACTTACTTTTCTTGGCTCATGCTTAAAATATGAGAAAGCTGAAGGAATTATACTCACCTATGTGTTTATAGTCCATGCATTCTATTTGTTACTGATTTCAATGCAGAATGGTTCTCGGGTAAATGTTTATCCTCGTGGAATGAAGGAACTTAAGCTTGAGATATGTTGAACTTAAGCTTGAAACCAAGTAATGATCAGAGAATGAAGCTGTGCAGATAGTTGCCAGTAGATGATACCGATTCTGATGATACTAATAATTTGAATGTGGATGTATTTTTTAGGAACTGCTGAAATAGACGAGGATTTGCCATTGGAGCAAGCTCGTGAGGATCCACATCGACAAGACTACCTCGCGGTCCATTTTGCTCAACTACTGGAGGCCATTCGGTATGTCGATACCATTGAAATAAAAAATGTGTTGAAGATTAGTCCCACATTAATAAGAAATAAAAAAGAACCGGAACTGACTATTTAATAACTTGGTTCTTAGGCTGACCAAGTTGACATATGTTTTGCATTTATATGTCATCATATAAATACAAATATACTGATTTTGATAATTTATCAGACCGATATGGTACTGATGACTCATATTGGTAGCACTATCATGGTTTATGCACATGCACAAGTGGATTAAACTGGTTTGGATTTAGATGCCTGGGCCGATTTGATTCTTACAATCTAAATATCCCATGATGGAATTCATTGCACAATATATCTAAATTTAGCTCATGTTTAAATTGCAAATAAATCATGCATGCAGAACACTAAACCGAATTAGATAAACTCAAACCTTTTCAAACTTGGATCATTGCAGAGAGGGAGTTCGGGTGAAGGGCCACTTCACATGGTCTCTGACAAATAACTTCGAGTGGGACAAAGGCTACACCTAGCGGTTCGGGCTGGCATACATCAACTACGACAATGGCTTCGATCGCCATCTCAAAACATCAACCAAATGGTTCAGCAGGTTCCTGAGATCATGAACTGTTGGTTTGGTGGTGGCTCACGAGTAGCTTATGTTTTGCCAAGAAACTATCTTGGTGTACCCGCATGCTGGATCAAATAAAAGGTCTGTGTTAGTGATATGAAGCAATATTTGATGGTGGTTCATGAGTAGCTTATGTTTTGCCAAGAAACTATCTTGGTGTACCCACATGCTGGATCAAATAAAAGGTCTGTGTTAGTGATATGAAGCAATATTTGATGCATATAAGTAAACAACAACGACAGAAGATTAAAGCTTTCTAGGTGGGTGTATAAAAAAGGAGTTAAAACATCCTGATAAAGCTAATACCTTTGAAAAGAGTGCTTTGATCAAGTGGATGTGAGAATTTCATGTTCTTGTGGAAGGATATCAACTTTTGACTGATAGGCATAAGGCAGAAAAGGGAAATGGAAAACCATTATATGTACATTTAAAGACACTATTCATAGAATAACTACCATTATGGAACAAACATTATAGAATAACTATCATTCTTTGATTGATCAATGAAAAGCTACTAAAGCCATACATCCAAATGTTACATATCATGTCCATCAGATGCCAAGTCTATCAAGGTACCCAGGCTGAAACCAACTCTCATATTCCCAGCCCTTTCTAATTGGTGCTTGGTTGGTCTATCCAGTTATTTTAAAACCTTGCTTTTATATCAACTCTAGATTTTCTTGTATGTGGATAGTTTGTGATCAATTATATTGCTTGTATCAACATCTGAACTGAACTAAAAGCTTCAATATGGACCACTATTTTTTATCCTATTTTTTGAGGAAACTCAGAAAAGCACTTAATAAAATGGTAGAAGTATGTAAAATTAACTGAATATATTGAATTAATAGGATACAAGTCTTACCACAAGATGCTATCATGGGAAATTCTGGATGCCTCGCTATTGATCTGATGCTTCCAGAGCACTTACCAATAAAGCATCCCAGCAATTTTCCTGAAATTAAGAATCTACTCAGTCAGTAGGGGATATAAATGAGAAACCATAACAAAAGTCAGATATTTCAAAACCATAAGCATCAGAGTAATGCTTGCTACTAAATTTCAATAAACTAAAATGACTGGTACTCTCCAATAATTTAACGACACTATGAATATGATTTACCTAAAGCACAGTTAATTTTTTAAGTCTTCAGAAATTTTTTTCAGCAATAAGCAAGTCCTAACCTCAAGCTCACATTGAAAATAATCCATTCAATTCATTAATATTAAGAAACAAGCTAATATCATAAGAAGTTAGCAGAATTCCCTTGCTTGTGCAACACATTGCACATGCTTAAAAATCATATCTGAACCTTAAATGCCATAACAGGTGTTCAAACTGTGTATATTTCTGGTTCTATGTTCTTAATGCATGATGAATCTCAAAATTTTCTTGAACTTCATAAAAGCCCTCACTATCAGCTAATTGCTTATGTTACAGTCATAAAATATTGTTCGATATCAACGAAGGCAGACGCCTAAACCGGTATGAATGGGCCGTACATACCGCTCCGAGTGTACATCGGGACACAGACTGCCCCAAGTTTCAGGTGGTCCGGTCTGACCAATAAAAAAAGGAAAAAATAATTTAACAGATTTAGGGCTCAAGTTCGCGAGCCCTGTTCCCCCTCTTTCTCGACATGTAACCGTGAGCCATTGCTCTTGCCAACCACGAGAAATAAATGAACCCAGCTTAATAGAATTAGCAGACTTTCTTATATCATGAAATTTCATAATCATAAATTATGACCATCAGAAACAACAAAGAAAAGAGAATGAACAAATCAGCTGACTGTAATTAACAGCATAGCTACACAGCAAACATGTAGAACTATGACTTTACCTGTCCTCATATTAAATGAAGCAAGGTCCACAGAAGCCAGAACCATTTCCTACATTGACTATATAGCCATCTGGATCATCACAAACTGACTTAATTGGAGTCTCTCAAAAGTCTGACTGAAATTACAGGTCTCCTTTGTGCTGAAGTATCATAAAGACTATCCTATCACAAAATATAAATTTTAACAAATAAGAGTAATGTCAAACTAATTATCAGAGAGAATTAAGTGCATAAGCAATTAATTACATCGCTTTCTCGAGTTCTGAAGCAAAGAGAGGCAAGAGGTATTAACCATATACAAAAGATAGACCATATGGTGACAAAATATTCAACACTAACCAATAAAAAGAGGAAAAACCAATAAGCATATGCAAACTTTCCAGTAACTGTAAGTTGGTTAACGAGCCAGATATGCAAGCAGTGTTGATAATAAAAATTGGCCAGCCATCCTTAATATATAATCGAACTTAAGGCTTTCAAATTTTTTCTCAATCTCATACAATAATTGAAAAAAATGTTAAGAGACCTGTAAAAATGATTGACTCCACATATCTGCTTTTTTTTTTTTGCTTGTGAGCTACAACTTGGAAAAAGATCCTCTAATGCCATACCTGATAATTGTTCGTCCCAGCCACAATTTTTTGATGTCTTCACTCAGAAAAGTTGCAGTAGTAAATCAAGTTGGATAGAATATACCAAGGCTGTTGGAGGGAGGCTTCACAGGAACCAAGAGAAAAATGATAGAACCTTATTAATAAAAAAAACAGATAGACCAGAAATGCTTCTTAAGTTGCATAAAAAAGAATGTAATGACTCACAGGCTTTGCAGTCCAGATCTTGCTACAGTTTTCAAGATCCCACAAGTTCAATTCAACACCCTTCCCGAGAGAAAAGAAAACAAAATTGAACTACTTGAACAGTTTGGCCATATGCCACCCTTGCAAGCATTTATTGAAGGGGCTGTCATCCATAAATATAACCAACAAAAAGACAAACCAAATTTTTGCTAACAGCTTAAGAAAACTTACCCTCCAAATAAGGCATAATTCTTGCTTCTATCTACTGAAGTACATAGTATTTTTCCAGCAGAGCACATGTTCCATGTAGTACGAGAAAACATACTCAAATTTTGTGCTGCATCTCCGAAGGAAATGGACCTCAAGCAAGCATTCCCCTTTTCAAGACAAGTAATGCAACCGGCCTGGAAAACATAAAGAATTTAATAAATATAAATATGCATGCAATTTGAGATAACCAAAATCTAGAAGTAGCACTACCTCCACCGAACTGAATTTTACTCAATAGATGCATGCATATGCAAAACAATTGTGACTATGCACCAGCTAAATTCCGCTCTTTTCTAATTCTCATACAACTTCCATTGTCCAAAAATAAACTACGCACCAGCATTGTTCTTGCATCATAAAAATAAACCATTTGGTTAAAGTTTCAGCAGTCTATATACTGGAGCCTTGGGATGAAAAAGACAGAAGTTCTTAAGGCAAGAATGATCTACCATCTGAACACTTTTAGTCATTGTCCTGCAGATCATATGGCTAGAAAACAGTATTTGACACGAGCGTCATATGTTTGACCCTATAAATGGAAATTGGGCAGGTGCTAAGGCTATTAATTCAACAATTTTTAATACTGACATGAAAAGAAAAAAAATTTGTGATCTAAGAATACTTGACGATCATTTAAGATTCAAAATTCTCTCTTTTTTTTTGGTTTGCATAGCTATCTCATTTTAATTCTTTGATGACAATGTTCTTCAAATTGCCTTTTGTTGTGAAATACAACAAAAGTACGAGAGCAAAAGCTGAGTTAATTTCTTTATTATGTACAATCAGGCCTTTATTTCTTATCTCGTGCATAAACAAGTCTGTACATAATTAATCTTAGCAAGAGGTACCGCAGATTGGTGAAATGACAGGGTGCAAGTTCATAGAAAGTGTTACATTTGCTACGAGCTACAAACTGTGACATTTATTTTATATTTACATTGAAGAAACATTAATTCCTTGGTTTTCAAGAGATGCAAACCAACAACATGATCATCTTGAAGAGAGCTATCTAATGATCTGAATTGATCAATTTTTGTGATGCCCAAAGCCTCTCCATTTAGAGGATTCAGAAATTCAACCTGGAATTTGTAGAGTATCTCATATTTCAACTGCCGAGGCAAAGAGGAAAAAAGTCATGCCATTTGATAAGTGATAGCTTACCAAACCATTCTTGCGAGCGACAGCCAAAAGCTGCAAAGCACAGCAAACAAGTTATAACTGCTAGCCAGGGAGGGTAGAAGAATATTACATGTGTCAAACTGTTACGAGTTATAACATACAATTATACTACAGTAACATGTAAGAATCTCCAAACAAAGTAGAAAGAATGGCAACACATCTTTTGCAATTTACATGATAATCCAAGATTCAACAAATACAACGTGATATTCTAGTCAAAAGAATTCATATAACCATAATAGGGCATTCCAATGAATTGAACTCATGCCAATATGGGATCGGGAGAGACTCAATGAATACAGTTGTGCCCTTGCAGACAAAGAGGCTGTGCTCTACGACTTAAATCCTTGTCACAATTACTGATGGTTGCCATTAATCCATCTTTAACAAAATCTGATAAAAAATAATTAAAAACCCTTCTCTGATCAAACTTGGACCTAAACAGGTACACATTCTAATTCTGCAAGTATCCTTACAACCATGTGTTCAACCCTAATGTAATTTTCATGCAGAACATTCTTATCTTAAATAAAGTAAAATACACTAAATAACTACAAGCAAATAAAAATCCAACAAGCCACAAGATCAACGACCAAAAGTTGACCTGCCTTAAATAGTACAATTTTCATCCTAAGCAAGTCCTTAAAATCCCAGAAAACTGAGGGCCAAGATCAAACTAACACCAAAGTCGCAGCACTAAGCTTATTGATGTTAGTTAGAAAAAGGTGAACAACGTTTCCTTCTTTTGGCCTTCCGCAGAAGGAATAATTAGCCTCTTGCTGGAATACGACTTTAAAGGTGAATATTTAAAAACCAATAAAGGGGTCGTGACAAAAGAGTGACCTTGCAAGTAAACCGCATCGGCCTTCTCCAAAATTCTTTCTCTAGTAAAGAGCGAGTTTGCAAGGAGATAGGGTGAGCCTTCTCCATAATTCTTTCTAGGGTAAACAATCAGCATTCCGGTCTCCATGTTTAAGAGATATTCTTTTTAACTCCGTCTCCATATCTTTCTGGAGTGAGCAATTAGCATTCTTTTTCTGGAATACTATCAAAACCACATAGTATAAGATGATAATTCCAGCATGCCTTTCATGCGGAATGGCTGCAGATTCAGCATCATGAGCCCGCCATAAACTCATGGGACGAGGGACGATGGCCTCGCCATTAGCATGGCGGGCACTATCGATGAGAAAAGGGGCGACCGAGAGCCATAGTAGGACGAGGAACCTACCTTTCGCGGCCGCTCGCCGTCCGCCTTCGGAGACCGCCTTGCGGAGGGAACAGAGATTACAATCCCGAACGCCCTTTGGTTGGGGGTTTGATGTTTGATTACGGCCGGTCATGGCTTGAACTCGTTCGGCTCGTTTTGGTTTGGTTTCCCAGGCTATAAGCTATATATTACCGCATCAGACGGCCCGCGTTGTCTCGGTAATCATCTCGATCGTCGCTGTAGTGAGGGGTAAAACCGGTAATAAAGTTCACAATGGGCTCCAGCGGACGAGTCGCGCTAAGATATTACTATTATTTATCATCCCTTTTTTATTATTTATAATATAATTTTAAAACTTTTTATATTTATATCGACATAAATATACTATTCTCGATGATGTTGGTGGCGTCGATAGTGAGCGATATCAACAAGATGAAATAAGAGAGTGTGAGAAAAAAATAAAATAAAATCAATAATATTATGATTGTCAATGATAAAATAATATTTTATTATTTTTTAAAGAATTAATAAAAATTATAAATAGCAAAATAGGGTCATGTTAAAAAATACAAGGGATTATCCTGAAATTTTAATATAACATGTATCTCCCTTTAAATATTTAGATATACAAACACATTTGCCTCTCATCAACCATGTATAACATGTATCACTCATATCTCTTATCAACCATTTGCCTCAAATCACCAAATCAATCCAGCTGTTGAGTTCAATTTGCAAAGAAATTGTTACTCACATTTAATCCCACTGATGAACAAATATGAAAATTTTCCTCCCCGAAAAACAAAAATCCATTGGATCAAGATTCCGAAAAGCTGGCCGGCAAGCTTTTCCTGTATTTCGTTTTGTTGCTGTTCAAGACGCGATTAGATAAGAGGATAAAACTAAAATCTATCACAATCCTCTCCGAAGAACAAAGACCAAGTATGAAAGAGGTGTTCAATGTTCATTAACCATTACAGCCACTTCAACTCGTGATCTTTTTGACCGATTCAAAGCCATAAAGAAGCACACCAAGAACAAAATTTACAAAAGAATACCGTAGGCGCATTCCTCCTGAAGATACAGGAGAACAGCATCAGAGCATACAACCGATCTAGCAAGAAAGATGTGGAAGCATGCCACAAACCTCTGATTCCTCTTGAGCTGATGCCAGGGGTATTCCCTTCACAGGATTGTGTGGCATATTCTCGAGAATGAATCAAGATGGAAGCTCATGTGCTGCTACTCGTGAATTATAAACACCACCTCTTCTGAAGAATATAGAAACCGGTGCTAATGCTATACTGAAGGAACGAAATCCAACAAATATTGCATTTGCCCGTTGATTGTTGATCGTATCAACCAAAGGCAGTAGAAACTCCCTACATCACTGTGCAGTTGCACTTTGACTCCAGCTTTGGGGGCTTCACACTGTCAACCACTTGCGGAGCTTCAGCATTGCACGACGGAATCTCTGAGTTTCTGACATTGTTTCCCACCTCCGTAAGTGGCATCTTTTCAGCAGTTTCTGGTTTTTTTCGTCTAACCTTTTGTGAGTTCTGAATATATTTGTTGGATATATTTCGCAAATCCTTCCAATTGGAAACAGAACTTCCCACAAATGTAACTGCTTGATGAGAAGACTCATATAGAGCCAGCTCCTTCTCGATTGCAATTGTTGCAGCTTTGTAGGCCATATCATGGACGATAGAACTGCAGAAGAGTATCGTATCTGTTGCTTCTTCCAGGGTAAAACTTCTTTGCATCTGTTTCCTTGGAGCTTCGACCGTCATGACTTGTTCTTCTGTGAGAAGCAAGTGTCAGCAACAAAAGAAAACAATGATATCAGATATTCGTCCTGTGTACTAGACAAAGCACATACTGTAAAAACACCATATAGAGAGAATTAATTGCCTAGGTTCAACAAATCCAAAGAAACTGCATAGAAAAAAATATGGAAAAGCAAAAACAACACATATCTACAACAGCTGGAATCTGACAAGAATTCATCAAGCACAGAGTAAACATTAAATTTGTATTACATTCCAGGATAATGAGAGAGTAAAAATATTGACTTATAAACACAAAAAGCAATCACAATTTGACTAGAAAAGCTCAACACAAGATGTGAAATAACAAGTAAAGCTACGTACCATTAGAAGGATCCTTGGAAATAGATTCTAATTCAGAAAGCAACACATCTTTGTCAGATGTTGTGGAAATGCAACCTTCTTGAAAATTCTCGACAGAATTTGGCACTTGAGCAGGTGTACAATCATCTTGTTCATCCTGCAAAGTGACTTTATCATTTTGCTGTTCTGAGATCATGGCAGATGGGCTATCTGTTGCAACACCAGAGAAATCATTTTGATGGCCAGTATCATTCAGCATATAATTGTCTTCGATAGAACATGAATCTGTTGTAGCAACTGGTGCCTCTATGTCTTCAATGTTGCTTTCGCTGTTGTTAAAAAGTACTTGGGTAGTGTTTTCACACAAGTCACAGCTCTCACCTAAATTATTTGATACAGTAGTATCATGCAATTGAAGACTAGGTTCTTCTTTTGATTGCAGTAACAAGTCATTTGATGCCAAAGATGCACCAGTATAGTTGGATACATCTATGTCTACAACAGTTTGCTCGATATATGTGTGATCTAATGCATTTGAATCTACATCTGTAACAGCTTGCTCCGTAGATATATGCTCTAATGCATTCAAATCTGCATCTCCAAAGGAATTACTAGGCTCTCGAGCATCTACTAATATCTCTACCACAGCATCATTCTCAATGACTTTGACAAAACTACAAGACACTTCTTTTGATTCATTTTGAGGGTGAACCAGTGTTTCTGTGACCGTATTATTAGTATCTGAATGTGAACCACAACCCCAGGCGCTAGTATGACTTTCACCTCTCACATTTTCCATCTCACCCTTCCTGCTGCTTGATTGGCGTCCAATGCGGCCATCCAATTGTCCAGACGATCCCAGATCAATTGAGGAAGAAGCAGAAGAACTATCCCTTCCAAAACTGCGCTTCATGGCAGTCATATTATCTCTTTTATAAGATGGCTCGGAAAAAGGTATATTTGCAGCAGAAAAAAATTTTCCTTGCATGACAGGCCACTTTCTGCTGCTTGACCTATGCGTTAGAAGTACAGCAATGCCTGTGCCCTCAGAGTTGTCAACCTTGTCGCTTAGACTGGGAGTTGGCTGTGCCTGTGGAGATTCATAGTTATCGCTAGATTCTGGAGCATTTAATTGACCTGGTACAAATACTTCCTGTTTAGGAAGGTTTTGTTGATATTCATGTTTATCACTAGATCTTGGAGCACTTAATTCACCTGGTACAAATACTTCTCCTTTAGATGGTATTTCTTCTCTTTTATCGCTCACCAGCAAATATAATCCACTATCTGCAGGGAAATTAGTTACTGCTTGTTCACTGCTTCGTTCATGTTGCCTAGGCCTGAGTTCGTTTTTACTCTCAGAGTGTGCAGACATTCCCATTTGGCTTTGCACCTTATGGCCCATTTTGTAATTTCCTTCATCTCGCGTTGGGACTTGAATAGTCCCAGGTTCCTCCGACTCTAGTAACTCATATGCATCAGAACATTCTTGACAAACATCCACATCCATATCCTTATAAATGACCATGAATTTTCTTCCACATTTTGAGCAAAGACTCATTTTTTCCGCAGAAACAATCTCAGAACATTCAGCAGCACATGAAGAACCTGGACGAGCAATTGTTGTATTTACTGCATTACCATCACCTGTACAACACTCCAAAATAGAGCCATCTTTGTTGGTCACACACCCATCAAAGAACTCATTACTACTTTGAAGATTTGCAGCACAAGTGTCATGACCAGTATCTTCGCCTATCTCATCCAACTTATCAAACATAAAGACTTCATCCTGGAAACCAGCATCCTTTTTCTTCTCCCATTCACTCTGATCATGGTCACCATCCTCCAAATAAGGAGCAACGCTAGCGCCAAGCTCAGAACTCGCATAACTACTATTTGTATGAGAAGAATTCCTAGAAAACATGGGCCGATGCATACTGTTTGCTTTTCCAACATAAAAAGTGGTGGCAGGTACACTCGATAACAATGGCCTGAACATGTTTTGAGGAGTTTTATGGTGATCCTACACATAAATAGAATATAGAAATTCATTAAGTGCAAAGACAAGCACATTTCTCACTTACTCCATTCATATACAACAGAGGCAGCATGAATAGAACACAAGAAGTTGCATAATAACCAAAACTTTGAATCAAACAGCAAAGATGTGCATAATAAATAGACTAAGAAAAGGAGAAAACTCCTATAGTGGACAGAGAAACTTGAAAAATGTACAGATCAATACCAAGTTCATACACACAAGTAGTTGTACTCCTCAGCAAAGTAAACAAACCATCAGAAGACACACAAAAATATCTAACAAGTTTTAAAGAAATTCATAAGCAATTTAAAACACGTGACAATTTCCCATTTCTTAACAGTGATAACATGCATAAGACTTTTTACCTTCATGTTTATATATTATATATTACAATGACAATAACATTATATCCATGCAAGGTGACCACATACACAATAGCTGGACAAGCCTTAAATTCAAGGGGTGTTCTACAAGACCAAAAAACGCATTAGAATGATCAGAAATAGGATGTATTTTAAAAGTTGATATAGATAAATGAGGATGTTGAGATGAATTCTGGCAGGTTGATTGCAGCACGAAATGAAATTTAAAATAATGCTGTAGTTCAAGGGCCAACAGAAGTCCCCGAAAAAAGAAATTGAGTATAGGGAGATCATACATGCTGCTAATGCAACATGGCAAAGCAATGCTTGCACCAAACATAACGAAGATATGACCAGAACAGCAGATAAAAGCAATAAATGACACCTTACCATCTGTCTAAGGGCTGAATCAAAAGATCTTTTTGGTGCAGAACATGAAGATGGAGATCTGGAAATTTTTTTGGAGAGTCCCATAGCTCTAGTGTTTGCAAAATCTCTATATTTTCTTGTAGCAGCATTAGGAGAAACTCCCATGGATGCATGTGATTCAACATCATCTTCGCAGGAAGATGCTGCAGATGGCTTACAAATAGAGGTAAAGTGATCTCCTTCACTATTATGTGATGATCTGGCACTTCTAGAAGAAGATGGTGATATTGACTGCCTTCCAAATTTTGACACACAATTCCTTCCATTTCCAGATGCTGGAGGCGAACCCCGCACATGTGATGCTGGCCGATCTGTCAGAGAAGTTCGAAGGTTTGGTGGTGCATCTGTGGAGAAATCATGAAGACTTGATTGCCATCCTCGCAGCTTTGGGGAGGCAGAACTTCCTCGGTTCACCTTTATGGGGGATGTTCCCCTTTTACCAGCAAATGCCTGCCCACTGGAACCAGTGCTCATCCTACGTAACGTGGGAGTCAAAGATCTTTGAGCAGGTGATGAAGGCTTGGCTGGAGGAGTGGAAGGTCTTCGTGAGGGTGTTGTTGGTCGAAGAACATGAGGTGGGCTTGAGCGAGGAGCTGAAGACGGCCTAGTTCTTGAATGAACAACATTATAACTAGATCCTGGAGATGGACTTGATCGACGAGGACTCGCACTGCTTCTGTTTGTTCTTGGAGTCTTTTCACACTATAACCACAGAAGAATGTCAAATACAGTGCCAGCAAAAAAGAAGAAAAGATGAAATGATTAAAAAAAAAAGAATCCCATACAAGATTTATATCACGAAACAGGATCTTACCATAGATGTTCTTGAAATTGAAATGGGTTGACTTCTTGCTCTACCTCTGGACACATTAACAGGTCGAGGCTCATCATCATCCAATGAAGGGAATAGGGGAGTATCAGGAGGAGTCAACAGCCTGCTTGGTGACAAACAATTAACCTATCATGACTTCGCATGGCTAAACTACCAACAACAGGTGGTATGACTTTGTTATCTAATTGCAGCATGAATATACCAAAATTGACTCAAAAAGGAAGATCAGACTAATGGGAGCTATAATAATTGACTACATAACAACCAGCACTTAGCATTAGTTACATGCTTAAAGTTCAGCAAAAACATAGCAATAGCCTTCGACATTGTGTGAGAATAACTGCCTCATACTGACACAATGAAAAGGCAAAGAATTTGTGAAGATATGCAAAGTCTCTTACATGGGGGCACTTACCAGTCATAGTCATTTTTCTCACCATCTACATTAAGTAGATCACTGCTCTCTCCACGAGCTGGTATGTTGAGCTTGAAATCCGAAATATATCTCAACTTCGCTGATGATGTGGAGAAGAAACAGTTGATGGTCCAGCAATAGGACAATGAATAAAAATCAAAGCACAAGAAAAAGAACAAAAATCAAGGGGGGAATAAGGACATTACATATGGAATCATCAAAATCATCGGATGGGTGCAGCAAGAAGTTATCTCTCTCACGGTTCTGCATCTCATTGAACAGGACCAGATCATCGTCCTTGGCCTTGAGAGGAAATCTACTCTCAAAACTGTGCCCCCTCTTGTGGGAACTTTCCACCCTGAGCTCCCTCACAGGAGAGCGCCTCAACGAGGGTGAAGGAGGCATCTTTCAGCTATCCAGTCCCCGTCTTACAAACAGGCTTGCTTTCGGCTCCTCACACGCTAATGCTGGTTGCCATATGGCAAAAAAGAAAACACAAAATTGTGGCGTTAATGACATAGACTGGTAGACCAAGCTTGAGAATTACAACGTTCGAAACGAGCAATACAAGAGACAATTTTTGTAGTTGCGCTAAAGAACCAAATTGAAGCCATCGGCAGATTCAGCTGTGATGTTAACTGCTTTCCACCATTAAATGCGTAATGCCACATGGTAATAAAAGGCAAGATTATGCAAGCTGGTGGACATAAAATTTTCACACTTCAGATCGAAGCCCGCAGAAATTATACGTCGAATAGAAATGATTGGTTCGAGCTCAGCACAAAGCCACGACAAAACAAACAATTCAGGCGAACTTCTATCGAAAGCACAGAGAAGCTCACTCGAGCTACGGAATCACCTCACCGAGAACCCGACAGGTCATCGTTTCTTACCTCCAAAGACACCGACTGCTTCCGATCTCCTCCCGGCTCAGCCCTCCTCCACCTAGGGTTTCTCCATCAACGGCGACGCCACCCGCAAAAGCCAGCTACTTTTCCGATTACCGCCTCCGTTCGGCACGAATTCGAGGCATGAACGGGCCGCATTCAGCGACCGGCGCCGGGATCGAGCGGCGGTGCTGATCGCGGAGGCAAGCGAGCAGCTTTCCCACGATTTAAGGGTCGGGGGAGGAGGAAATTGGGGAGATGTGGAAGGGATTCCAAGGGGTGGAACCCGGGGGGGTGGGGGGAAGACGAGAGCTCACCGATCTCGTAGGGTTTCGATCTTTCTTTTTAGCTTTTTGGTTCTTTCCCCCACCAAGTAGCTGTGTTTCCTCTGAAGCACGCTTTCGCTCTGTGTTCACCGCCGCTTACTACTTCCACCACCTCTCTCTATTTTCCTCTTTTTCTTTATTTTTTAATTACTAATATTTAAATTACTAAAATACCCCTGTCATGCTTGGGAAAATATAATTATAATATGTAAAAAATAATAACAATTCCATACATAACGAGATTGTTTTCGAGATTGGATGTATTACATATTTTGAAGACTCAAATAAAAGATTTAAAATATATAATTTATAATTAATTTAAAAGAAAAATAAATTCAAGACTTCTACTAAGATATTGGTATGAAAAAAATTAGTTTTTATGATTCAAACTCGGACCAAATATTTAATGTCATAATTTTTCACGCAATTATAATTATAAGAAGATGAGGTCAAAAAAGATAAAGTGAATTAATAGGAAGATAGTAAATTAATATAGTTTGTAATTACTGTCCTTCATAATAATATCATCCGAAGGAAATTAGTTTTGAGTAATCAATGTTTTCTACTTTTCCTTTGTTGTTAAACTTACTTTTCTTTAAATTTAAGTTGGATTTAGGTTGTTTGAAGATTAGACTTCAATCTAAAGAGTGAATATTCTATTCATTTAATGGATGAAAAGAGGAAAATTAGCATTGGCCTCTCAACATAAAAATATTGTGGCTTGAGGTTAATATGTTACTGTTTAATCATTCAAACCCACTTCATATGATCTAAGCACAGTGGGAGTAGAAGGTCTAATGCATAGAACTACTCTTAAAGTACTTATCATACATATTAGAAATAATAAAAAATAGTCTAATATGAACCCAAAAACACACACAAAAAAAAAAATCAAGCTTGTTGTAGAATAAAGAGTGGCTTAAGACTTGATTATAACACACTCAACTGAAGACCCCATCACCAGAATAAAAGAAAAAAAAAAGTTCTTATTGTGGAAGGTCTCCATTGAAGCTTTGAAGACCCCACAAAAGTGAGGAGACACTGCTAACTAATTCCTTAGTCAACACCATAAGCATCCTCCACTGATTTCTTACTATATTCTTCTCTTATCAAGCCACCATGATAAGATAATCTTGTGCTATCATCATTCCTTGAAAGAGAATAAGTGTACAAGACAGATGGATCTGCAACTCATTTAATTATTGGAGAGAACCTTGTATTAAAAGTACTAATCTTGACTTCTTTGACATGCATGCATATGGCAACCATAGTCTTTGTCATATATGGCCCTAGGATTAGGTCACTTTCATCTGTTTTCATTCTGGTAATTATGCCACCACAAAATGCAAATTAGCATGGTTGATTGGTAACATCACAAGCTTGCATATTTAGTGGAGTAATTTGTAGAGGTAACAGAGAGCAAGGCTAGTTGGAGTCTAGCAGGACCTTCCAACCATGTTATGTTGCATGATTTGAGCAGACATGGCAACTAATGATTCTGATATTTGAGTAAGCAAAGTTAGACAGCTCCAATCATGAACATGTTGAACAACACAAGTTTGAGTCTAGGAGGATGGGAACAAAAAAATTAATTGATTAATTAAACCATCAACACCTCATTCCTTAGTTAACATGAAACATCTGCCTATTTAAAGTTGAATTTGACATCATTAACACAATCATAGAGGTAGAAATATTTATATGCATATTAGAGTCAATGAGGTGATGATTCCTACTCCTCTAATTTATTCTTATTCCCACCCCACTTGTATAAAAATGTTTAGGTTTCTCTATAACCCTATAAAAAATTTGTTTTTTTATCCAAAACGATAAAATAGATCGAATAAATCTATCATGCCAACACAAATTAAAAATAAAAAATATTCTTCGTATCATTTTCAATTCAAAAAATATTTCTCCCACTACAAGTATCGATTTATAAATAAGAAATCCTTGGACGACCAATGATTTTGGATAATCACCTCTTTAAGATTTTTATTATAAGATAGTGGACAAAAAATTCAAAATCCAATAAGATTGAATTGACTTTGTAATTTAAATTAACAATTCATTATTTTTGGACTAACACTAACTATCGAATGTCTAAACACTTCATGAAATC
Source organism: Musa balbisiana (assembly GCA_004837865.1). Classification (NCBI taxonomy): domain Eukaryota; kingdom Viridiplantae; phylum Streptophyta; class Magnoliopsida; order Zingiberales; family Musaceae; genus Musa; species Musa balbisiana. Next base: position 10,034,747 of record CM017193.1, on the reverse strand, counting down.
ACATTCCTAGAGTCTTAAATAACATGATGATAAAAGTCCATTTAAATAACCAATAAAGGAGCACAAACCAAAGCCCAAGCATGGAGACTTTGGAGGTAGCAAAAGACTCGAGAGAATAGTGAATTCTAACTTTTAGAATTTGACTTGTTGGCATACGAACAAAAGAGGAATATTTGAGGCATGAGGACTGGCATTTAATGTCGAAACAGATCTAGCATCTTTCTTTCCTTCAGCAACACTTGCAAAGAGACAGAATAATCCAGAGAGGAAATCGGAAAACATGGGATACTCCATTTAAGAGTCACATCAGCAGAAGAAAAGGTTGATGGAGATGGGAAAGGCTTACGTTGGAGGTGAAAGCAAAACTGTTTCTTCGTCTGCCACGAACAAAGGAGGCTGTTCCTTTGTGAAACGGAGGAGCACTGTGTCTTATCTGTGTAAGACATTCCTTTGTCTTCGGCGTGTGGTCACAGCGGAGGAAGGATAGGTAATATCTACCTCATGCATCACGAGTTGCCGTTGTTGTGTACGGTTTTCGCTGGCGTATAAAGATGGTATCGGATTGGACAATTCTTCACGTACTCCGACCGTACGACGACAAGAATCGGTACGGTGACGGATGATGATGATGATGACGATGATCACCGGAAAAGACACCGTCCACGGCGTGGAGATGGAGGGCGGAGTTCTTCGACTCAAGTTACATTCCTGGAATGCTTTGAGATCCGTTTTGCGATCACGTGATCTTAAAGTGCGAATCCACTTCGCACGCGATGATTCGTGCAGGTGCGCTTTGAACCTAGTGCAAGGCAAGGACGCTCTAAGATTCGCGCATATACACGTGGCGTCCTACAGCGCTCCAGATATTTGATGTAGCTGGTGAAAGAGTCGAAAACGGTCACGCCATGCTTACCAGTCCGTCGTGTGGAGTTGGTCGAGCCATGTGTTGCTGATCCAAGCCCAACGAAAGTTGATCCTGAAATGCTTCAAGATTCGTGCGAATGCATTTAGAACTCGGTTGCGGTAGACACCGATGCTTTAATAGTCGTGTAACGACGCTTGGCGCTCTACCGTGCTCCGGATGCTTGATATAGTTAGCAAGGGTCGAGAAACAGTGACGCTATTTTTAGAAGTCGGTCGTGTGAAACGGTCGAGGCATGTTTCGCTGATCTTGCCATGCTTTAAGATTCGTGCAGGTGCACTTATAGGTCGGCTGTGGTGAACGAGAATACTTTAAAATTCGCACAAATACACTTGGTGCGATACTGGCCCAACCAAAGTTGTAATTAAAAATGCTTCATGACTCGTGCAAATGCGCTTAGCACTAGGTTGCCGTAGACAAGAATGCTTTTAATATTTGTGCTCCGGATATTTGATATAGCTAGTGAGACTGTGATGGAGTCGAGAAACGGTCACGCTATATTTAGAAGTCGGTCGCGTGAAATTGGTCGAGCCACGTGCTGCGGTTCCGAGCCCAACCACGAGGGTAAGCTGGTTATCGCTCTACGTTGCCTCTCCTTTGCCCCCCTGCCCCGCTTATATAAGTCCTCCTTTTCATCCCCGAAGAGCGGAGTGAGGCAGCAGCGACGTCGAGTCCCCTCCAAGGTTCCGCGAACCCGGAGAGCGACGAGCCCGAGAGGGACGAAGAGAAGCAAGAGGAGCTCCATCATGGAGCGATAGTAATGCGCTCGATCCTGTAGCCTCTTCTCTTGATTTGCTTCCCTTTCTTGAAGCGGTTTCTTGAATGTTCCTCTCCTCTGGGTTTGCTTCTGGATACGAATGGAGTCCGAGAGGAAAGAGGAGAAGGAGCGGAAGGAGCGTCAATCTGGAGGCAAGGTAATGTTCTTGATCTCAAACTTCGCCTCTTCTCTCAGCCTTCTTTGTGTTCTTGAACGATTCTTACTTGTGGGCTTACTTGTTTCAATTATTTGTTGCCCTGAAACCAAAGATCGAGGTTCCCGGGAGAGATGAGGAGAACGGGCAGAAGGAACTCGAAGACGTAGCTAAGGTAATGCTCTTGATCTTATACATCGTCTTTTCTCTTCACTTGCTTCGAGTTCTGGAAGCGACTTCTGAATTCAATCATTGCGTTCAATCTCGTACTTCTTCTCTTCTCTTGAGTTGCATCTGGTTCTTGAGACGGTTTCTCGAATGATTTTCTCTGATGATTTTGCATCTATTGTTGCCGCGAAACAATAGATCGTGGAACCCAAGAGGAACGAGCAGAACGTGCAGCGGGATCTGGAGTACGGAGATAAGGTGATGCGCTCGTCTCTTGGCTTGATTCTGGTCCGTCAGGTGGTTTCTTGAATGCCTTACTCCGGTAGGTTTCTTGCTTCACTTACCTTGTTGCTTCAGGTGGTTTCTTGAATCAGCAACGCGTGTCTGTTGTTTCCCAAGGTTCGGGTTGATGTCGTTTGCTGGAGTTATTCTATTGTAAGTGGATCTTGAATGGTGATTCTTTTGGTCCTGCTTTGTCAAGATCTTGGTGCTGTGACGAGGCCATGGAGTTGCATTGCAGCTATCATAGTTCGCTTCCTGATTCCTCTGGTTGTCTGTGATCTGTCATTGTCCCTTGCATTACGTTTTCTTGATTCTTTCTATCTTGTGTTTCAGCTTAACTTGGTTTATTGATGTTATGATGGATTCTGGATGGTTGTTTCTCACTTAAATAACATCTTATTTCTTTGGCCTTGGTTCCCCTCTATTGACTGCCTTGTAGACGATGTAGCACTGCGCTTCTCTTGCAGTAGAACTTGTGCCATCATTACAAGCTGTATTTATACCATTTCGACTATCTTTGGTTTCTGTGGGTCCTAATATTCCTTTAACGTTTTGAGTCTTTCTCGCTGAGTCTCTTAGAATTCTTCACCAGCACCAAGATAACAGATATTCTGGTCATAATTTTATGGAATATTTTTCGTGAAGGTCATTCTAGCATGAGGATATCGGAACCCACAAGATTTGCAGCGAGTTGTTAGCTAGAATGATCTTTTATTCCCGCCTTTTATGTTATTTGTGCTGGTATCTTTGGCTCGTTGGAGGTTGCCTCTCACTTGATTGACATACTTATTTCTTCGGCCTTGGTTCTTTCCCCTCTCTCGTCGGCTATCCAGTTAATTCAACATCATGCTTTCCTTATAGGAAAATTTGTGCCATTATAAATCACACTCTTCTCTTACAATAGAATTGAACAATAAAATTATACCATTTTATCTGTCTTTGTTTTCCTGGATCTTTATTCCATAACAGTTTTTGCCTGCATCTCCGAGCTACAAGTCAATTTGGTTTATAATTTCGTCGAACATTTTGTTCAAGTTTTTCTTTCTTGTATATAAATCTTCAACATGACAGTTAAATGCTATAGCTAGAATGATCCTTGGAAGTTATGCTTATTCTTATCCTGATTCCTGCATCTTATGTTACCTCCTGTGATATCTTTGATTCATTGTAATAAGCTAATAACCTTGACTTCTGATGGTTTCAGTTATCTGGCACTGAGAACATCTCTTTGAGATTCTTCACCCTGTATTCTCATACCCTGTTTCTTCAATTTCGTCTGTTGAGAGAAGGATTCAACTTAATTTCAATTCGTGTTGAAATTAAGATGCTTCCACTAATCTTCTTTACATTCCTTCAAGCCCATCTGAAAAAATTGTAACCTTTTTGAGTTATTTCTTGCATGTGATTCTTGAGACCTTTGAGAATGGGGTTTGTAGTATGAAAATTCATAGTTGGTCCAGCTGATTGATGTATTCTGGCTCATCTTATATATATTTGAATTGTTGAGGGTAATGTGTAGTCAAATTTAGTTACAAACTCAGAATCGTCGTTGTCACCCATTGTCATTATCACAGGAGAACCTTTCAGCATTGGAAACAGACTATCAGCGTCAATTAATTCAATGGATGCTGTTTTACTGTATCTTGTTTTCTAGTGATAGACTTTTGCAGATTCTTGACACTGATTATGCTACTTTCAGACGTGTTTAAAAAAGATGAGATAAAATTCTATAGGAGATTTCTGTTTGCCAGCGTGTCTGCAATAATATTTCATGCGCTTAAGTTACACTGGCCAGTATTTGTTGCGGCCTCGAGATTTCCGTTGTCGCCTTCCTACCACACTGAACCTTTTCGACCTTCCCAGGACATTCCAGAACCTGCCACGTGCCTCCACCAACAGCCCATTAAACCCCTCGACTCTACCTCCGCTCGCCTTATCCCCTGGCCGAAGTCGAAAACCAGAACAGAGCTCTGCCTCCGTCTTCGTCGTCTAATTTGGGCTACGGTTTCTTCCGTCGATCGTCGATGGCGTTTTCCGCCCAAATACACGCTCTCGGCTCCCCCACCGCCGCCGCCACCTTTCCTTCCACTAAGAAGCCCTTCTCCTCCTCTGCTTTCCTCATCTTCGGTCCGAACGACATCAAAGAAGCCCGCCTCAGCATGCGGAGGAGCAGCCGTCGCGGCGGCGGCCACGCTCCTCTCCGCGTGGTGTGCGAAAAGGTGGTGGGGATCGACCTGGGAACCACCAACTCGGCCGTGGCCGCGATGGAGGGCGGGAAGCCCACGATCGTGACTAATGCCGAGGGCCAGCGGACGACGCCATCCGTGGTGGCGTACACCAAGAACGGGGACCGGCTTGTGGGTCAGATCGCCAAGCGTCAGGCGGTCGTGAACCCGGAGAACACCTTCTTCTCGGTGAAGCGATTCATCGGGCGGAAGATGTCAGAGGTGGATGAGGAATCGAAGCAAGTCTCCTATCGCGTGGTGAGGGATGAGAACGGGAATGTAAAGCTTGATTGCCCTGCCATCGGCAAACAGTTCGCAGCTGAAGAGATATCAGCTCAGGTATATTTTGTTAGTCTTATTCCTCCTCTGGCTTATGTTAAGCCATTAGTCTACATTCGCATTAAGATATACAACTCGGTTGATCCATTGCTGGATCTTGTAATTGGCATGAGTTTTACTCTTTCTTTGTATTGATCGATATGCCGTTGGTTTTGCTTCGTCTCATACTATCTATTATGAACTTGCTCCAGTCCAGTGATTGGCTTCTAGGTAAGTTCCTCCGTCCTACATATCCTTTCCTTTGAACTCCAACTGATAGATTGGAGTTTTATTCTCTTTGTTGTTATGATTGGAGCGCGTAGCATTGTTTCATTGCTACATGCACTCCTGAAGCGTCTTATCTGTATTTTTGTTTCTAGTTTTGTTGCATAAAGTTGTCTATTGTTACATGTTTACTACTCTATCAAATTGACAGTATTGTTACTTATGGTCTTGGAGACAGAACAGGGACATTTAAATTCGTAATGTAAAGCTTTCTTATTGGAAATAAGTGGGAATCATAACAAATAGCATATACGTCTCATTTTGATGTCAGAAACCTTGGCATTATCAAAATTTGTAGTTGTCTACTGTGTATGCATTTACACTTTTTTTCTATCAGAAACTAGCCTTAGTTCTTTCTCGTTCAAGTTGGCAATCTTAGTTTTGCTAGTTTGTATGGCCTAATAACAGTGCTACGTATGCGTTGCTTTAATGGTCCGATGTTGAAAGCAATTTTGTGCTTTTCAGGTCTTGAGAAAGCTTGTGGATGATGCATCTAAATTTTTAAATGACAAGGTTACCAAAGCTGTGATTACAGTGCCTGCATACTTTAACGATTCTCAAAGGACAGCAACAAAAGATGCTGGGCGTATTGCTGGTCTGGATGTCCTTCGTATCATCAATGAGCCAACAGCTGCATCATTGGCATATGGATTTGAGAAGAAAAATAATGAAACAATTCTAGTGTTTGACTTGGGAGGTGGAACTTTTGATGTTTCAGGTATTTTTTTTCTTTGGTTTACTACTGGTCAAAATGATTTTGGTTCTCTTTTTTGTAATGTGCAGATAAGTTAGCTCATATCAGTTAGTGATCTCTGTAATATCATCTTACAGTTCTTGAGGTTGGTGATGGTGTGTTTGAGGTGCTCTCTACATCCGGAGATACCCATCTCGGTGGTGATGACTTTGACAAGGTATGCCATATTTCTTTCTAAGGAACCTCAATTATCTGTGTAGGAAGCCTTTTTATGAGCTTGATTTATCACATATAACTACTCGGTCTCGCTTACCGAATGGATGGTTTTTATCTAATCTGTTTCACTAGATTCACAAACTACTTATCATGCAGAATGTCGTGGATTGAAAAATATTTGTTCATTATATTGAAATTGCATTGATCGAGCAGAAAAAAACAGTGTTGATACTTTCTCATTATTTATGCAATTATAGTAACATCCATTAAACTTCCCATTATGGTGGTCATTTCAATCAAAATTGTGAAGCAAATAGTTTATTTTAAAGACGGAAATAACATAAGAAAAAAAGGTTGGGGGAAGAAGGATACTTTGAATGATGTACTAATTAAAGCTGGGTTAAGGTTCAATTTTAGCCCTTGTGATTTTGGCCATAGATCACTTAAGCTCTTATAGTTTACTCGTGTCTAAAATAACCCGTACGTTTTAAAAAACGTAACATATAAGTCCCTCCCGTCAAGTTTGAGTTAACAGACGATAGAGTCTACGTACGTGACATGTTGACTCACAATAAATAATTAATATAATGACATGTATAATTTAAATTTTAAAAAATATTAAGGTTCATTTTAGCCCTTGTGGTTTTGGCCATGGAGCACTTAAGCCTTTATGGTTTATTTGTATCTAAAATAACCATTATATTTTAAAAAAACGTAGCATATAAGTCCCTCCCGTCAAGTCTGAGTTAACAGACATTAAAGTTTGCTTACGTGACATGCTGACTCATAATAAATTATTAATATAATGTCATGTGTAATTTAAGTTAAAAATATGATTAAGGTCATCTTTTCAAGGAAGAGGAAGCGATGGAGACCGTAACGATAGGCGAAGGTGGAGAGACAGAAGTAGTAGAGGCCAGAGGTGGAGGTGAGGGAGAGCTGGATCACAACGTTGTAGGCACGAGGGGTGGGGACGAAGGAGAGGACAAAGTGGGAGGCGGTGGGGACGAAGACGCTTAAGGACGAAGAGGGACCAGGAAACCATTGTATGCCTAGCGTTGAATTGTTCAATGCTCATCCATCTGAGGCGGGACCGGAAGCTCCTGAGCTCGTCGTCAGCGCAGGAGAGGTTACATGCGTACGTCGCCCTGCTAGATAGTAGTGGCTCGATGCTATTGCTAGTGGTCGTTTCCACGACGACGCATTCTTTCGCCATTGATGATGGTATCAGTTTTTTTTTTAAACTTAAATTGCATTTGTCATTATATTAATGATTTATTGTGAATCAGTATGTCACGTAAGCAGACTCTAACGTCTGTTAACTTAGACTTGACGAGAGGGGCTTATATGTTACATTTTTAAAAATATAGGGGTTATTTTAGACACGAATAAACCATAAGGGCTTAAATGGTCCATAACCAAAATCGTAGGGGCTAAAATGGATCTTAATCTTTTTTAAATTTAAATTATATGTGTCATTATATTAATGGTTTATTGTGAGTCAGCGTGTCATATAAACAGACTCTAAAGTCTGTTAACTCAAACTTGATGGGAGGAGCTTATAAATTCCGTTTTTGAAAATGTATGAGTTATTTTAGACATGAGTAAACTACAAGAGCTTAAGTGGTTCATAACCAAAACGACAGGGGCTAAGATGGACCTTAACCCATTAAAGTTTGTTGATTCTGTAGGTTTCATTTAATGTTCGTGAAAATATTTCTTTACTGATTGTTTTCTTTTACAAAAAGTGCAGCCTCTATTAAGGCATTTTTTCTTCAATCCCTTTTCATCAATTGAAGAATTTCAAACAAGCTGATGCGTCTAACTTCTACTCTATGCAAATGTTTTCTTGTTCTGTGTTACATGTGTTCTCTTTCCTAGTCAGTGCATATGTTTTCCCGATAGTCTTGTGCTCTCTGCAATTAAGTTTTATACAACATACTTATGTTTTGAACAGAGAATTGTTGACTGGCTTGCTGCAAACTTTAAGAGAGATGAAGGTATTGATCTTTTGAAAGACAAACAGGCCCTTCAAAGACTCACTGAAACAGCAGAGAAGGCCAAGATGGAATTGTCTACCTTGACTCAGACAAATATCAGGTTAGGTTCTTCTACTATCAAGTTTGCATTTGCAATATCATTCTTCTGAGTATCTCTTTCCTTTTTACTTGAGGTTTTGTATGACTCACATATTTGCTTTTCTTACAGTTTACCATTTATTACTGCAACTGCTGATGGCCCCAAACATATAGAGGTTACACTTACAAGAGCAAAATTTGAGGAATTGTGTTCCAACCTTCTTGATAGGTATCATCTACATGTCCATGTTTGGATGAGGTTAACTGATTGAGATATTTAATTTCAAACCAATATTGTAACATGCTGGTTGTCATTCCCCTCGTGCCTTTATTTTTTCCTAATACTAATTTACTAATATAATTGTTCTATTGTTTTAAACTGATTTTGCTTGACAGTAATTACTTTCCAGGTCACAATTTATAAGTGCCATCAGCATAAATGTTGTACTTGGTCTTTTTCAGAATGCTCTAGGGTGTGATTTTGTACTTATATTTTCTTATTTCTCCCTTTCCAAATTACTACTTGGAATTATCAGGCTTAGGACTCCTGTGGACAATGCCCTGAAAGATGCAAAGCTTTCATTCAAGGACTTAGATGAAGTAATTCTTGTTGGTGGATCAACTCGAATGCCAGCAGTTCAGGAGCTTGTTAGGAAGATGACAGGAAAAGAACCTAATGTTACCGTCAATCCAGATGAGGTTGTCGCTCTTGGTGCTGCTGTCCAGGTTTGTTCTTCATACTTTGGCCATTTAACTTCTGCAATTCATCTTTATTTAAAGAGAAATGTGCCTAATAGATTAGCTATTATGTTTTGTACTCGACTTAAAATCTTTAGAGATGTTCCTTCGAGAGTAACTATTTTCTGCCCCTCGATTCACTTTTACTAAGAATTCAACACCTAGGTTGGCATACAGATCTGTGTTCCCATGAAGCCTTCTCAGCTTGATTCGTACTATATCATGGACACCATATTGAGAGAGACAGGCTCTGTTGACAATGTTAATTTACTCGAAGACGGCATAAATAATGCTGGTTGAATAAGAAAAGGAGTTAATGTAAGAAATGTTAGCGAGGATTACTGTCCTAAGACTGAAGAGACTTATCATTCACCTTGATGTCTGATATGCTCCATTAGGTATATAATTTTGACTGTTCAAGAAATTCATCTTTTTAATCTGCTAATGAAGAGAAAGAAAGCGTGATGTTTTACATATTTAATTAATGATGTTTTACATGTTTAATCACCTTCATAGGGTAATGGAATTTCAAAGGCGATGTTTAGCATTGGCTCTGAAGGAAAATATACATGTGTGAAGTAGGAGGTCACACCAACTACAGATCTTTATTTGGAGAAGGCTATGCTCAACTTTGTATTGTTTGCTTACTGCAGGCAGGGGTATTGGCTGGCGATGTCAGTGATATTGTTCTTCTAGATGTTACACCGCTGTCTCTTGGTCTGGAGACATTGGGTGGGGTGATGACCAAGATCATTCCCAGGAACACAACATTGCCAACATCCAAATCAGAAGTCTTTTCTACAGCAGCTGATGGACAGACCAGTGTCGAGATAAATGTTCTTCAGGGCGAAAGAGAGTTTGTGAGGGACAACAAGTCACTTGGCAGCTTCCGTCTTGATGGTATCCCACCTGCCCCACGTGGGGTCCCACAGATCGAAGTCAAGTTTGACATTGATGCCAATGGCATTCTTTCTGTTACTGCTGTGGACAAGGGCACCGGGAAGAAACAAGACATCACGATTACCGGGGCTAGTACTTTGCCCAGTGATGAGGTAAGCTCATTGTTCACCACTTCAGGCAGAAATTAGCTTTTACTGCATGGTGAGAATATCTAATCCACCGACTGCATATTTAAGATAGGAAATTTGTTCTCTGCCTTCGTGTCTTCGAACCGTTTCATTGTTTTATAGAAATGATTCTGAAACTTAAATGCAAGTTCATTCTACTCTGTCTGTATGGATCTGATGTACCTTGTATCGATCAGGTGGAGAGAATGGTCAAGGAAGCTGAGAAGTATGCCGAAGAGGACAAGGAGAAAAGGGAAGCCATCGATACTAAGAACCAATCTGAATCTGTGATCTACCAGACCGAAAAACAACTGAAGGAGCTCGGAGATAAAGTGCCTGCTTCTGTCAAGGAAAAGGTGGAGGCAAAGCTCAAGGAGCTTAAAGATGCTGTTGCCGGTGGATCGACCCAGAGCATGAAGGATGCCATGACTACCCTGAACCAGGAGGTGATGCAGCTTGGGCAGTCACTTTACAACCAACCAGGTGCTGCTGGAGCTGAGCTGGAGCTGGAGCTGACCTGCTTCTGCGGATGGTGCTGGATCTTCTGCAGAATCACCTGGCAAGGGTCCCGACAACGGTGATGTGATTGATGCAGATTTTACTGACAGCAAGTGAGGCCGCACCTCCAGTAAATATATTGGTGAGCAGGACTTCCACGAAATGTGCATAGAGTATGGTGTTTCCCCAGGTCAGGTGGGGATTCAGACACAGGACTAGGGAATTAGGCCTGTATGGAACTTAATCCCACCTTTCCTTGTATGTTATGGAATTATAGAATGAGGTACATAAAATAGGGTAAAGCTCCCAAAAGGCAATTATTTGTGCATCAAGATTTTGTAGGAAACTAATTTTGATCATTAGTCGATCATGGATCTGTAAGAGACGACTAGTGAAAAAAGTGTGATAAAGATTCCCATCCGCAAATCTTCTCCGTCAGGCCATTCAAGGTTCCTGGTAAATCTGGGCTACCATTTTCTCTTTCTGCTCAATTTAGAAAGCAGTTTGTACATTTATTGGATTGGATCTCCTCTGCTCTATTTAACGTTCTTGCTGAGAGTTACATATAAAATACATGACTACTATACTCATGTAGTTTGTGATCTTATTGTTGATTCAATAAATGTTGGGTAGGTATGCAAGTAAAAAATCGTAATCACTCCTGACAAAAGGATTACATTACAATTTCTCAGTCATTATTGTCGTTTGTTATGACCCGAAGAGAACCGGACTTATGCCCGAATAAAAGAAAAATTATTGGGATTATATGAAATAAAAATGCTGCGGTCAGTGTCAGCGAAGGGCCCGCAGCCGGCAGTGACGGCACCGGTGGTCGGGGTGTCATGCTCTTAAAATTCGAACGGACCAATCCGCTCCTTCCCTTGCCGTGGGTCCCGCCTGAGCGAGGTAAACCTGAGGTTTTGCTTATTTCCTTCCCATCACGCCTACCTTTTGCGCTCTGCTATGTTTGTCGAGTACTGCTTGAACTTTTCCGTATTTGTCATTTTCACCTCTGCGGACGCTGCGGAAGTTCTCATTTACCCCCCCCCCCCCATGTTTCTTATTATTACCGTAGTTAAATATATGAATACTTTATTTTGATGGAATGTCCGCTTTTCTCTAGGGTTAATGCGTAATTTCATGCGTTGAGGGCTTTCACTTCACCTACACCAAAAACAAAAGCCCATCAAGATCTTGGAGCGAGGCGATCTCCGAGAGGCAATGGCGACGGAACGAGAGAAGGAGAGGGAGGCGGAGCTCGAGAGCGCAATGTACACCAACTGCCTCCTCCTGGGTCTCGACCCGGCCATCATCGGCGGCGGTGGGAGCCCGAGGGTGGGTCATTTCCGCCACTCCAACCCGCGCTTGGGCGAGCAGCTGCTCTACTTCCTCCTCTCCGCCCTCCGTGGCCCCGCCCAGTCCGCTAAGGCAACCAAATCGCCCTCTCCCTCGTCGCGCTGGTTCTTGATTATGGACAAATCTGCTCTGGTGGGTTTGTGCTAATTGTGACTTTCTTGATTTCTCAGGATTTCGATAAGGTCTGGCCGATCTTCGATTCCGCACAGTCCCGAGAATTCCGAAAGGTCGGTTGTTGATGTCTATTTCGTGCGGATCTTTATAATGTCTCGCTGTTGTACTAATTTTGCGGATGATTTTGTTTCTTGCCCTGGTGTTGAAGATTGTACAAGGGATAATAAGCGAGCTAGAGTCGCAAGGGGCTCTACCGAGGAGTAATTCTAGGGTTTCCTCCCTCGCAACTTGTTGTGGACCGAGGTCAGTGTTCTTCTCCCTTTATAAGGTTTTGCCTATTTGTCTCTGTGAAAAGACTGGAGGTAAGATTTGACCCTAATTAGTCTAGTGAGGTGTGTTTGAAATTCTTTTGAATTGTCATGGGGGGTGAACTTCTTTGATACATGTGACTTGGTGGTTGATTCATTGGACATGATTCTTGTTGTAGCTACCAGCCGCGGTGTTGTTGCAGGGGATGCCCAAGTTATGCCCTGTTTCCTTAAGATATCTTGCAAACCCGTATAGACTGTAGGAACTTCTTTGGTATGACACAGTTGTTGACATTATTAGGTGCACCATTCGTTGGTGTTATCGCGATACACAAACAAAAAGAAACTCCACCGTGGCATGCCACTTGCCAGCAAGTTTATCAGGACAAGAAAAGTTCCTGGTATGTTAGCTTCCGATGCAATGGTGCAGAACGACCATGGCAGGGTTTCTAGTTACAATGGAATTATGGAACATGTTAAAATGTTGCAAGTCGTGATGGATCAGTGTTGATCTGACACCAAAATGTTAGTAGTGACAACTGTGACAACCATTTCTCCAATTCAAAAGACCTAATATAAAGAACTACATAAAGAACCGATAATCAAGCTATATACATGCATCTCGAGATGACATGGCATCAGCGTCTTTCGAGGTCCTGTGCTTGAGCTAGAAGAGCCTGTAACAGGATGATCCACTACTGCTCCAAACAGGGTTCTTTGTCCCTGTTTCTGGTTCAGATGGAACCTTTTCTTGGCAAGTTACAGTCAAATCTTGGTCGACTTGAACATGAGCCTGATTTGGGTCCGAGTTAAGTCAGATCTGCTTCATAATATATCATAAGGAAGTTTGCTTGCAGGATGCTCTCATGCTTAAATTGCAAACTTATTCTTATCAATTTATGTATTGATTTACCCTGTAAAAATAATAAATAGTGTTGTTCACTGACATGGAATGCCTTACAAGGATGGTTCTGATAATATGAAAAACATTATTTGTTGTCTCTAATCATAGTTTTTACTTGTCACTTTAGCACAATGTTAGCTATTTTAATTTCTTCTTGCAATTGCTATTTTCTTGTTTGCTGATATTTTTCGAAATACTTCTGACTTACTGCTTACTGTTATAACTGCCTATTTAGCTATATATTTTGTATGCAAACATCTATTTTCAGTAAAATGAAATGTAGTTCTGCAGCAAGCGCGAATGGTATGTGAAAAACATCTGAAATATTTCTGAACTTGAGTGCAGATTTGTTGAGCTTTTGTGGCAACTTTCTGTGCATGCCTTACGGGAGGTTCATAAGCGAACATTTGCTGCTGATGTGGCTTCTAACCCATTGCCAGCTTCACTGACGGATGTTTCATACCTACATGCTGCTGCATTACTTCCTGTGACTAAGGTGATCAAGCAATTTCATGTCTTCTGCTGCTCCATAATATCTGGTTCAGTAGGTTTACCTTACTATTTAGAACTTTTTTTTTTAAACTACTATCTGAGTCAGCCAATTATTAGAACGCAACATGCAGTCGTCATTAATTGTGCTAAAACTTGGCATGCGACAACATGAAAATAAAGAAAATAATAATTGAAAATGGATTGCAAAGCAAATCTGAAGTTTTTTTCATTCGTGACTGCTGAAATTCTAGAAGAACTTAACACTCATCTCTTGACGGTAATTGTTTCAGGCTGCCTCCTGTTGTGGATCAATTATTGTCGTCTGCTTCGCATAATGTCTGTTGTCAGACTCAGTAGGGATCAGAAGAGCTCTAGTAAATAAACATTAGGAGGATGGCATATGAGTTGATGAAATGATAAAGTCCCTGACCATTGTTTTTTGCATTTTCTTATCATATTATCTTTCTCACGAAACCACACTAAAGGTGGAAGTTGGCGACCATTTCTCTTAATGGAGAGAAAATATATATGGAATTTTGAAACAATTACTTGGCTCCAATGGTTTCCATATCTTTTGTTCACCCAAGTGATATGTGCTAATACTAAAGTTGTTAATTCCTTTATCTTGATATACCTTCTTAACTTGCATACTATTTTTTCCCTTTTTCTGTGCTGTTAGAGAATAGGTCTTCTCTCTCTTTTTAAATCTATATGCTTTACTTCATACCCATCCTTTGTCCTCCTACCGAGCTGTTTTGTTGTGATTTCATGTACGTAATTTTGTGCATGTACTTGTCATTCTTAGACAGACTGAGTTGTTCATTGTTGTCCTGACTTCTAACCAATTTGTCAAGGATGATTACTTCTGTGCACCTCATATTAGCCACTAAGACCATGTCTCAATGTGTCTTCTCTTGAATGGCAGGTATGCTCCAACGTGTCTTCTCTTGAATGACAGGTTTGGGCTACTTTCTACTCGGTCATAACTTTTCGCTGTAGGGTGCCCTGTGCCCATGCATGCTTTGAAAAACTTGGTTTGGTCCTACAAGACTTGATGTCTCTAGTCCTATATCGGTGGCTATGGATTGCTATATCCTCTATACTTACGTTTGTCTAACAGTATAATATATTTCCTCACTGTAATTTCTCTTATTTTGTTGATGATTTTTTTATGCTAAGCAGGCTAGAATAGCTCTTGAGCGAAGGAGATTCCTAAAAAATGCTAACATTGCTGTTCATAGGCAAGCTGCATGGTCAAACTTAGCTCATGAGATGACAGCTGAGTTCCGTGGTCTATGTGCTGAAGAGGTAGAAGATGCCTTCTATGTGTTCTTTAAATGTGCATATGTTCTCCAATTTGCTCTTCTATCTTCTATTTTTCTGTTTTCTAAGAAATATTGTTGACTTTCCTTTTTGATGTGTCAAATTTGCTTTGTCCAGGCCTACTTGCAGCAAGAGTTAGAAAAGCTCCAGGATATGAAAAACAAAGCTAAGTTGGAAGGGGACATGTGGGATGATCGTATCTCCAGTTCTTCCAATCAGAACTCCCACTTGGTTTCCAAGGCTACTCGCCTTTGGGAGTCACTATTAGCTCGGCAGAGTAATTTCTAATCACTATCTCCCATTTGGTGCTTATATCTTAGATTTAAGCATGATAGATTTCTTTTGGTTATTTTTGCAAAGGAAGTTTTTCTCCGTTAACATTGTAATATATTGATTCGCTTTGGTTTAACACAATGTTGAATGGGTGCTGCTCTTACTGATGTCCTTTAATGATTTTCTGGAATAAAGTTAGAATCATTTTTGAATTCATACATTAGCTGAAGATTTTTCAGTTTTGTAACCTTCTTCTAGCTTAAATTTCAAACATTTGTTTGCTGAAATATAAATCACATTTTTTCTGTTGTGGTATTGGATAGTATTTATTGAATATAGAACCATTAAATTTCTAAAGATATATCAGACAACTTGCAGCATATATTTATTGAATATAGGACCATTAAATTTCTAAAGATATATTAGATAACCTGCAGCATAGAATGCCATATCAGACATGAACGGTAGAGTTTCATGCATCAGCTTTACCACTTTTGTGATACCCAAACCTTTTTCATTTGCTAATTCCGGTGAAGTCACTACGCGCCCGGGTGCTCGGCTAGGCGCCTAAGCGAGGCAAGGCGAGGCCTGAGCGCTCGCCTATGCCTATTGGTCTCGGCAGGTGTCTTCACTCAGGCATGGCCTAGGCGCTTGGTAGGTCAGGCACCTACCTGGTTCAGCTCAGGCCAGGTCGAGCTTGATTCGAACCAAACACGAGACAATTGGTTTAATTGAACTAGTTATCTCTCCTTTTCTTCTCCTCTCTCCTACCTCTACCCCATTCACCGCAGCCCCCCGTCTCCCTCCTGCCCTCGTCGTAGCCCTCCCTCTTCCCTAATCGCTCTTCCCTCTGCTCCTCACTCTTCGCCTTTTCCCGCTGCCTTCTTCCCTGTTCACTGCTGCTAGTTCATTGTTGTTTGTCAATTTAAACTTTGATCAGCTGCCTGCTTTGTTGTTTGTCTATGTTTGAGAGAGCAGCCACTACCTTCATTGCTTAGTGAATCAGTAGTAAAATGTCGATTATTATTTCTATTGCTGTTGTTTGATGTGTTATTTTAGTTTTAGTTTATTTTTATTAATTATGATATATAAATTTTAAATTATAATATTTGGGAGCGTCACGTTTCGTTTGGGCAAACGCCTAGCACCTTGGGTATTTTGGGACTATGGTGCTTTTTGGCGCCTAACGCTTTTGACTACACTAGCTAATATCCGAAACCAAATTGAGATTCAGATTTTTGTTTGTGTTGGATAGTTCATTCTCATGCCCTTGGGAGCAATTTCATTGGCAGCTGCAGTGCTTTCTGCCGACTTCTCCATGTGCTCAAATATGGTGTTGTTTATTGGGATATTTAATGCTTGCTTTTCAAATCAGAGAACCCTAGCATCATCATTAACTTTTTTAGAACTTGTTGAGTATTGGACAGTTTTATATGCTATATGAAACTAATCTGTTATTGCATCAATGTTCTTTGTTTCTTTTAATTTTGTCCTGATACGACCACCTCACATGTGATCCTAATGCTGGTGGTTTTGCCTTTTTTTCACTTTGTTAGTTGGTCATTGCCATTCTGAATATAATTCTCTGGTTGTCTTCATGGAATACTCTTATTTTATTTGTTTTCACATATATAATTCTTTTCTTTGCTAGAGATTGTAAATATTTTTCTAATGTACAGGCCAACATGAAGTTCTAGCTTCTGGCCCAATTGAGGATCTCATAGCTCATCGAGAGCATAGGTGAAGCTCTACAAATCCTATCTAGTCATTGTTCTTTGTTTAACATTGCTTTAGAATTTGTTATGTTGAACCAGGTACCGCATTTCTGGGTCATCTTTGCTTGCAGCCATGGATCTAAATTCACATACCTCTTCTCCTGGGTTTGATACTCGGGAAAAAAGAGACTCATCTCAGTTCCAAGAGCAAAGTGATGATCTTTCTAGGATGGATGATCAAGGTGGAAGAGTTTATCCTACTGTTGATGTAGCTGAAATTCTTAGACGTTGGACTCATGCTTTACAACGTATACATAAGCAGTCGCTTAATTTGGTAGGTTTATATTTGTTGTAGACACTGAGTTGCAGTATGGTTCTGACAGTCAAAGTTATCCACTAGTTGGCATGGTCTTTTGAAATTTCAAAATGATTACAAGTTTGTTTGACATGTGTCAAATAATTTTTCTGGATCCTGAATCTTTTTTCTGCTTTCTTTTCATTATGAACCAACTACTAATCACATCATGTTATCTATTTTGACATTTATGTATTTTATCATCTCGATCTTTTTCTTATTATTTCGGTTATGTCATTTAATATATCATGTATCTTGGACATTGTGTCATCAAATATAATCCCATGAGATTTGAATAAACATAAATAAATTTTCTTGAGAATTATCTCTTTGTATACAAAGAATAAATACAATTATATTCACACTGGTCATACATAATATTTGTTTAGTATATGTAGAAATGAACTTGTGCAAAAGGGACAAAACTTAAAGATGACAAATTCTTGAACTAGAGGTGATGACGAGTTGGGTCAGTCACGCTGAGATGGGTTATAGTAGGGACATGTAAGGCTGATATGAATCGAGCCAATTTTCTAGTGGGTTTAGATTTCTAAATGAGGATTGAGGACCCAAACTATATAGCTATATGGTCAGAGTGGTTGATCATATTTGGTTTTGCATGTCAGAAGGGGATTCAAGAAGATATAATTAAAACATTGTTATAAGCAAAATGTATGCTTGACCTTAACATAGCCAACCAGCCAACAGGTCAAGAGTTCTCGACCAGGCTCTGAACTATGTTCATGACAAGTTATCCTAAACAGTCCGGTGGGTTTGGTTTGACTTGGTGCATGTGATTAGAAATTGATGCCTCTACTTAAAGCAGCTGTTCTGTGCTGTAGATCTATGTTCTGTTACATTTAGTTAAGATATATCATAAATCTGGATACAGAGCAACCCTGCTTTTCCAAATAACTGCATCTTGAAAAGTAACTTGATATACAGTCATTCTCCTTTTAAGTTATAGAATTCTGTTAGCCAGCAGCATATACTTCAGCAAATCCACACTGGCCATATTGGTGACCACCGGGATGCCTGGTGTGGAACCTTATATAATTAGTCCATGGTTGCTGTGGCACTTGAGTGCTCATTACTTTAGTTCACACAGATTATACTTGTTAAGTAATGTTTAATGCTTTAGTGATGAAAATCGTAAAATGTGGTAGTCATGCTGCATATTATGTTGCATATGGATATAGGGAAATTCATCCTCTGATGTTTCTTGAGTAGATACAGTAGCATTTCTATAATCCTAGTTTGCCTATTTGATGGGCATCTTGGAGTTGGATATACCTGATGAACACATTTCTTTAGAGCATCATTACCTCTGTGGGAGTAATCAAGTTGTGGATTAGTTAGAATCAGATGCTGCTGGAACTATTAGTTATGTGTGGCATGAAGACACCCTAAGGCTTCTGTTAAATCTAAACTTGTGGATTCTTGTGGTTGCATTTTCTCAAGGAGAGGCAAGCAGTGTTTTGTTACAGAAAAGAAAACAAAAAATTAGGCAATTTTGTGTCAAGTTTCTTAGGAGAAATTTAAACCACATTTCAACAGGCAAATAACATGCTGCACACCAACGTAATGGTATGTTCATGATCACGGTTGCTGTTTGTGACTGTATCAGTTTTCCCAGCTTGACTCGTCTCAATACCACAGTTTGATAATTTTTTGATGTATCAATTAAAATAATGTTTTAGCATTTGCAAACTAATTAATGGTTGCAAGGACCAAAAGTAAGTTTTTTATATAGTGAAGTGGAAACTGTAAGAAAATTATATATTTATTTTGTAGGCAGCAAAATTTATCTATGATTTTCTATTCATTCAACTTCTGATGAATATCTTGACAATTAATGCAGCTTTCTCTTTGAAAGTCGACATATTCTATAAATAGTTACCTTATTACCATAGTATTGTTCCTGTCAATGTCTCAAATGTTATTTAATGCTGCTGTTTTTTTGGGTGTCTGATAACATGTATTTATTAAGAGAGCGACTTAATTCTTTATTTGTGATTTTTTTCCTGTTTGTTTATTTTGCTGATTGCTTTTCAACCTTTGCTGCTAAAGGTGAAAGCTAATGAAGGGGAGGGCCCGGAACTACTTCGTAGTGCATCTGACAGCAGTACCAGTGGGCATGCGGAGTCACTGGCTGCAACTCTTGCAGAACATCGCCAACATTTAGTTAGCATACAGGTCTAGTGATACCGGGATAACACTAATCATTTAGGGGCTAGTCCTCTCTGTAAAATTTCAGACCTTTATCCCTTTACGTTTATGATAATCCTTTTGCATTTTGATTCTTATAATTATTGATCTGTTCTTATCTGAATTTTAAGTGAGCAATCTGGTTGGATTTATTTAAAGCATAATTGAATTTTGTTCAAAAAACTGTATTTTGCCATATTTTCAACCCTAACTTCACATTAATCCTTCAATTTCATCTACATTGGGTTCTCGGCCATGTGACACGTTATCTTGTATGTGGTGTATGCCTCAGCTGTGATTAGGAAACATATCAATAGTTCTAATCACATTGTGGGCATTTCCTTTTGTGTAAAATCATGCATTTTTTTTTCCTTTTCTCCCATTGTTCTGGGTTTTTATTTTGCGCGTGTCTTACATTAACTTATCCTGCTATTCAGGGACTTGTTGATCAACTAAAGGAAGTCATTCCAGCAATGCAGATGTCAATTTCAGATCTCACTGAAGAAGTAAACAATATTTCTTCAACCATGGTAGATGGGTTTAGTGTGCAATCAAGCACAACTGTTCAGTACCAAAGTGCTGGAAGGCAGTTGGTGGGACCTCCAGTTGTTTTAATGCTTTCATGCATTTGAACTTTATATCATTTTTTTGCCTCTATGTACTTCTAATGAATTTGAAATTTTATTAACAGGAAAGGTTGACTGATGAAGTTGCTGAGATGACTTGTAAATTCTCCTCTGCTCAGATTGAGAAAGTCTCCGGTAGTCCAACTTTGAAACTCCCTCATTTATTCAATCTAACTCCAAATTCATCGGGGAAAGGCAACCAAGCACCAAAGCAGCATCCTGTAGGTAGTCAAACCAATCAGGAAACTTTGCCAGCCCCAAAAACAGTTTCACCTCCATTTACAATTGATGAAGATGGTGAAGCACAAGGTCAGCGCCTTCAGCCATTACCCACTCGAGGCGATCTTCAGATGTTGAAGACCAACAGCTATTATCCAGTTTCTACTTTGTTTACATAATAAATAGAGATGAGCAAATTTTACTTGTCTATTCACTATTCCATGTGGTTTAATTTTTCAGAGACTGATGATTATTATGCTCACAACATTCGTCGTTCTGTTCGTGAAGCTGCACTATCAAGCTCATCAAGCAACTCAGAATTGTTGCAGGAAAGAAGCAGTGATGATGGTTCTGAACACTTCTTTATACCTCTATCAACAACAGATGCTGCTTCTCAGAAAGAAATCGACTATGTTCCTAACTGGAGAAATCAACAACTGGTTTTCTCCTCACCACCAGAAGATCAGGCCCCGATGAACATGACAGATCTTTCCTGTAATGCCAATAGCCAGCAAAGCTTCATTCCAGATATGTTAGATAAATTGAATGGACTGAAGGAGAACAAAAACCTGGCCAGGCTGTTCCAACCATCCACTGAAAAAATACAAAGAACACATCCTGAAGCTAACAACACTCTGGATCAAGTTTTCTCACCTCCATTGTTACTGGAATCATCATTCTTCCAAGATGCATACGAGGACTTGCTTGGTATGGTTAATATTTCCAGGCATGTGTTGGTATATTTTTTCAAACTGCCTAGTGTGGGTGTTGATTTTGGTCTTCACTGTCCGCTCTGTTGGCTGAGTGCATTGCTCATAGTTCTTGTTCCTGATTACTACACCGCTAACTGTGGCAACCTTTTTCTTTTCTTCTGCAGCACCATTATCTGAAACTGATGCTGCTCTCATGGAACACTAGAGTTCCATATCCACCATGGTGGTGGTATTATATGCAGCTGAAGAGAAAGGTTAGATGCAGCAGTCTTGGTCAGAGGGCCAACATCATACATTTGTTTGCGATGCGATGGTGACTAACTAACTTAAGCAACTGAAATGTAAGGGTTTCTAATTCGAGTTTGAATCGTGTGATGCAGTCTAATTTACATGCGATTTCACTGTTGTTGTTGGTTGTTTTGATGATGGTGTCATTTTCTCTACCCGGTGTGTAGCAGCTGTAATTATGTTGTATCTTTTCCGACTTAACAAAATGTCCTTCTTACCCTTCAATGGCTTGTTTTGGATTTGTGGGTCAGATCTTTGTTATCGTCATGGGTAAAATATTGGTGACATGTGGACTGCAAGTTATAATTCGGTATTTTGTGAATCAGGTTTTGTGCACAAGCAATCAGTTTGCCTACAAATGACTCATGGAGAATCTTCTGTAACCCATATGCAAATCAAAATTCTAATTGCATATAACTATCACAATTTTCTTGGTAGTCTGAGGGTATAACCATCAAAATTCTAATTGCATATAACTATCAGATTTTATCTTCCCTAACGACTTGTTTCAATTAATTGTATGATATTATCTTAATGATAAGTGATAATTTCGTTATCATAAAAAATATTTTTTTATAAAATAAAATAAAAAATCGAAAAAAAGATAAAATGAGTTGATGTTTATTTTCCATCGTTACCGAGACGGGTTATAACCCGAACCGAGCGATAGAATTTGGATCGAGATCAATTGATTTCAAGCCCGACTCGACGATATCAATTGTAAGTGGGCTAAACCAAAAAGGATAGTGCACCCGTCAGTCCTCCCGTAGTCGAGAACCATAACCATCCATTCTTTTCTTCTTTTATTCTTATGTGTTTCTTTATAAAGAATATAGCTTCCAATTATCCTAACGTCCCCCATTGATATTTTATGCATATGGGTGACAGGGGAGCTAAACTTGAACCGTCGTTGTATGCTAACCTCTACACGATAATATATGTTGGACGGTGATCGACTCTAATGTTTCATATCAATCGATTATAATTAATTATCATATTTTATATTCCCTAAACACATGTTTCAATTAATTATACGATATTATCTTAATGGTAAGTGATAATTTCGTTATCATAAAAAATATTTTTTTTATAAAACAAAATAAAAAATTGAAAAAGAGAGAAAATGTGTTAATGTCTATTTTCCACCGTTACCGAGACGAGGCATCACCCGAACCGAGCGATAGAATTTGGATCGAGATCAATTGATTTCAAGCCCGACTCGATGATGCCAATTGTAAGCGAGCCAAACCGAAAAGGATAGTGCACCCGTCAGCCCTCCCGTAGTCGAGAACCCTAACTATCATTTCTTTTCTTCTTTCGGTCTTCTGTGTTTCTTTATAAAGAATATAACTTGCAATTATCCTAACATCCCCCATTGATATTTTATGCATATGGGTGACAGCGGAGCTAAGCTTTAACCGTCTTTCTATGCTAACCTCTACACGATAATATATGTTGGACAGTGATTGACTCTAATGTTTCATATCAATCGATTATAATTAATTATCAGATTTTATCTTCCCTATCGACTTGTTTCAATTAATTGTACGATATTATCATAATGATAAGTGACAATTTCGTTATCATAAAAAAAATATTTTTTTATAAAACAAAATAAAAAACTGAAAAAGAGAGGAAATGAGTTAATGTCTATTTTCTACCGTTACCGAGACTGGCATAACCCGAACTGAGCGATAGAATTTGGATCGAGATCAAATTATTTAAAGCCCGACTCGACGATGCCAATTGTAAGCGGGCCAAACCGAAAAGGATAGTGCACCCGTTAGCCCTCCCGTAGTCGAGAACCCTAACCATCATTTCTTTTCTTCTTTCAGTCTTCTGTGTTTCTTTATAAAGAATATAACTTGTAATTATCCTAATGTCTCCCATTGATATTTTATGCATATGGGTGACCGGGGAGCTAAGCTTGAATCGTCTTTGTATGCTAACCTCTACTCGATAATATATGTTGGACGGTGATCGACTCTAATGTTTCATATCAATCAATTATAATTAATTATCAGATTTTATCTTCCCTAAAGACTTGTTTCAATTAATTGTACGATAATTTCGTTATCATAAAAAATATTTTTTTTATAAAACAAAATAAAAAGCCGAAAAAGAGAGGAAATGAGTTAATGTCTATTTTCCACCGTTACCGAGACGGGGCATAACCCGAACCGAAAGATAGAATTTGGATCGAGATCAATTGATTTCAAGCCCGACTCGACGATGCCAATTGTAAGTGGGCCAAACCAAAAAGGATAGTGCACCCGTTAGCCCTCCCGTAGTCGAGAACCCTAACCATCATTTCTTTTCTTCTTTCAGTCTTCTGTGTTTCTTTATAAAGAATATAACTTGTAATTATCCTAATGTCTCCCATTGATATTTTATGCATATGGGTGATCGGGGAGCTAAGCTTGAATCTTCTTTGTATGCTAACCTCTACTCGATAATATATGTTGGACGGTGATCGACTCTAATGTTTCATATCAATCGATTATAATTAATTATCAGATTTTATCTTCCCTAAAGACTTGTTTCAATTAATTGTCCGATATTATCTTAATGGTAAGTGATAATTTCGTTATCATAAAAAATATTTTTTTTATAAAACAAAATAAAAAACCGAAAATGAGAGAAAATGAGTTAATGTCTATTTTCCACCATTACCGAGACGGGGCATAACCCGAACCGAAAGATAGAATTTGGATCGAGATCAATTGATTTCAAGCCCGACTCGACGATGCCAATTGTAAGTGGGCCAAACCAAAAAGGATAGTGTACCCGTTAGCCCTCCCGTAGTCGAGAACCCTAACCATCATTTCTTTTCTTCTTTCAGTCTTCTGTGTTTCTTTTTAAATAATATAACTTGTAATTATCCTAACGTCTCCCATTGATATTTTATGCATATGGGTGACCGGGGAGCTAAGCTTGAATCGTCTTTGTATGCTAACCTCTACTCGATAATATATGTTGGACGGTGATCGACTCAAATGTTCCATATCAATCGATTATAATTAATTATCAGATTTTAGACTTGTTTCAATTAATTGTACGATATTATCTAAATGGTAAGTGATAATTTCGTTATCATAAAAAATATTTTTTTTATAAAACAAAATAAAAAACCGAAAAAGAGAGGAAATGAGTTAATGTCTATTTTCCACCGTTACCGAGACAAGGCATAACTCGAACCGAACGATAGAATTTGGATCAAGATCAATTGATTTCAAGCCCGACTCGACGATGCCAATTGTAAGTGGGACAAACCAAAAAGGATAGTGCACCCGTCAGCCCTCCCGTAGTCGAGGACCCTAACCATCATTTCTTTTCTTCTTTCAGTTTTCTGTGTTTCTTTATAAAGAATATATGTTGCAATTATCCTAACGTCCCCCATTGATATTTTATGCATATGGGTGACAGGGAAGCTAAGCTTTAACCGTCTTTCTATGCTAACCTCTACACGATAATATATGTTGGACGGTGATCGACTCTAATGTTTCATATCAATCGATTATAATTAATTATCAGATTTTATCTTCCCTATCGACTTATTTCAATTAATTGTACGATATTATCTTAATGGTAAGTGATAATTTCGTTATCATAAAAATCTGTTTATTAACTACAAGTTGGTTAACACTCCAAATGTGCAAGCAGTATTTGTAAAAAAGTTTGGTCAGGCACTGTTATCATAAAATCAAACTTAAGACTTTCAAATGTATCCTCGATCTCATGGCCACAATTGCAAAAGTTGTCGAAAGACTTACAATAAAAGTTATACTCCCAACTATTAGCATTTTTTAGCTTGTAAGCTACAACTAGTAAACATATTTCATAGTGCCATACCTGATGATTGATCGTGCCAGCCACAACTTTTCTATGGTCATCTTCACTCAGAAAAGTTGCAGCAGTAAACCAAGTTGGAGAGAATATACCAAGTCTATTAGAAGGAGGCTACAAAAGACAAAGAGCAAACCGATAGAATCTTCATAATCAAAATACAAATAGACCAGAAACTCTCATTAAATTGCACTAATAAGAATGAAGTGACTCACAGATTTTGCACTCCAGATCTTACTGCATTTTCCAAGATCCCACATGTTCAATTCAATGCCCTTCCTGAGAGAAAAGAAAACACAAATTAAAGTACTAGACCAAAATTAGGCAATATAACAACCTTTCAAATTTTTATTAAAGAGGCTGTCACCCATGAATATAATTGCAACAAACTCATATACATTTCTTTAACAGCTTACGGAAACTTACCCTCCAAATAAGGCATAATTCTCACTTTTATCCACTGAAGAACATATTATTTTACCAGAAGAGCATACATTCCATGTAATATGAGAAGCAGTAGTTGAGTTTTCTGGCGCATCACTGACGGGAATGGACCTCAAGCAAGCATTACCCTTTTCCAGACAGGTAAGTAATGAAACTGACCTGAAAAACATAAGGATTGAATGAATATAAGAATGTGCATGCAATTCGAGATCACAACTAAAGTTTATAAGTAACAGCACCACCATGAACTAAATTTTACTCGATAGATGTACAGAATTTCCATTCTTGCATACAGATGCATGCATATGCAAAATCATTGTGAATATATGTCAGCTAGTTCTCCTCTCTTCTAGTTCTAATACAACTTTCTTTGTCCACAAAGCTTTGCTCTTGAATCACTAGATAAACCTTCGTATTAATTTTCAGTATCTATATACATTGGAACCTTGGGATGTCAAATACAGGAGTAAGTGCTGAAAGCAAGAATAATCTATCTGAACTTTTTTATTCAATGTCCTGCAGATACATATGCCTGCAGCAGTCTTTTAAACATGATAGTGTCATAGGTTTGACCCTCTAAATGCCAATTGGGCAGGTGCTAAAATTTTAATTCAACCATCTGTGATACTCTTTCACATGAACAAGTTTCTACAGAATATATCTTAGGTACAGCAGATTGGTAAAATGTTCGGATACAAGTTCAAAAAAATGCTACATCTGCTATGAGCTATGAACTATGGCATTTATTTATGTTACCTTGGCGGAACATCGATTCCTTTAGTTTTGAAGAGATGCAATCCAACAACATGATCATCATTAAGAGAGCCATCCAGTGATAAGGGTTGATCGATCTTAGTGATGCCCAAAGCCTCTCCATTAATAGGATTTAGACACTCAACCTGGAATTCATAGAATATCCCATGTTTCAACAACCTAGAAAAAGAGGGTTTTCTCTTGTTTCATATATGATAACTTACCAAACCATTCTTGCGAGCAACAGCCAAAAGCTGCAAAGAACAGCAAACAATTTACAAGTGTCATGTCTAGAAGGTAGAAGAATATTTTACATGTCGAACTGTTATGAGATTAAAGATATAATTATACTAGAGTAACATGTAAGAAATTCCAAACAAAGGTAAGTAAAAGCAAAACAATTAACCGATCAATAGAACACACAAGAATAACAAAGCAATTAAGGTGTAGGGGCTGCAAAATCTTGTGCTGTGGAATCTCCAAAGAGAAGTAGGTAGAAAAAGATCAATCAATGTCCCAAAGATTGCGAGTTTCAAACATACTTGATGGGAAGGAGAAAACAAAAAAAAGACAAAAGATCTTTTATATAATCACACTGTGTATACATCTAAACTAGCTTCAACAAATTTTCTCATGTTCCTTAGAGCCATTATATCGGTATCCTCTCATGTTAAGCAGCTATTCTTTCAGATGTCAGGAGCCGACTCCTCTTTCGAATCTCGACATAATGGGACCTCTATCTCATTTAGCAGCTTACTAATAGTAATCGTCTGGTAAACATCCCATCTTGATTGACGCATTATGTTGATCCAACTACTAGACTGTCACAGTGATTGAAAAAGGCGCTCGAGCGCTCGGGCGAGGCGAGGCCCGAGCGCCTCGCTAATGTCCCAGGCGACGTGCTTCAAACAGGCGCCGCCTGGGCGGTCGCCCGAGCCCAGGCGCTGGGCATTTCGGGCGAGCGCCTGGGTAAACCAAGGCGACCGAACCAAAATTTTAGGTCTGGTTCGGTCCTGGTTCGGTTGTTAGTTGGTTCAATTGAACCAACTAAACCGATATAACCCCAACCCTAACCCTTACCCAACCCTGCTGCCGCTGCCGCTGCCTATCCCGATCCCGATCGCGATCTCGCTGCTCGTCGCTCCTGCTCCCGCTGCCGCTGCTCGCCGCTGTCGCTGCTCGCGCCTCCCGCGAGCCTTCCCGTTGCTCGCGCCTCCCTCGAGCCCTCCCGCTGCTCGCGCCTCCCGCGAGCCCTCCCGCTGCTCGCGTCTCCCGCGAGCCCTCTCGCTGCTCGCGCCTCCTGCGAGCCCTCCCGCGAGCCTTCCCGCTGCTCGCGCCTCCCGCTTTTACTTACTGGTGAAATTTATAATTTCGGTGAAGTTTTGAGGAGCCAAAAGGTTTCAAGAAGATGCCACGGACAAGTGCATTGGAGTGCCCTGGATGCCCACCTTTGAGAGCCTTGACGACTGACGTGCTCGGTCTTGTAAAAGGTGGTTGTTGTTGCTTAAACATTACTCTTTCTTGAATGGTCTACATGGCATGCATTTCTTAATTACAACTCATGATGTGATATTGCAATGAGTTTTCAGTTGTCGAAGCTCATGGAAAGACTGGAATTCCAAAGGTGGTAGAAACATGGGGGCAGCCAAATGCTTCATCTTGTGTCCTTGCTGCTTCTTATTCTGATCACAAAACTGATCCGGTTTGTTATCACATTCTTTGTTGGATTTGAGTTATTATACATAAATGAATGCTATGACAATCTTAACTACTTAATGGGAGGTAAACACTCAAATCAAAGCTTATGTTAGTCTCCTTTTGGATCTTCATGGCTTCTTGGTAGTTTTGAAGTAAACCAGAAATCGATCTTATTAGTTTCTCTTGAATATTAATGAAAGCTTCACTAGTTTGAAGCTAATATTCATGTTATGTTCTTCTTTCTTAAAGAAGCAGAAACCTATTTTGTGCCTTCACTTTCCAGCTTGAAAGTTTAATTTGGATGATCAATGGAGATATGGTGGTTTAACATTACAAAAGAAAAGTGTATGTTCAAAGATTTTAGAGTTTGATTACGGTGGACAAGCATTCCTAAGTATTATACAAACTTTAATGTGATTATTCACGATTAGTTTGAGATCTAGGATCAATTCCTATAAGGAAGTTTTATAATTCATTGGAACCCTGTTTTGGATTTGCGAATCCTGTTGACTATAATGTCACATTCTATTTCACATTCTTGGATTGGCATGTAATCACTAAAGATGTGTTTCCACCTTTCTTTCCTTTGTTTGGAAATTCTTACATGTTACTCTAGTATAATTATATCTTTTATCTCATAACAGTTCGACATGTAAAATATTCTTCTACCTTCTAGACATGACACTTGTAAATTGTTTGCTGTTCTTTGCAGCTTTTGGCTGTTGCTCGCAAGAATGGTTTGGTAAGTTATCATATATGAAACAAGAGAAAACCCTCTTTTTCTAGGTTGTTGAAACATGGGATATTCTATGAATTCCAGGTTGAGTGTCTAAATCCTATTAATGGAGAGGCTTTGGGCATCACTAAGATCGATCAACCCTTATCACTGGATGGCTTTCTTAATGATGATCATGTTGTTGGATTGCATCTCTTCAAAACTAAAGGAATCGATGTTCCATCAAGGTAACATAAATAAATGCCATAGTTCATAGCTCATAGCAGATGTAGCATTTTTTTGAACTTGTATCCGCACATTTTACCAATCTGCTGTACCTAAGATATATTCTGTAGAAACTTGTTCATGTGAAAGAGTATCACAGATGGTTGAATTAAAATTTTAGCACCTGCCCAATTGGCATTTAGAGGGTCAAACCTATGACACTATCATGTTTAAAAGACTGCTGCAGGCATATGTATCTGCAGGACATTGAATAAAAAAGTTCAGATAGATTATTCTTGCTTTCAGCACTTACTCCTGTATTTGACATCCCAAGGTTCCAATGTATATAGATAGTGAAACTTAATACGAAAGTTTATCTAGTGATTCAAGAGCAAAGCTTTGTGGACAAAGAAAGTTGTATTAGAACTAGAAGAGAGGAGAACTAGCTGATGTATATTCACAATAATTTTGCATATGCATGCATCTGTATGCAAGAATGGAAATTCTGTACATCTATCAAGTAAAATTTAGTTCATGGTGGTGCTGTTACTTATAAACTTTAGTTGTGATCTCGAATTGCATGCACATTCTTATATTCATTCAATCCTTATGTTTTTCAGGTCAGTTTCATTACTTACCTGTCTGGAAAAGGGTAATGCTTTCTTGAGGTCCATTCCCGTCAGTGATGCGCCAGAAAACTCAACTACTGCTTCTCATATTACATGGAATGTATGCTCTTCTGGTAAAATAATATGTTCTTCAGTGGATAAAAGTGAGAATTATGCCTTATTTGGAGGGTAAGTTTCCGTAAGCTGTTAAAGAAATGTATATGAGTTTGTTGCAATTATATTCATGGGTGACAGCCTCTTTAATAAAAATTTGAAAGGTTGTTATATTGCCTAATTTTGGCCTAGTACTTTAATTTGTGTTTTCTTTTCTCTCAGGAAGGGCATTGAATTGAACATGTGGGATCTTGGAAAATGCAGTAAGATCTGGAGTGCAAAATCTGTGAGTCACTTCATTCTTATTAGTGCAATTTAATGAGAGTTTCTGGTCTATTTGTATTTTGATTATGAAGATTCTATCGGTTTGCTCTTTGTCTTTTGTAGCCTCCTTCTAATAGACTTGGTATATTCTCTCCGACTTGGTTTACTGCTGCAACTTTTCTGAGTGAAGATGACCATAGAAAAGTTGTGGCTGGCACGATCAATCATCAGGTATGGCACTATGAAATATGTTTACTAGTTGTAGCTTACAAGCTAAAAAATGCTAATAGTTGGGAGTATAACTTTTATTTTAAGTCTTTCGACAACTTTTGCAATTGTTGCCATGAGATCGAGGATACATTTGAAAGTCTTAAGTTTGATTTTATGATAACAGTGCCTGACCAAACTTTTTTACAAATACTGCTTGCACATTTGGAGTGTTAACCAACTTGTAGTTAATAAACAGTTTTCTTCTGTTTATTGATTAATGTTGAAATATTCTTGACCATATGGTCTATCCTGGTTAATGAATCTTTTGTATGTGGTTAATAGTTTTTGACCCATTGCTTTAGAAGTTGAGAAAATGATGTAAACTAATTACTCAGTCCGCATGAGATTCTAATGACCAGTATGCTGTTATTCTCTTATTTGTTAAAAATTATATCTTGTGATAGGTTCGTCTTTATGATACTTCAGCACAGAGGAGACCTGTAATTTCAGTCGACTTTAGAGAATCTCCAATTAAAGCAGTTTGTGAAGATCTAGATGGCTATACAGTCTATGTAGGCAATGGTTCTGGGGATCTTGCTTCATTTGATATGAGAACAGGTAAAAGTCATAGTTCTACATGTACACCATGCGGCTGTGCTTTAATTTTATTTACCTGATTCATTCATCCTCTTTAGTTTGTTGTTTTTTATGATCATAATCTCATGATTCTGAAATTTCATGTATGAGAACTGGTGAAAGTCATAGTTCTACAAGGTCACTGTGCAACTACATTGTTAATTATATTTAGCTGTTTTGTTTATTTCTCTTTTGTTTTCTTTTTTTGTGGATATAATTTCTTGATCAGATCCTTTCTCTGATTGCCATTTAGTTATCATCTCATCTCTAAGACTCTTTGATTCTTATAGACATTTATCAGATGTCTAGCTACTTGTTCCTACTCCCATAATAAATTAAGTCCTATTACCATAATGGACAAAATTATCACGGTTTCTTAGTTTATTTCATCGATAAAACCTTTTTAGTTTTTGGGCTGTCCGATGAACCTCAACTTGTTATTCCTTTATGGTCAAATTGTTGGAGTTAAAACTTTCAGTAGAACAGAAAATTCTTTCAAACAGTTTTATGTCAGACAATATATGTGGCTACATCATAAGCAATTTTAGAAGCAATCAGCTGATGTTGAAGGCCTTTATGAAATCGTAAAAAAAGTTTTAAGACTCAACATGAATTAAGAATATAGAACCAGGAATAGTCAGTTCCAACAAGGAAACTAAAGGTTTGAATGTGACATGTGTTGCAGGTATGGTATGCATAAAGGAAATTATGCTAACTTCTATATTACATAGTTTTCTCAGTTGATTACATGATGTTCTAATTTCTTTTCATTGTCAATGAACTGGCTCAACTATTCTTAACTATGTGCGGTAAGTAGTCATCCTCCTGTTTTTTGTGCAGTAATGCTTTCTGTCATTTCTGAGAAGTCCATGCTTTATGTTTACATTTTTGGTGACCTGTGCTCTTGGATTAAGGATTTGGTCCAAAGAATGTTAATGAATTGAGCTCATTATCAGAGACGGAACTAGCTTGACTCACTTGGAACTTATATTTTCTGTTATTAACTCAGTTCAAGTAATAATATTTCATCTAATTAACTGAGTAGATTTTTCCAATGTGAGCTTGAAGCTAGGACATGCTTATAGCTGAAAAATCTTATTTAACAATTCAAATTCCTAGTGTTGTTAAAGTATTGGGTAATGGGTAGTACCATTCATTTTAGTTTTTTGAATTGTAGTATTTACTGTTATTCTGATGCTTATGATTTTGAAATATCTGAGTTTTCTTGTAATGTTTTCACATTTGTATCACCTGTTAGACAGTTAATAATTAGCTTCTATCAATGATGAATTGGCCCCTGGTGATTCAAGTGATTCAGGGTTACTAATATTTAGAACTAACTCCTGATGTTGACTAGATGGCAATCGATTTCCTTGTTTTCAGGAAAACTGATGGGATGCTTTATTGGTAAGTGCTCTGGAAGCATCAGATCTATAGCGAGACATCCAGAATTTCCCGTGATAGCATCTTGTGGTAAGAAGTTGTATACTGTTAATTCAACATATTCAGTCAACTTTACTTCTACCATGGCACAAAATAGTGTTTTGTTTCCTCGAAAAAAAGGAAAAAGAATAGTGTTCCATGTTGGAAGTTTTTAGTTTATAACTCAGATATACCAAATTTAATATATTTGGTGGTTTTCATTTAATGTAACTTTTCAAGCTTTCTATTGTTCTTTGATATGTTGAGTAACGATCCTCCATGGATTATCAGCCATTTTTGGATTTTATCCTTTAAAACTTCTCATTGCTTCATTTCAAGAGAAATTACTGGGTGCATACTGTTTCATCTTGAAGGTCAATGTTTGACATATTTTTCATGGTTTATTGGGAGTTATTTTACAATCAACTTTGTTAAAGATAAACATCCTTCTGTTTGTGTTTCTAATGAAAACCAGAGTGTTATGTCTAACATACGGCCCTCATCCTGCTCATCTTCGACTCGGGTTTATAAATTTATTACCATCCCTGACCCACACAAAAAATTAATGGTACTAGCTGTCTTACCACTACATGAATTTCCTACGAGAATACATGTATTATTATTGGCATATGCTTCAGTTATATTTGCAAGATAGTTGGGGGTTCATTTTTTCCATTGGGGTGAGATGGGATGGTGCAGGCACGCTTGGGGTTGGGTTAGGTGATATCTGTCCTTGTCTTGGACTTAAATCGGTTTTGGAAAATTGTACCCCAATTCAACCGTGATTATGCCTGTTTCCCTGTCAAATCTGTTCAAACCCGACCCAGTTGAATTGGATTGAGCCAAGTCCCCTGACCTTGCCTCATCTTTGACTCGGGTTCATAAACTTAGTACCATCTCCGACCCAACAAAGATTGATGTAACTGTTATCTCATAGCTTATGAATACATTTTTTACTATTGATATATTCTTTAATTATATTAACAAGATAGTAGGGAAATTACTTATATGAAATTGCTGGGGTTTTTTTCTGGTGCGGTCGGATACGTGGAGAAAGGATGGGGGAGGCTTGAGATGGGGATGGGGATAGGTGATATTGTTCTTGTCCTGGTCCTGATTAGTTTTGAACAATTATAACCCAACCCTGGGTCCGACATCGACCTTGACCCAATCCCCAATCTGATTGGATTAGCCATTGGGGCAGTACACCACAGGCCTAGTGTGAAATTCTCATTTCTAGCTATGTCATGTTGACAGATTTTATTGAAGAAAATATCTCAATGGTAGCAGTAAGCATCATCAAGTTTTAGGTAGTTCCCACCTCAATAGACTCGGCATCAGATGGACATCATTTGTAATATTTGGATGTGTTGTTTTGGAAGTTCTCTTGTTGGTAATTTAAAAAGATGATACATTCTGAAAAGTGTACTGCCATACTTTGGGATACTTGTTTGTGGTGACTTGTACCTTGCAAATTCAAGTTTACTTTTTACTAAATGTTAACTATAATTTTGAACGTGGAAGACGTAAGAGAATCTTTTTCTCTTATTTTGCTGGTCCTAGAGCTTTGACTGAAATTTCTTGTCATGTTTGAAACTGTAATATATATTCTTGCTATGAGTTTTTTTTGGTAAAACTATAGTTAAGCATGAAATATTTTTAATTTCATATGTCATGTCTTCACAAGTAATATGTCAAACTATGCTTTGGTGGAAGCCTTAGTTCTTTACTCGCCACAGTATGCATTAGTGTTTTGGTCGTAGGTTTATAAGGTCATGCTTAATGATGATATTGGTTTATAGGATTGGACAGCTATTTGCGTGTGTGGGATGCAAAGACGAGACAACTTCTATCTGCGGTATGCTATAACTACTATCAGTTCATAAATGGATCTTGCTTCAACAAAATTTTCAGTATCCATTGGCTTACATATAATAGAACATTTTTAAAGAAGGGAATTTAAGTTTGGTAGTGCTTTGCAATTTAGTTCTTCCTCTTGGTTTAGATTCATGTTTCATGTAAAGCCCATTAATTTATAGGTTATACTGGGGTAACTGGATGCATATTGTAGAGGAATGCATAGGTTCAAGAACTTGTGCTTGCAAACAGTTCACATTTTCTTTTTGGTTTGTATAAACCTATCATTGAGTATATTTCTTTTTTTAATAGGTTTTCCTCAAGCAACATCTAACAAATGTGGTGATCGATTCACATTTCTCAGACGAAGGTATTACTTATTTAACAATTTGGATTTGATGCTACAAATTCACATTTACATGCTCTATGGCTCTATACAACTTGATACTTCGGTAGATCCACATTGGAAATGAATGTGATATTAGTACATATAACTTGATTGACCTATTTCAAATAACTAACATGGTTAACATCTCGTGTGTCTGTTTCTGCTCCATACAAATAATGGATTAGTAGGTCAACTAAGTCCTATCTAAAACATAGCTAACCTCCATACAAATAATGGATTAGTAGGTCAACTAGCTTTAGGGTTAACACCGTGAACATCATGTACACCATGATAATAGTGTACTTGAGTGAGAGATTTTGAGCCAGTTCTGTTGAGGACATCTCCATTTGGTTAGGGTAGACTGTGACTTCCTAATAATCCCACTTAGGCAAATGACCTGACAGGGATGCTGATAATGCATGGGCTTAGGCAATTTGGGTCACATGACAAGGCCCACTTGGTACAATTTGGATCACATGTTATGATGAACGAAGCCCTAAATGCATGCTAAATTTGAAACAAAACCCAATCAAAACATATTCCATGTGTTCAGATTTATATAGTTTGATAAAATATCAGGGTTTCAAGAGTATACATACCTGAGCAACAGCATGCCCATGTGTGCTAGTTACTAGTAATATCAGTCCATGGACTTCTTACATCATTGGCAATAAATTTACTGTATTACACTATTAACAGCAAATGATTTAGACAAGCCTTACCATCAGGACTCTTCTGGTTCCCGGTGGTCATGGGCATCTCATTAGTTATTGTTGAATCTTTAGTCATGGTACCTCCATTTAGGTTTGGTCAAGTATTCTACCACACAAAAAAATCTGGCTAGCCTATGAAGTATTTGGGTTAGGGTATCATGAAACACAGACAAATAGGCATGTTTTGTGGCAGTGCTTGTCAGCACAGTGATGTTGGAACAAATTGTACATGTAGATTGTTGGTAGCTTTTTACCTAAATCCTGTTCTAGAATAGGTCGGTTTTCTTCTTTAATTAATGTTAGAAAATCTGTAAGGAACTCGTTCGGCATGTAAAACAATTTGATAATGTCTCAAAATTCTTGTTAAACAGGTTCCAATGGCAATACTTGTGATCAACAAGCTGATCTACAAGTATGCGATGATACTGAAACCGTAGATAATGATGAATTGCCAATCTCTAGTGGTAAGAAAGCATCTAAAAGGAAGAGAGTTGGCAAAGTCAAGAAGAAAAGAAAGACTGGGGACCAATACGATGATGAAACAAGTGAAGCCCATGTATTAAGTCAAGCTGAATCTGAAGACAATAGTGTCTTGCCACCCCTCAAACAGGAAAAATCATCAGATGAGCA
This sequence comes from Musa balbisiana, assembly GCA_004837865.1. Lineage (NCBI taxonomy): Eukaryota > Viridiplantae > Streptophyta > Magnoliopsida > Zingiberales > Musaceae > Musa > Musa balbisiana. The sequence continues at coordinate 9,998,928 of CM017193.1, read as the reverse complement.
CAGCAAGAGGCTCAAGCAGAAAAAGAGCAAGAAGATTTTGCCATGAAGGAGGCATGGCGGCCATCAAGAAAGTTGCAGTGAAGGATGGGTGAGTCGGTGATAATTCCATAATTTGTGACGACCATGACTGAGCCCACCACTACCACCACCCACCACCCACCACCCACCGGGCAAACCGGCTAGATGATGAGTCTCTCGCCAAACTTACTCGAGATGTCCAACACTCTAATGAAAGGAGGGAAGTTAGATTGAGTGTTGAGTTTTTTAAAAGAGTGTTTTAGAATTTGAAGAGCTAATCAGATAAAGGCTTATGGATTCTTTGAGAATTTGTTTGTGCTATTGCATCGCACAAAGATGTTAAAATAGTGGTTTCGAAGGAAAAATTAAGGAAATTAGAATTTTGATAGTTATATGCAATTAGAATTTTGATAGTTATACCCGAAGACTACCAAGAAAATTGTGATAGTTATATGCAATTAGAATTTTGATGGTTATACCCTCAGACTACCAAGAAAATTGTCATAGTTATATGCAATTAGAATTTTGATTTGCATATGGGTTACAGAGGATTCTCCATGAGTCATTTGTAGGCAAACTGATTGCTTGTGCACAAAACCTGATTCACAAAATACCGAATTATAACTTACAGTCCACATGTCACCAATATTTACCCATGACGATAACAAAGATCTGACCCACAAATCCAAAACAAGCCATTGAAGGGTAAGAAGGACATTTTGTTAAGTCGGAAAAGATACAACATAATTACAGCTGCTACACACCGGGTAGAGAAAATGACACCATCATCAAAACAACCAACAACAACAGTGAAATCGCATGTAAATTAGACTGCATCACACGATTCAAACTCGAATTAGAAACCCTTACATTTCAGTTGCTTAAGTTAGTCACCATCGCATCGCAAACAAATGTATGATGTTGGCCCTCTGACCAAGACTGCTGCATCTAACCTTTCTCTTCAGCTGCATATAATACCACCACCATGGTGGATATGGAACTCTAGTGTTCCATGAGAGCAGCATCAGTTTCAGATAATGGTGCTGCAGAAGAAAAGAAAAAGGTTGCCACAGTTAGCGGTGTAGTAATCAGGAACAAGAACTATGAGCAATGCACTCAGCCAACAGAGCGGACAGTGAAGACCAAAATCAACACCCACACTAGGCAGTTTGAAAAAATATACCAACACATGCCTGGAAATATTAACCATACCAAGCAAGTCCTCGTATGCATCTTGGAAGAATGATGATTCCAGTAACAATGGAGGTGAGAAAACTTGATCCAGAGTGTTGTTAGCTTCAGGATGCGTTCTTTGTATTTTTTCAGTGGATGGTTGGAACAGCCTGGCCAGGTTTTTGTTCTCCTTCAGTCCATTCAATTTATTTAACATATCTGGAATGAAGCTTTGCTGGCTATTGGCATTACAGGAAAGATCTGTCATGTTCATCGGGGCCTGATCTTCTGGTGGTGAGGAGAAAACCAGTTGTTGATTTCTCCAGTTAGGAACATAGTCGATTTCTTTCTGAGAAGCAGCATCTGTTGTTGATAGAGGTATAAAGAAGTGTTCAGAACCATCATCACTGCTTCTTTCCTGCAACAATTCTGAGTTGCTTGATGAGCTTGATAGTGCAGCTTCACGAACAGAACGACGAATGTTGTGAGCATAATAATCATCAGTCTCTGAAAAATTAAACCACATGGAATAGTGAATAGACAAGTAAAATTTGCTCATCTCTATTTATTATGTAAACAAAGTAGAAACTGGATAATAGCTGTTGGTCTTCAACATCTGAAGATCGCCTCGAGTGGGTAATGGCTGAAGGCGCTGACCTTGTGCTTCACCATCTTCATCAATTGTAAATGGAGGTGAAACTGTTTTTGGGGCTGGCAAAGTTTCCTGATTGGTTTGACTACCTACAGGATGCTGCTTTGGTGCTTGGTTGCCTTTCCCCGATGAATTTGGAGTTAGATTGAACAAATGAGGGAGTTTCAAAGTTGGACTACCGGAGACTTTCTCAATCTGAGCAGAGGAGAATTTACAAGTCATCTCAGCAACTTCATCAGTCAACCTTTCCTGTTAATAAAATTTCAAATTCATTAGCAGTACATAGAGGCAAAAAGGGACAAATCTTAAAGATGACAAATTCTTGAACTAGAGGTGATTGACGAGTTGGGTCAGTCACGCTGGGATGGGTTATAGTAGGGACATGTAAGGCTGATGTGAATCGAGCCAATTTTCTAGTGGGTTTAGATTTCGAAATGAGGATTGAGGAACCAAACTATATAGCTATATGGTCAGAGTGGTTGATCATATTTGGTTTTGCATGTCAGAAGGGGATTCAAGAAGATATAATTAAAACATTGCTATAAGCAAAATGTATGCTTGACCTTAACATAGCCAACCAGCCAACAGGTCAAGAGTTCTCGACCAGGCTCTGAACTATGTTCATGACAAGTTATCCTAAACAGTCCGGTGGGTTTGGTTTGACTTGACTTGGTGCATGTGATTAGAAATTGATGCCTCTACTTAAAGCAGCTGTTCTGTGCTGTAGATCTATGTTCCGTTACATTTAGTTAAGATATATCATAAATCTGGATACAGAGCAACCCTGCTTTTCCAAATAACTGCATCTTGAAAAGTAACTTGATATACAGTCATTCTCCTTTTAAGTTATAGAATTTTGTTAGCCAGCAGCATATACTTCAGCAAATCCACACTGGCCATATTGGTGACCACCGGGATGCCTGGTGTGGAACCTTATATAATTAGTCCATGGTTGCTGTGGCACTTAAGTGCTCATTACTTTAGTTCACACAGATTATACTTGTTAAGTAATGTTTAATGCTTTAGTGATGAAAATCGTAAAATGTGGTAGTCATGCTGCATATTATGTTGCATATGGATATAGGGAAATTCATCCTCTGATGTTTCTTGAGTAGATACAGTAGCATTTCTATAATCCTAGTTTGCCTATTTGATGGGCATCTTGGAGTTGGATATACCTGATGAACACATTTCTTTAGAGCATCATTACCTCTATGGGAGTAATCAAGTTGTGGATTAGTTAGAATCAGATGCTGCTGGAACTATTAGTTATGTGTGGCATGAAGACACCCTAAGGCTTCTGTTAAATCTAAACTTGTGGATTCTTGTGGTTGCATTTTCTCAAGGAGAGGCAAGCAGTGTTTTGTTACAGAAAAGAAAACAAAAAATTAGGCAATTTTGTGTCAAGTTTCTTAGGAGAAATTTAAACCACATTTCAACAGGCAAATAACTTGCTGCACACCCACGTAATGGTATGTTCATGATCACGGTTGCCGTTTGTGACTGTATCAGTTTTCCCAGCTTGACTCGTCTCAATACCACAGTTTGATAATTTTTTGATGTATCAATGAAAATAACGTTTTAGCATTTGCAACCTAATTAATGGTTGCAAGGACCAAAAGTAAGTTTTTTATATAGTGAAATGGAAACTGTAAGAAAATTATATATTTATTTTGTAGGCAGCAAAATTTATCTATGATTTTCTATTCATTCAACTTCTGATGAATATCTTGACAATTAATGCAGCTTTCTCTTTGAAAGTTGACATATTCTATAAATAGTTACCTTATCACCATAGTATTGTTCCTGTCAATGTCTCAAATGTTATTTAATGCTGCTGTTTTTTTGGGTGTCTGATAACATGTGTTTATTAAGAGAGCGACTTAATTCTTTATTTGTGACTTTTTTCCTGTTTGTTTATTTTGCTGATTGCTTTTCAACCTTTGCTGCTAAAGGTGAAAGCTAATGAAGGGGGGGAGGGCCCGGAACTGCTTCGTAGTGCATCTGACAGCAGTAGCAGTGGGCATGCGGAGTCACTGGCTGCAACTCTTGCAGAACATCGCCAACATTTAGTTAGCATACAGGTCTAGTGATACCGGGATAACACTAATCATTTATGGGCTAGTCCTCCCTGTAAAATTTCAGACCTTTATCCCTTTACTTTTATGATAATCCTTTTGCATTTTGATTCTTATAATTATTGATCTGTTCTTATCTGAATTTTAAGTGAGCAATCTGGTTGGATTTATTTAAAGCATAATTGAATTTTGTTCAAAAAACTGTATTTTGCCATATTTTCAACCCTAACTTCACATTAATCCTTCAATTTCATCTACATTGGGTTCTCGGCCATGTGACACGTTTTCTTGTATGTGGTGTATGCCTCAGCTGTGATTAGGAAACATATCAATAGTTCTAATCACATTGTGGGCATTTCCTTTTTGTGTAAAATCATGATTTTTTTTTTTCCTTTTCTCCCGGTGTTCTGGTTTTTTATTTTGTGTGTGTCTTTACATTAACTTATCCTGCTATTCAGGGACTTGTTGATCAACTAAAGGAAGTCATTCCAGCAATGCAGATGTCAATTTCAGATCTCACTGAAGAAGTAAACAATATTTCTTCAACCATGGTAGATGGGTTTAGTGTGCAATCAAGCACAACTGTTCAGTGCCAAAGTGCTGGAAGACAGTCGGGCTTGAAATCAATTGATCTCGATCCAAATTCTATCGCTCGGTTCGGGTTATGCCCAGTCTCGATAACGGTGGAAAATAGACATTAGAATCAATTGATTTCAAGCCCGACTCGACGATGCCAATTGTAAGCGGGCCAAATCAAAAAGGATAGTGCACCCGTCAGCCCTCCCGTAGTCGAGAACCCTAACCATCCTTTCTTTTCTTCTTTCAGTCTTCTGTGTTTCTTTATAAAGAATATAGCTTGCAATTACCCTAACGTCCCCTATTGATATTTTATGAATATGGGTGACAGGGAAGCTAAGCTTGAACCGTCTTTCTATGCTAACATCTACACGATAATATATGTTAGACGATGATCGACTCTAATGTTTCATATTAATCGATTATAATTAATTATCAGATTTTATCTTCCCTATCGACTTGTTTCAATTAATTGTACGATATTATCTTAATGGTAAGTGATAATTTCGTTATCAAAAAAAATATTTTTTTATAAAACAAAATAAAAAATCGAAAAAGAGAGAAAATGAGTTAATGTCTATTTTCCACCGTTACCGAGACGGGGCATAACCCGAACCGAGCGATAGAATTTAGATCGAGATCAATTGATTTCAAGCCCGACTCGACGATGCCAATTGTAAGTGGGCCAAATCAAAAAGGATAGTGCACCCGTCAGCCCTCCCGTAGTCGAGAACCATAACCATCCTTTCTTTTCTTCTTTCAGTCTTCTGTGTTTCTTTATAAAGAATATAGCTTGCAATTATCCTAACGTCCCCCATTGATATTTTATGCATATGGGTGACAGGGGAGCTAAACTTGAATCGTCTTTGTATGCTAACCTCTACACGATAATATATGTTGGACGGTGATCGACTCTAATGTTTCATATCAATCGATTATAATTAATTATCATATTTTATATTCCCTAAAGACTTGTTTCAATTAATTGTACGATATTATCTTAATGGTAAGTGATAATTTCGTTATCATAAAAAATATTTTTTTATAAAACAAAATAAAAAACCGAAAAAGAGAGAAAATGAGTTAATGTCTATTTCCACCATTACCGAGACGGGGCGTAACCCGAACCGAGCGATAGAATTTGGATCGAGATCAATTGATTTCAAGCCCGACTCGACGATACCAATTGTAAGTGGGACAAACCAAAAAGGATTGTGCACCCGTCAGCCCTCCCCGTAGTCGAGAACCCTAACCATCCTTTCTTTTCTTCTTTCAGTCTTCAGTGTTTCTTTATAAAGAATATAGCTTGCAATTATCCTAACGTCCCCCATTGATATTTTATGCATATGGGGTGACAAGGGAGCTAAGCTTGAATCGCCTTTCTATGCTAACCTCTACAACGATAATATATGTTGGACGGTGATCGACTCTAATGTTTCATATCAATCGATTATAATTAATTATCAGATTTTATCTTCCCTATCGACTTGTTTCAATTAATTGTACGATATTATCTTAATGATAAGTGACAATTTCGTTATCATAAAAAAATAGTTTTTTATAAAACAAAATAAAAACTGAAAAAGAGAGGAAAAGAGTTAATGTCTATTTTCCCACCGTTACCCGAGACTGGGCATAACCGAACCGAGCGATATAATTTGGATCGAGATCAAATGATTTAAAGCCCAACTCGACGATGCCAATTGTAAGCGGGCCAAACCAAAAAGGATAGTGCACCCGTCAGCCCTCCCGTAGTCGAGAACCCTAACCATCCTTTCTTTTCTTCTTTCAGTCTTCTGTGTTTCTTTATAAAGAATATAGCTTGCAATTACCCTAACGTCCCCCATTGATATTTTATGCATATGAGTGACAGGGGAGCTAAGCTTGAACCGTCTTTCTATGCTAACCTCTACACGATAATATATGTTGGACGGTGATCGACTCTAATGTTTCATATCAATCGATTATAATTAATTATCAGATTTTATCTTCCCTATCGACTTGTTTCAATTAATTGTACGATATTATCTTAATGGTAAGTGATAATTTCGTTATCATAAAAAATATTTTTTTATAAAACAAAATAAAAAACTGAAAAAGAGAGAAATGAGTTAATGTCTATTTTCCACCGTTACCGAGACAGGGCATAACCCGAACCAAGCGATAGAATTTGGATCGAGATCAATTGATTTCAAGCCCGACTCGACGATGCCAATTGTAAGTGGGCCAAATCAAAAAGGATAGTGCACCCGTCAGCCCTCCGTAGTCGAGAACCATAACCATCCTTTCTTTTCTTCTTTCAGTCTTCTGTGTTTCTTTATAAAGAATATAGCTTGCAATTATCCTAACGTCCCCCATTGATATTTTATGCATATGGGTGACAAGGGAGCTAAGCTTGAATCGCCTTTCTATGCTAACCTCTACACGATAATATATGTTGGACGGTGATCGACTCTAATGTTTCATATCAATCGATTATAATTAATTATCATATTTTATATTCCCTAAAGACTTGTTTCAATTAATTGTACGATATTATCTTAATGGTAAGTGATAATTTCGTTATCATAAAAAATATTTTTTTATAAAACAAAATAAAAAACTGAAAAAGAGAGGAAAAGAGTTAATGTCTATTTTCCACCGTTACCGAGACAGGGCATAACCCGAACCGAGCGATATAATTTGGATCGAGATCAATTGATTTCAAGCCCGACTCGACGATGCCAATTGTAAGTGGGCCAAATCAAAAAGGATAGTGCACCCGTCAGCCCTCCGTAGTCGAGAACCCTAACCATCCTTTCTTTTCTTCTTTCAGTCTTCTGTGTTTCTTTATAAAGAATATAGCTTGCAATTATCCTAACGTCCCCCATTGATATTTTATGCATATGGGTGACAAGGGAGCTAAGCTTGAACCGTCTTTCTATGCTAACCTCTACACGATAATATATGTTGGACGGTGATCGACTCTAATGTTTCATATCAATCGATTATAATTAATTATCAGATTTTATCTTCCCTATCGACTTGTTTCAATTAATTGTACGATATTATCTTAATGATAAGTGACAATTTCGTTATCATAAAAAATATTTTTTTATAAAACAAAATAAAAAACTGAAAAAGAGAGGAAAAGAGTTAATGTCTATTTTCCACCGTTACCGAGACAGGGCATAACCCGAACCGAGCGATATAATTTGGATCGAGATCAAATGATTTAAAGCCCAACTCGACGATGCCAATTGTAAGTGGGCCAAACCAAAAAGGATAGTGCACCCGTCAGCCCTCCCGTAGTCGAGAACCATAACCATCCTTTCTTTTCTTCTTTCAGTCTTCTGTGTTTCTTTATAAAGAATATAGCTTGCAATTACCCTAACGTCCCCCATTGATATTTTATGCATATGAGTGACAGGGGAGCTAAGCTTGAACCGTCTTTCTATGCTAACCTCTACACGATAATATATGTTGGACGGTGATCGACTCTAATGTTTCATATCAATCGATTATAATTAATTATCAGATTTTATCTTCCCTATCGACTTGTTTCAATTAATTGTACGATATTATCTTAATGGTAAGTGATAATTTCGTTATCATAAAAAATATTTTTTTATAAAAAAATATTTTTTTATAAAACAAAATAAAAAACTGAAAAAGAGAGGAAAAGAGTTAATGTCTATTTTCCACCGTTACCGAGACAGGGCATAACCCGAACCAAGCGATAGAATTTGGATCGAGATCAATTGATTTCAAGCCCGACTCGACGATGCCAATTGTAAGTGGGCCAAACCAAAAAGAATAGTGCACCCGTCAGCCCTCCCGTAGTCGAGAACCCTAACCATCCTTTCTTTTCTTCTTTCGGTCTTCTGTGTTTCTTTATAAAGAATATAGCTTGCAATTACCCTAACGTCCCCCATTGATATTTTATGCATATGGGTGACAGGGGAGCTAAGCTTGAACCGTCTTTCTATGCTAACCTCTACACGATAATATATGTTGGACGGTGATCGACTCTAATGTTTCATATCAATCGATTATAATTAATTATCAGATTTTATCTTCCCTATCGACTTGTTTCAATTAATTGTACGATATTATCTTAATGGTAAGTGATAATTTCGTTATCATAAAAAATATTTTTTTATAAAACAAAATAAAAAACTGAAAAAGAGAGGAAATGAGTTAATGTCTATTTTCCACCGTTACCGAGACAGGGCATAACCCGAACCAAGCGATAGAATTTGGATCGAGATCAAATGATTTAAAGCCCAACTCGACGATGCCAATTGTAAGTGGGCCAAACCAAAAAGAATAGTGCACCCGTCAGCCCTCCCGTAGTCGAGAACCCTAACCATCCTTTCTTTTCCTTTTTTTTTTTTTATAAAACAAAATAAAAAACTGAAAAAGAGAGGAAATGAGTTAATGTCTATTTTCCACCGTTACCGAGACAGGGCATAACCCGAACCAAGCGATAGAATTTGGATCGAGATCAAATGATTTAAAGCCCAACTCGACGATGCCAATTGTAAGTGGGCCAAACCAAAAAGAATAGTGCACCCGTCAGCCCTCCCGTAGTCGAGAACCCTAACCATCCTTTCTTTTCTTCTTTCGGTCTTCTGTGTTTCTTTATAAAGAATATAGCTTGCAATTACCCTAACGTCCCCCATTGATATTTTATGAATATGGGTGACAGGGAAGCTAAGCTTGAACCGTCTTTCTATGCTAACATCTACACGATAATATATGTTAGACGATGATCGACTCTAATGTTTCATATTAATCGATTATAATTAATTATCAGATTTTATCTTCCTATCGACTTGTTTCAATTAATTGTACGATATTATCTTAATGGTAAGTGATAATTTCGTTATCAAAAAAATATTTTTTTATAAAACAAATAAAAAATCGAAAAAGAGAGGAAAATGAGTTAATGTCTATTTTCCACCGTTACCGAGACGGGGCATAACCCGAACCGAGCGATAGAATTTAGATCGAGATCAATTGATTTCAAGCCCGACTCGACGATGCCAATTGTAGTGGGCCAAATCAAAAAGGATAGTGCACCCGTCAGCCCTCCCGTAGTCGAGAACCATAACCATCCTTTCTTTTCTTCTTTCAGTCTTCTGTGTTTCTTTATAAAGAATATAGCTTGCAATTATCCTAACGTCCCCCATTGATATTTTATGCATATGGGTGACAGGGGAGCTAAACTTGAATCGTCTTTGTATGCTAACCTCTACACGATAATATATGTTGGACGGTGATCGACCTCTAATGTTTCATATCAATCGATTATAATTAATTATCATATTTTTATATTCCCTAAAGACTTGTTTCAATTAATTGTACGATATTATCTTAATGGTAAGTGATAATTTCGTTATCATAAAAAATATTTTTTTTATAAAACAAAATAAAAAACCGAAAAAGAGAGAAAATGAGTTAATGTCTATTTTCCACCATTACCGAGACGGGGCGTAACCCGAACCGAGCGATAGAATTTGGATCGAGATCAATTGATTTCAAGCCCGACTCGACGATACCAATTGTAAGTGGGACAAACCAAAAAGGATTGTGCACCCGTCAGCCCTCCCGTAGTCGAGAACCCTAACCATCCTTTCTTTTCTTCTTCAGTCTTCAGTGTTCTTTATAAAGAATATAGCTTGCAATTATCCTAACGTCCCCCATTGATATTTTATGCATATGGGTGACAAGGGAGCTAAGCTTGAATCGCCTTTCTATGCTAACCTCTACACGATAATATATGTTGGACGGTGATCGACTCTAATGTTTCATATCAATCGATTATAATTAATTATCAGATTTTATCTTCCCTATCGACTTGTTTCAATTAATTGTACGATATTATCTTAATGATAAGTGACAATTTCGTTATCATAAAAAATATTTTTTATAAAACAAAATAAAAAACTGAAAAAGAGAGGAAAAGAGTTAATGTCTATTTTCCACCGTTACCGAGACTGGGCATAACCCGAACCGAGCGATATAATTTGGATCGAGATCAAATGATTAAAAGCCCAACTCGACGATGCCAATTGTAAGCGGGCCAAACCAAAAGGATAGTGCACCCGTCAGCCCTCCCGTAGTCGAGAACCCTAACCATCCTTTCTTTTCTTCTTTCAGTCTTCTGTGTTTCTTTATAAAGAATATAGCTTGCAATTACCCTAACGTCCCCCATTGATATTTTATGCATATGAGTGACAGGGGAGCTAAGCTTGAACCGTCTTTCTATGCTAACCTCTACACGATAATATATGTTGGACGGTGATCGACTCTAATGTTTCATATCAATCGATTATAATTAATTATCAGATTTTATCTTCCCTATCGACTTGTTTCAATTAATTGTACGATATTATCTTAATGGTAAGTGATAATTTCGTTATCATAAAAAATATTTTTTTTATAAAACAAAATAAAAAACTGAAAAAGAGAGGAAATGAGTTAATGTCTATTTTCCCACCGTTACCGAGACAGGGCATAACCCGAACCAAGCGATAGAATTTGGATCGAGATCAATTGATTTCAAGCCCGACTCGACGATGCCAATTGTAAGTGGGCCAAACCAAAAAGAATAGTGCACCCGTCAGCCCTCCCGTAGTCGAGAACCCTAACCATCCTTTCTTTTCTTCTTTCGGTCTTCTGTGTTTCTTTATAAAGAATATACCTTGCAATTAACCTAACGTCCCCCATCGATATTTTATGCATATGGGTGACAGGGGAGCTAACATCTCGGCACACCTGAGTATACCGCTCGGTACACCTGGGTGTACCGCTCGGTATACCGTACCGGTACCGAGCCTAGGTCGAAATACCGGTACGGTACGGTATTGCGGACCTTGATAATACATGTATTCTCGTAGGAAATTCATGTAGTGGTAAGACAGCTAGTACCATTAATTTTTGTGTGGGTCAGGGATGGTAATAAATTTATAAACCCGAGTCGAAGATGAGCAGGATGAGGGCCGTATGTTAGACATAACACTCTGGTTTTCATTAGAAACACAAACAGAAGGATGTTTATCTTTAACAAAGTTGATTGTAAAATAACTCCCAATAAACCATGAAAAGTATGTCAAACATTGACCTTCAAGATGAAACAGTATGCACCCAGTAATTTCTCTTGAAATGAAGCAATGAGAAGTTTTAAAGGATAAAATCCAAAAATGACTGATAATCCATGAAGGATCGTTACTCAACATAACAAAGAACAATAGAAAGCTTGAAAAGTTACATTAAATGAAAACCACCAAATATATTAAATTTGGTATATCTGAGTTATAAACTAAAAACTTCCAACATGGAACACTATTCTTTTTCCTTTTTTTCGAGGAAACAAAACACTATTTTGTGCCATGGTAGAAGTAAAGTTGACTGAATATGTTGAATTAACAGTATACAACTTCTTACCACAAGATGCTATCACGGGAAATTCTGGATGTCTCGCTATAGATCTGATGCTTCCAGAGCACTTACCAATAAAGCATCCCATCAGTTTTCCTGAAAACAAGGAAATCGATTGCCATCTAGTCAACATCAGGAGTTAGTTCTAAATATTAGTAACCCTGAATCACTTGAATCACCAGGGGCCAATTCATCATTGATAGAAGCTAATTATTAACTGTCTAACAGGTGATACAAATGTGAAAACATTACAAGAAAACTCAGATATTTCAAAATCATAAGCATCAGAATAACAGTAAATACTACAATTCAAAAAACTAAAATGAATGGTACTACCCATTACCCAATACTTTAACAACACTAGGAATTTGAATTGTTAAATAAGATTTTTCAGCTATAAGCATGTCCTAGCTTCAAGCTCACATTGGAAAAATCTACTCAGTTAATTAGATGAAATATTATTACTTGAACTGAGTTAATAACAGAAAATATAACTTCCAAGTGAGTCAAGCTAGTTCCGTCTCTGATAATGAGCTCAATTCATTAACATTCTTTGGACCAAATCCTTAATCCAAGAGCACAGGTCACCAAAAATGTAAACATAAAGCATGGACTTCTCAGAAATGACAGAAAGCATTACTGCACAAAAAACAGGAGGATGACTACTTACCGCACATAGTTAAGAATAGTTGAGCCAGTTCATTGACAATGAAAAGAAATTAGAACATCATGTAATCAACTGAGAAAACTATGTAATATAGAAGTTAGCATAATTTCCTTTATGCATACCATACCTGCAACACATGTCACATTCAAACCTTTAGTTTCCTTGTTGGAACTGACTATTCCTGGTTCTATATTCTTAATTCATGTTGAGTCTTAAACTTTTTTTACGATTTCATAAAGGCCTTCAACATCAGCTGATTGCTTCTAAAATTGCTTATGATGTAGCCACATATATTGTCTGACATAAAACTGGTTGAAAGAATTTTCTGTTCTACTGAAAGTTTTAACTCCAACAATTTGACCATAAAGGAATAACAAGTTGAGGTTCATCGGACAGCCCAAAAACTAAAAAGGTTTTATCGATGAAATAAAATAAGAAACCGTGATAATTTTGTCCATTATGGTAATAGGACTTAGTTTATTATGGGAGTAGGAACAAGTAGCTAGACATCTGATAAATGTCTATAAGAATCAAAGAGTCTTAGATATGAGATGATAACTAAACGGCAATCAGAGAAAGGATCTGATCAAGAAATTATATCCACAAAAAAAGAAAACAAAAGAGAAATAAACAAAACAGCTAATATAATTAACAATGTAGTTGCACAGTGACCTTGTAGAACTATGACTTTCACCAGTTCTCAAACATGAAATTTCAGAATCATGAGATTATGATCATAAAAAACAACAAACTAAAGAGGATGAATGAATCAGGTAAATAAATTAAAGCATAGCCGCATGGTGTACGTGTAGAACTATGACTTTTACCTGTTCTCATATCAAATGAAGCAAGATCCCCAGAACCATTGCCTACATAGACTGTATAGCCATCTAGATCTTCACAAACTGCTTTAATTGGAGATTCTCTAAAGTCGACTGAAATTACAGGTCTCCTCTGTGCTGAAGTATCATAAAGACGAACCTATCACAAGATATAATTTTTAACAAATAAGAGAATAACAGCATACTGGTCATTAGAATCTCATGCGGACTGAGTAATTAGTTTACATCATTTTCTCAACTTCTAAAGCAATGGGTCAAAAACTATTAACCACATACAAAAGATTCATTAACCAGGATAGACCATATGGTCAAGAATATTTCAACATTAATCAATAAACAGAAGAAAACTGTTTATTAACTACAAGTTGGTTAACACTCCAAATGTGCAAGCAGTATTTGTAAAAAAGTTTGGTCAGGCACTGTTATCATAAAATGAAACTTAAGACTTTCAAATGTATCCTCGATCTCATGGCAACAATTGCAAAAGTTGTCGAAAGACTTAAAATAAAAGTTATACTCCCAACTATTAGCATTTTTTAGCTTGTAAGCTACAACTAGTAAACATATTTCATAGTGCCATACCTGATGATTGATCGTGCCAGCCACAACTTTTCTATGGTCATCTTCACTCAGAAAAGTTGCAGCAGTAAACCAAGTCGGAGAGAATATACCAAGTCTATTAGAAGGAGGCTACAAAAGACAAAGAGCAAACCGATAGAATCTTCATAATCAAAATACAAATAGACCAGAAACTCTCATTAAATTGCACTAATAAGAATGAAGTGACTCACAGATTTTGCACTCCAGATCTTACTGCATTTTCCAAGATCCCACATGTTCAATTCAATGCCCTTCCTGAGAGAAAAGAAAACACAAATTAAAGTACTAGACCAAAATTAGGCAATATAACAACCTTTCAATTTTTATTAAAGAGGCTGTCACCCATGAATATAATTGCAACAAACTCATATACATTCCTTTAACAGCTTACGGAAACTTACCCTCCAAATAAGGCATAATTCTCACTTTTATCCACTGAAGAACATATTATTTTACCAGAAGAGCATACATTCCATGTAATATGAGAAGCAGTAGTTGAGTTTTCTGGCTCATCACTGACGGGAATGGACCTCAAGCAAGCATTACCCTTTTCCAGACAGGTAAGTAATGAAACTGACCTGAAAAACATAAGGATTGAATGAATATAAGAATGTGCATGCAATTCGAGATCACAACTAATGTTTATAAGTAACAGTACCACCATGAACTAAATTTTACTTGATAGATGTACAGAATTTCCATTCTTGCATACAGATGCATGCATATGCAAAATCATTGTGAATATACGTCAGCTAGTTCTCCTCTCTTCTAGTTCTAATACAACTTTCTTTGTCCACAAAGCTTTGCTCTTGAATCACTAGATAAACTTTCGTATTAAGTTTCACTATCTATATACATTGGAACCTTGGGATGTCAAATACAGGAGTAAGTGCTGAAAGCAAGAATAATCTATCTGAACTTTTTTATTCAATGTCCTGCAGATACATATGCCTGCAGCAGTCTTTTAAACATGATAGTGTCATAGGTTTGACCCTCTAAATGCCAATTGGGCAGGTGCTAAAATTTTAATTCAACCGTCTGTGATACTCTTTCACATGAACAAGTTTCTACAGAATATATCTTAGGTACAGCAGATTGGTAAAATGTTCGGATACAAGTTCAAAAAAATGCTACATCTGCTATGAGTTATGAACTATGGCATTTATTTATGTTACCTTGATGGAACATTGATTCCTTTAGTTTTGAAGAGATGCAATCCAACAACATGATCATCATTAAGAGAGCCATCCAGTGATAAGGGTTGATCGATCTTAGTGATGCCCAAAGCCTCTCCATTAATAGGATTTAGACACTCAACCTGGAATTCATAGAATATCCCATGTTTCAATAACCTAGAAAAAGAGGGTTTTCTCTTGTTTCATATATGATAACTTACCAAACCATTCTTGCGAGCAACAGCCAAAAGCTGCAAAGAACAGCAAACAATTTACAAGTGTCATGTCTAGAAGGTAGAAGAATATTTTACATGTCGAACTGTTATGAGATAAAAGATATAATTATACTAGAGTAACAAGTAAGAATTTCCAAACAAAGGAAAGAAAGGTGGAAACACATCTTTAGTGATTACATGCCAATCCAAGAATGTGAAATAGAATGTGACATTATAGTCAACAGGATTCGCAAATCCAAAACAGGGTTCCGAGAAACCCGATTGACGATTCTCGACACTATATCGCCGGCGACCATACCGAAAACAGAGCGACGAGTTCAAATCGGAAAGAATGGACACATGAAGCTCACTTTTGGGAGGGATCTAGAACATGTACCGGATCTTGACAAGAGGGGAGAACGTAGGAGTCCGCTAGGTCAGAGATCGACAACTCGATTTGGCTGGTCTCAGGAGGCGTCCGGCCAGGGCGATCTACGCTCGCTCGGCGCCCTTAACCAGTGGCATAGAAAACAAAGAAGGGATGGTCAGGGTTCTCGATCCAAATTCTATCGCTCGGTTTTATATCCAGTCTCGGTAACGGTGGAAAATAAACATTAACTCTTTTCCTCTATTTTTTTAGTTTTTTCTTTTATTTTATAAAAAAAAATATTTTTATGATAACGAAATTATCACTTATCATTAACATAATATCATACAATTAATTGAAACAAGTCGATAGAAAAGATAAAATCTGATAATTATTTATAATCGATTGATATGAAACATTAGAGTCGATCACCGTCCAACATATATTATCGTGTAGAGATTAACATATAAAGACGGTTCAAGCTTAGCTCCCCTGTCACCCATATGCATAAAATATCAATGGGGGACATTAGGGTAATTGCAAGTTATATTCTTTATAAAGAAACACAGAAGACTGAAATGAGAAAAGAAAGTATGGTTAGGATTCTCGACTACGAGAGGGCTGACGGGTGCACTATCCTTTTTTGTTTGGCCCGCTTACAATTTACATCATCGAGTCGGGTTTAAAATCAGTTGATCTCAATCCAAATTCTAACACTCGGTTCGAGTTATGCCCAGTCTCGGTAACGGTGGAAAATAGACATTAACTCTTTTCCTCTCTTTTTCAGTTTTTTTATTTTGTTTTATAAAAAAAAATATTTTTATGATAACGAATTATCACTTACCATTAAGATAATATCGTACAATTAATTGTAACGAGTCGATAAGGAAGATACAATCTAATAATTAATTATAATCGATTGATATGAAACATTAGAGTCGATCATCGTCCAACATATATTATCGTGTAGAGGTTAGCATACAAAGACGATTTAAGCTTAGCTCCCCTAACACCTATAAGCGTAAAATATCAATGTGAGATGTTAGGGTAATTGCAAGCTATATTCTTTATAAAGAAACACAAAAGACTGAAAGAATAAAAGAAAGGATGGTTAGGGTTCTCGACTACGAGAGGGCTGACGGGTGAACTATCCTTTTTGGTTTGGCTCGCTTACAATTGGCATCGTCGAGTCGGGCTTGAAATAATTAATCTCGATCCAATTCTAACGCTTGGTTCGGGTTATGCCCAGTCTCGATAACGGTGGAAAATAGGAATTAACTCTTTTCCTCTCTTTTTCAGTTTTTTTATTTTGTTTATAAAAAAAATTATGATAACGAAATTATCACTTATCATTAAAATAATATCGTACAATTAATTGAAACGAGTCGATAGGGAAGATAAAATCTGATAATTAATTATAATCGATTGATATGAAACATTAGCGTCGATCACCGTCCAACATATATTATCGTGTAGAGGTTAGCATACAAAGACGTTCAAGTTTAGCTCCCCTGTCACCCATATGCATAAAATATCAATGGGGGATGTTAGGGTAATTGCAAGCCATATTTTTTAGAAAGAAACACAGAAGACTGAAAGAAGAAAAGAAAGGATGGTTAGGGTTCTCGACTACGGGAGGGCTGACGGGTGCACTATCCTTTTGGTTTGGCCCACTTACAATTGCCATCATGGAGTCGGGCTTGAAATCAATTGATCTCAATTCAAATTCTATCGCTCGGTTCGGGTTATGCCCGATCTCGGTAATAGTGGAAAATAGACATTAACTATTTTCCTATTTTTTTCAGTTTTTATTTTGTTTTATAAAAAAATATTTTTATGATAATGAAATTATCACTTTCCATTAAGATAATATCGTACAATTAATTGAAACAAGTCGATAGGGAAGATAAAATCTGATAATTAATTATAATCGATTGATATGAAATATTAGAGTCGATCATTGTCCAACATATATTATCGTGTATAGGATAGCATACAAAGACGATTCAAGCTTAGCTCCCCTGTCACCCATATGCATAAAATATCAATAGGGGACGTTAGGATAATTGCAAACTATATTCTTTATAAAGAAACACAAAGACTGAAAGAATATAAGAAAGGATGGTTAGGGTTCTCGACTACGGGAGGGCTGACGGGTGCACTATCCTTTTTGGTTTGGCCCCCTTACAATTGGCATCGTCGAGTCGGGCTTGAAATCAATTGATCTCGATCCAAATTCTATCGCTCGATTCGGGTTATGCTCAGTCTCGGTAACGGTGGAAAATAGACATTAACTCTTTTCCTCTCTTTTCAGTTTTTTATTTTGTTTTATAAAAAAAATATTTTTTTATGATAATGAAATTGTCACTTATCATTAAGATAATATCGTACAATTAATTGAAACAAGTGGATAGGGAAGGTAAAATCTGATAATTAATTATAATCGATTGATATGAAACATTAGAGTCGATCACCGTCCAACATATATTATCATGTAGAGGTTAGCATAGAAAGACGGTTCAAGCTTAGCTCCCCAGTCACCCATATGCATAAAATATAAATGGGGGACAGTAGGGTAATTGCAAGCTATATTCTTTATAAAGAAACACAGAAGACTGAATGAAGAAAAGAAAGGATGATTAAGGTTCTCGACTACGGGAGGACTGACGGGTGCACTATCCTTTTTGGTTTGGCCCGCTTACAATCAGCATCGTCGAGTCGGGGTTGAAATCAATTGATCTCGATCCAAATTATATCGCTTGGTTCGGGTTATGCCCAGTCTCGGTAACGGTGAAAAATAGACATTAACTCTTTTCCTCTCTTTTTCCAGTTTTTTATTTTGTTTTATAAAAAAAATATTTTTTTGATAACGAAATTATCACTTACCATTAAGATAATATCGTACAATTAATTGAAACAAGTCGATAGGGATGATAAAATCTAATAATTAATTATAATCGATTGATATGAAACATTAGAGTCGATCACCGTCCAACATATATTATCGTGTAGAGGCTAGCATAGAACGACGGTTCAAGCTTAGCTCCCCTGTCACCCATATGCATAAAATATCAATGGGGGACGTTAGGGTAATTGCAAGCCATATTTTTTAGAAAGAAACACAGAAGACTGAAAGAAGAAAAGAAAGGATGGTTAGGGTTCTCGACTACGGGAGGGCTGACGGGTGCACTATCCTTTTTGGTTTGGCCCACTTACAATTGCCATCATGGAGTCGGGCTTGAAATCAATTGATCTCAATTCAAATTCTATCGCTCGGTTCGGGTTATGCCCAGTCTCGATAACGGTGGAAAATAGACATTAACTATTTTCCTATTTTTTTCAGTTTTTTATTTTGTTTTATAAAAAAATATTTTTTATGATAACGAAATTATCACTTTCCATTAAGATAATATCGTACAATTAATTGAAACAAGTCGATAGGGAAGATAAAATCTGATAATTAATTATAATCGATTGATATGAAACATTAGAGTCGATCATCGTCCAACATATATTATCGTGTATAGGATAGCATACAAAGACGATTCAAGCTTAGCTCCCCTGTCACCCATATGCATAAAATATCAATGGGGGATGTTAGGGTAATTGCAAGCCATATTTTTTAGAAAGAAACACAGAAGACTGAAAGAAGAAAAGAAAGGATGGTTAGGGTTCTCGACTACGGGAGGGCTGACGGGTGCACTATCCTTTTTGGTTTGGCCCACTTACAATTGCCATCATGGAGTCGGGCTTGAAATCAATTGATCTCAATTCAAATTCTATCGCTCGGTTCGGGTTATGCCCAGTCTCGATAACGGTGGAAAATAGACATTAACTATTTTCCTATTTTTTTCAGTTTTTTATTTTGTTTTATAAAAAAAATATTTTTTATGATAACGAAATTATCACTTTCCATTAAGATAATATCGTACAATTAATTGAAACAAGTCGATAGGGAAGATAAAATCTGATAATTAATTATAATCGATTGATATGAAACATTAGAGTCGATCATTGTCCAACATATATTATCGTGTATAGGATAGCATACAAAGACGATTCAAGCTTAGCTCCCCTGTCACCCATATGCATAAAATATCAATGGGGGATGTTAGGGTAATTGCAAGCCATATTTTTTAGAAAGAAACACAGAAGACTGAAAGAAGAAAAGAAAGGATGGTTAGGGTTCTCGACTACGGGAGGGCTGACGGGTGCACTATCCTTTTTGGTTTGGCCCCCTTACAATTGGCATCGTCGAGTCGGGGTTGAAATCAATTGATCTCGATCCAAATTATATCGCTTGGTTCGGGTTATGCCCAGTCTCGGTAACGGTGGAAAATAGACATTAACTCTTTTCCTCTCTTTTCAGTTTTTTATTTTGTTTTATAAAAAAAATATTTTTTATGATAACGAAATTATCACTTTCCATTAAGATAATATCGTACAATTAATTGAAACAAGTCGATAGGGAAGATAAAATCTGATAATTAATTATAATCGATTGATATGAAACATTAGAGTCGATCATTGTCCAACATATATTATCGTGTATAGGATAGCATACAAAGACGATTCAAGCTTAGCTCCCCTGTCACCCATATGCATAAAATATCAATAGGGGACGTTAGGATAATTGCAAACTATATTCTTTATAAAGAAACACAAAGACTGAAAGAATAAAAGAAAGGATGGTTAGGGTTCTCGACTACGGGAGGGCTGACGGGTGCACTATCCTTTTTGGTTTGGCCCCCTTACAATTGGCATCGTCGAGTCGGGCTTGAAATCAATTGATCTCGATCCAAATTCTATCGCTCGATTCGGGTTATGCTCAGTCTCGGTAACGGTGGAAAATAGACATTAACTCTTTTCCTCTCTTTTCAGTTTTTTTATTTTGTTTTATAAAAAAAATATTTTTTATGATAATGAAATTGTCACTTATCATTAAGATAATATCGTACAATTAATTGAAACAAGTCGATAGGGAAGATAAAATCTGATAATTAATTATAATCGATTGATATGAAACATTAGAGTCGATCACCGTCCAACATATATTATCATGTAGAGGTTAGCATAGAAAGACGGTTCAAGCTTAGCTCCCCTGTCACCCATATGCATAAAATATAAATGGGGGACAGTAGGGTAATTGCAAGCTATATTCTTTATAAAGAAACACAGAAGACTGAATGAAGAAAAGAAAGGATGGTTAGGGTTCTCGACTACGGGAGGGCTGACGGGTGCACTATCCTTTTTGGTTTGGCCCCCTTACAATTGGCATCGTCGAGTCGGGCTTGAAATCAATTGATCTCGATCCAAATTATATCGCTTGGTTCGGGTTATGCCCAGTCTCGGTAACGGTGGAAAATAGACATTAACTCTTTTCCTCTCTTTTCAGTTTTTTATTTTGTTTTATAAAAAAAATATTTTTTTGATAACGAAATTATCACTTATCATTAAGATAATATCGTACAATTAATTGAAACAAGTCGATAGGGAAGATAAAATTTGATAATTAATTATAATCGATTGATATGAAACATTAGAGTCAATCACCGTCCAACATATATTATCATGTAGAGGTTAGCATAGAAAGACGGTTCAAGCTTAGCTCCCCTGTCACCCATATGCATAAAATATCAATGGGGGACGTTAGGGTAATTGCAAGCTATATTCTTTATAAAGAAACACAAAGACTGAAAGAAGAAAAGAAAGGATGGTTATGGTTCTCGACTACGGGAGGGCTGACGGGTGCACTATCCTTTTTGGTTTGGCCGTTTTATTTTGTTTTATAAAAAAAATATTTTTTTGATAACGAAATTATCACTTACCATTAAGATAATATCGTACAATTAATTGAAACAAGTCGATAGGGATGATAAAATCTAATAATTAATTATAATCGATTGATATGAAACATTAGAGTCGATCACCGTCCAACATATATTATCGTGTAGAGGCTAGCATAGAACGACGGTTCAAGCTTAGCTCCCCTGTCACCCATATGCATAAAATATCAATGGGGGACGTTAGGGTAATTGCAAGCTATATTCTTTATAAAGAAACACAAAGACTGAAAGAAGAAAAGAAAGGATGGTTATGGTTCTCGACTACGGGAGGGCTGACGGGTGCACTATCCTTTTTGGTTTGGCCCGTTTACAATTGGCATCGTCGAGTCAGGCTTGAAATTAATTGATCTCGATCCAAATTCTATGGCTCGCTTCGGGTTATGCCCATTCTCGGTAACGGTGAAAAATAGGTATTAACTCTTTTCCTCTCTTTTTCAATTTTTTATTTTGTTTTATAAAAAAAATATTTTTTATGATAACAAAATTATCACTTACCATTAAGATAATATCGTACAATTAATTGAAACAAGTCGATAGGGATGATAAAATCTAATAATTAATTATAATCGATTGATATGAAACATTAGAGTCAATCACCGTCCAACATATATTATCATGTAGAGGTTAGCATAGAAAGACGGTTCAAGCTTAGCTCCCCTATCACCCATATGCATAAAATATCAAGGGGGGACGTTATGGTAATTGCAAGCTATATTCTTTATAAAGAAACACAAAAGACTGAAAGAAGAAAAGAAAGGATGGTTATGGTTCTCGACTACGGGAGGGCTGACAAGTGCACTATCCTTTTTGGTTTGGCCCGTTTACAATTGGCATCGTCGAGTCAGGCTTGAAATTAATTGATCTCGATCCAAATTCTATGGCTCGCTTCGGGTTATGCCCATTCTCGGTAACGGTGAAAAATAGGTATTAACTCTTTTCCTCTCTTTTTCAATTTTTTATTTTGTTTTATAAAAAAATATTTTTTATGATAACAAAATTATCACTTACCATTAATATAATATCATATACCTTACATTGAAAAACAGTCGATAGGGAAGTTAAATGTGAGGAGATGTGCAAGAGGTTACAGTGGAAGCGACCATTATTAGCTCCAATACCTCGATGAAGAAAACAAGACTAATATATGCTGTCACACCTAAGGCATGAGTTGACCCTCCTTAACATTACTAGAATTGAGATCTTCTTATCGATAAAGGAAATAAATTTCTTGAAGGACCCTCAACCGATGAAAATATCATTAGAAAAGAGGGACCAAAAGGTCTTTATAGACAAGAGAGCGATGTCCCTTACGAAGGAACACATTATAACATGAGCCTTAAAGCATGCCTTAGGAGGATGAGACAAATAGTAGGAAACTTGTTGGCAGTTAATCACTATCCAACACCTATCGTCACATAGAGGTTGGAATGGAATAGAAAAGATCATAGTCACTCTTCATTTGTCTGCCTTGCAGACAACCGTCAAAGGGAGGCGGTTTGGGCTCATCTCTCCCATGTCGCCTATGTGGATAAAACATTAAATGAGAACATTGAGTCAGTTGCATATTGTCCCTTTCAGAGACTAAATATAAAAGCTAACTCCCGATGTTGTGCTGATGGACTCTTTTTTCGAGAAAACCTCATACTTTATAAAGGACATCAGACTAACTTAGATGTCCAAGGTATCGGATCGAATAATTTTCTCCTGACAACGATCTTAGTGTAGGTGGTGCATTGGAAGCTCAATCGCCTACCTTAGAACTATCTCAAAGTCATCTCGGAACCACTCAAAGAACTACCTTGAAGTCACTTTGAATACTTCTACGCATTTCGATTTGGATTATGTCGGGTTGACTCAAACGTCAATGATAATTTTTCCTAACACTAATTAATTATATATCATATTATACATATAACTTTTTATTTTTATTTTTTATTAAATTAATCACGCCAAAGAAGTATAGATTTTATCAACAATTCGTGGTTGTATCTAAAGAAATAAAACATGATACCAAACCATTAATTTTTATTAAATTAATCACGCCAAAGAAGTATAGATTTTATCAACAATTCGTGGTTGTATCTAAAGAAATAAAACATGATACCAAACCATTAATTTTTATTAAATTAATCACGCCAAAGAAGTATAGATTTTATCAACAATTCGTGGTTGTATCTAAAGAAATAAAACATGATACCAAACCATTAATTTTTATTAAATTAATCACGCCAAAGAAGTATAGATTTTATCAACAATTCGTGGTTGTATCTAAAGAAATAAAACATGATACCAAACCATTAATTTTTATTAAATTAATCACGCCAAAGAAGTATAGATTTTATCAACAATTCGTGGTTGTATCTAAAGAAATAAAACATGATACCAAACCATTAATTTTTATTAAATTAATCACGCCAAAGAAGTATAGATTTTATCAACAATTCGTGGTTGTATCTAAAGAAATAAAACATGATACCAAACCATTAATTTTTATTAAATTAATCACGCCAAAGAAGTATAGATTTTATCAACAATTCGTGGTTGTATCTAAAGAAATAAAACATGATACCAAACCATTAATTTTTATTAAATTAATCACGCCAAAGAAGTATAGATTTTATCAACAATTCGTGGTTGTATCTAAAGAAATAAAACATGATACCAAACCATTAATTTTTATTAAATTAATCACGCCAAAGAAGTATAGATTTTATCAACAATTCGTGGTTGTATCTAAAGAAATAAAACGTTCTACCCTTTGAGACAAATTTGGGCCAATACTAATCTCTACTAAGATTTTATTAACCCTCACTCATCAAGGGCTATACTCACGAGAATTATATAGGCTATCGACCTGCTCCTATCTCAAGCTAACTTAATAAAGCAGTCCACCTCTTAGCCATGGTCGACACCTGACACCACCATCGTATAACCAAGCATAAGATTTCCCAATCGACGTGATGCTAGAATCTTAGAATCACCAAAAGGTTTAAAGAACTACTAACGAATGAGTGCCGGTTCCCCGACCATGGAATCAATGGTGCCAAACCACCCACTTTGCTCTTCCTGAATCCGAGACCCAATCGATGGATTCATACTCGGATGTCTCTCTATAATAATTTAAACACTCTGATGTGTCATGCATTCATGACAACGTTGAGGGGCCTAGCACGAGAGTGGTACACTCACTTAAAGTTGCTCTAGATTGACTCAATCACTCGACTTGTAAAAGAGTTTGAATTCTACTTCCTTGAGAATATACACCCGAGGTAATTGGCGGTGATGTTGCTCATACTCAGGCAAGGGGAGAAAGAGATACTCTATGATTTTGTTGCTTGATTCACCAAAAAAATTTAAGGCATACAAAAAACTCCTCCGTCACTCATGATTCAAGTCTTCATAATGAAACTCAAGCCCTCTCATCTTTTTTTATCATTAGTGGAGAGGCCACTGATGACCATACCTAAGGTCTTAAAGAGGGCTAATTAATGCATATATATGGAGGTGATGTTCTTAAGTAAATGTGAGGAGATGTGCAAGAGGTTACAGTGGAAGCGACCATTATTAGCTCCAATACCTCGATGAAGAAAACAAGACTAATATATGCTGTCACACCTAAGGCATGAGTTGACCCTCCTTAACATTACTAGAATTGAGATCTTCTTATCGATAAAGGAAATAAATTTCTTGAAGGACCCTCAACCGATGAAAATATCATTAGAAAAGAGGGACCAAAAGGTCTTTATAGACAAGAGAGCGATGTCCCTTACGAAGGAACACATTATAACATGAGCCTTAAAGCATGCCTTAGGAGGATGAGACAAATAGTAGGAAACTTGTTGGCAGTTAATCACTATCCAACACCTATCGTCACATAGAGGTTGGAATGGAATAGAAAAGATCATAGTCACTCTTCATTTGTCTGCCTTGCAGACAACCGTCAAAGGGAGGCGGTTTGGGCTCATCTCTCCCATGTCGCCTATGTGGATAAAACATTAAATGAGAACATTGAGTCAGTTGCATATTGTCCCTTTCAGAGACTAAATATAAAAGCTAACTCCCGATGTTGTGCTGATGGACTCTTTTTTCGAGAAAACCTCATACTTTATAAAGGACATCAGACTAACTTAGATGTCCAAGGTATCGGATCGAATAATTTTCTCCTGACAACGATCTTAGTGTAGGTGGTGCATTGGAAGCTCAATCGCCTACCTTAGAACTATCTCAAAGTCATCTCGGAACCACTCAAAGAACTACCTTGAAGTCACTTTGAATACTTCTACGCATTTCGATTTGGATTATGTCGGGTTGACTCAAACGTCAATGATAATTTTTCCTAACACTAATTAATTTATATATCATATTATACATATAACTTTTTATTTTTATTTTTTATTAAATTAATCACGCCAAAGAAGTATAGATTTTATCAACAATTCGTGGTTGTATCTAAAGAAATAAAACATGATACCAAACCATTAATTTTATTATTATTGTGTGAAACTTAATCACTCCAATTTAATGGTAAAGTTCGATTTAGAATAATAAATAAAATCAATGATGTTATCTATACAAGTATATATAATTTGATGGTTCCCACGGGACCATTTTAATTTAATTATTAATCACACTTTACTCATCTAATTGGTGGCTTTGTATCGAACAATGAATACTGTTGGTTGGTATACGTAAAATTGTAACTCGTTGTATGCACGCGTATTTTTTACCCATGTGTAATTTTGCTGATCGCATTTATTCTACATCGACTATGATTTAGGGTGATTTCTATTGGGTTGGGTCTAATTGAATCATCCGACCGGAAATGTCACGTGGATATCACGTGATAGTTACCCCCATGAGGACCCTCTCATCCCTTCTCTGTTGCGCCGACCTACCTCTCTCTCTCTCTCTCTCTCTCTCTCTCTCACACACACACATATATCAGTTTATATATATTCCGCCTATTGGGCTTTTATCGGTGGCGTCTCCTTTCCTCTCCTTCGGCTCCACTCTCTCTCTCCTTCTTTCCATCGCTCTCTGCTCTCTTTTTCCAAGTCTTTCATTCGATGTGTATGCTTCATCGCCCTGCTTCTTATCTCTTTGACACCCTCGTTGATTCTCTTTCTTCCTCCTTGCTCATCGACCTAATCACAGGTTCGTGGACTTTGATCTTTTGTATAATCTGTTTAGATGGATAGGGTTTTGATCTGTATCGCCGTTTATCCTGGATTTTTAGGTTGATTTTTGGGTGCTTGTGGGGGATCCAGGTTCCTGAAACAGGGGAGAGGCTGGAATCGAGATGGCGGGGAACCGGTCGAATCTGCCCTTGCGACTGCAGCAGATCTTATCCGGCGGGAGGTCCGTCTCGCCGGTGCTTAAATTGGAGTCCGAGCCCGTGAGTTCTCCCTGGATTAAACCCCTTCTTATCTTTCGTTCTTGGTGTTCCAATTTAATTTCCGTCATCAGATGGGGTATCTTTTTGTTTTTCTCGATGTTTGATTCTTAGTTGTCGATCGTGGAGTGCGATCAGTGCTTGAAGTCGTTTAGATGG
Organism: Musa balbisiana; assembly: GCA_004837865.1. NCBI lineage: Eukaryota > Viridiplantae > Streptophyta > Magnoliopsida > Zingiberales > Musaceae > Musa > Musa balbisiana. The sequence continues at coordinate 9,971,743 of CM017193.1, read as the reverse complement.
GGATACACGATGGACTCGTCTCTTACGTTGTTTTCCTGTTTTGTCGATCGCGATGGCGTATCTTGTGCTTGCCCTTTTCTTGGTTGTGTTTTTTGCTGTCGTAGCTATTTTGTGATGAATGATTTTAGTACGAGTCAAAATGGATTTGCTTAACTGCAAAGTAACAAAAATTGGTACTATTTTTGGTGTTCCACTTTTGTGATTTGGTACTGCAAAATAACGAAGTAACTCCATCGTTTAAACTCTGTTGTTTTTCTGGCTTCCACCTTTGTAATTAGATGTGTTGGATGGACCATTTCACGTATGTATCAGAGTTGAAGCTATATCATTCATTATCTATGTCTTCTTTGGCATAAGAAGAAAAGAGAGAAGAAGAAATGACTTGAGTTATCATGTTGGTCTTAGGATCGATTAAGATGATAAGATGGAGGGAAAAAAGATAGAAGACAAGTGAGAACCTTGTTCTGGGTTTGTAAAATCGTGGTGCTCAAGCAATGACCTCTTTATCTATGCGCTTCCACTGAGCTCTTACCTAGCTTACTTGCTTGGTACTTATTAGTTATTACAACATACATAGTGCCTAAGGAACTGGAAGGAAAATGCAAGTTATGATATGTTTTTGAGTTGTGTGCTTCATTAGGAATTTCTTTTATAGGATACAGACCTAGCAGACCTAGTTCATCTACCCTTTTTTTGTGATAGAAGAAGATCAAGTAGTTATAGTATTTCAGAATTGAACAAAAACTGAAAGGGGGAGCCATGGTGATTAACAATTATTACTTCAGTCAAAGGAGTAGGAAACATACATCCATTTGTGCTACTTGAACCAAAGCATTATGTGTGTGTGTGTGTGTGTTAGATGCTAGTAAATTGTGGAAGAACTCAACTATTTACCTGAAATAAGGTAAATGGTGCTATCAGCTGGAAGCTCGTGTCATATGTATTTCCATGCTAGCTAATATATATTGTATAGTAAGGAAGGAATTTTCAGAGGAAGCACATCATCTATTATATTGGGTATTTAGAAAAATAGGATCTTGTTATGTGAGTTCCTGGTGAAGATGGTCTGATGGAAAGAAAGATGGTCTGATGGAAACCATGGGGTTCTATTTTAAATTTTATGGTTGAATATCCTTTTTAGGAAAAAAAGAAGTTACAAGTGTTTATACTTATGTTTAATGCATAAGATGCTTAGCGTACAACATTTTATAGTTATTTTCAAGTATTTGAGTAAAAAAAAACATGGTTTGTTTTCTTCAATATTCAATTTTTTTAGGTCAACTTCAATAGAAAATCCAAGGGTATCAATTTTTTATCAACCATGGTCAAGCCTGCATTTTTTTTGGCCATCCATCCCAAACTCTAATAATCACATTATTACTCTGTTAGATGGGGAAATGTTTATAATGCTCCAGATGATTTCTTTTGTTTTTCATTATATTTTTATTGGTTACTGCCACAAACTTTTACATGAAAAACCATCTCCATACTGAATGATCATTTTATTGTTTTTAGCTTTGCTACATTGTTTGAGGTTTAATTCTAGCTACTTTGTCATCCTAAGACAGTTTTTCATGGTTATAAACATTGAAATTTTTATAGGAAGTTTATTTGTATTTGGTTACACTTTTGGTTTATGCATTCTCTTAGTTTATAGTATGCTTCTGATGCATGCCAATCATTTAACTTAATTGCTTTCATCATGATGTCCAAGAAAACGGTGCAACCAAGCCTGAAATCCTTCTAGGATTTTGCTGTTAAACTAGCTCCTCTATTGTTAAGCTTGTAAATAATCCTCAAGATATTCATCTCTCTGAATCCTGTGTTGGATAAATGATTAATATCCTTTCCACAAACAATTTAAGTGATAGGTTCCAAACTAATATCTATCAGTAACTATATGAGCTACTATACAGCAGACTTGGTTTACTTGATGTTCAAAATATGATTTGCTGTCATGTATAACTTCCTGGCTGGCAAGTTATGAGTGATAATAACTCTTATTATTATTTTACTGCACTCTTTCATCTTCCCCGTCTTCTCCCTGTAGAAACCGTATTTGTTTCATGCATTTAAATTTTATATTGGTTTATGTCACTGGTTCACCATTTCTTTTTGACTGTATATCCCAACAGCAACTTGTAAATACTATTGTATTTCTTTTGCACAATTTCATGGTTCTCACTGTGCTGTACTATGGTAGAAATACATATTTAAGGATACGCTTGCCAAGTGACGTTATGATATGTTTGTTCATAAATAGTTATAATGTTAGGATTTCCTTGTGCTAGTTGCTGCCATTCTTCTTGATTCTTCTGATGCTATGTGTTAATCTGTATTGTAGTTTAATTTTTTTCACATAACAAAAAAGTATAGCCAATGTGTATTGTTTGGGTTTAGTTTGAGTAATGGGGTTGAGTTGCATTAGTGTTGCTTTTAGTTATCTCTGCTCTTGTAAATTATCTGATAGTTATATTGCATCAGGTACATTTTTGATCATTTCTAATTGCTAAGAGAACATATTCATATTGGAAATTCATAATACTCTTTGTTATCATTCCTGGAGTTGTTTGTCGGGGATGTTTCACTTGCTTGTTGGGTTGGCTTTTCAACTCAGAGATGAACTAAATTTTAGTGTAAAAAATGTTAGAGGAATATTAAACAAAACAAACTTACAAAGAAATTGTCAGATGAGAATAATATAAGTTAACATGTTGAATGAATAATGCAATATATATTTGCTGGTTGATGGTCTTATAATAAGTTGTATGTAATATTCAAATGTCCCCAAACATCAATTTTAAAGCACCAAAGAATCTCTTCTGCATGGATTCTGTGAAGCTAGTTGGATTTTCTAATGTCATATTTGTTCTACCTGTCTGATTGCATAATAGTTGTTCTGGACCTTCTGGTGTACCAATAGTATATTGTACCAACATACTAAGCAATTGTTTGAATATGTTATTGTTGGCATTGCTAAAGTGTAGTGTACCATACTAGTTGATACATATTGGTTTGATAATAATTCTCGTATGGTTACTGGCATTGATATTCATAACCTTGGGCCGAAATGGTACGGGTGGTGTCAGTCTATTTCTTTGTAATATATTCTAGGATATTTTTATTGTTTCATCACAGTTTTGTGATATTTTTTTATCAGAAACAGGAAATTTTGGACTATTATGTGAAATCAATACATTTTTGGTGCTTTCAGTTTTCTTGGTCTCATTTGGACACAAGTTGTCATGTTTCTGATGTTAATTACATATTCCTGCTTGTAGTTCTGTTTCAACTGGTCACTGGTTTGTAATTGAGAAGTAGCATTCATAGAGTCAAGTCTTCTGCATTGTGCCATAAACTGGAACATTTTTTATTTGATGTGTCTGTAGGACATGTAAATGACGAATTTGAGTTTTCTTTCGATACATCAACTTTTAACTGTATGTTCTTATGAACCTTTTTTAGATTATCATTTGTCTTAAATATGTTATTATTTGGTATTTGCAGCCTCCGAAGGTTAAAGCTTTCATCGATAGGGTGATTAAGAGCCCATTACATGATATAGCTATACCTCTTTCAGGCTTCCGTTGGGAGTTCAAAAAGGTGCAGTGGTGTTTTTAATATCCAGTAGATGTTTCATGGATGCTTTGCTTGTTCCAATCTTAGTTTTTTATTTCATTTCAGGGAAATTTCAACCACTGGAGGCCGCTTTTTGTGCATTTTGATACATATTTCAAGACATACCTTTCTTGTAGGAAAGACCTCCTTTTGTTGGACCATATGTCAGACGAAGATCCATTTCCCAAACATTCAGTGATGCAGATCTTAAGAGTCATGCAAATTATTTTTGAAAATTGCCAGAACAAAAGTTCGTTTGGAGGTCTAGAGGTAAATCTGAAGCTCCAAATTATTTAGAGGATAAGTTATATCCACAATTTTAGCAAATCCATTTTCACTTTGCTTACTGACATATTAATCATGTTCCTGAATCAGCACTTCAAGCTTCTACTTGCATCCGTAGATCCAGATATTATTATAGCTACGTTGGAGACTCTTTCGGCTTTGGTGAAGATAAATCCATCCAAGATGCATCTGGGTGGGAAACTGATTGGTTGTGGCTCTCTGAATAGTCGTCTTCTGTCTCTAGCACAGGGCTGGGGAAGCAAAGAAGAAGGCCTGGGTTTACATTCATGTGTTGTGGCAAACGAGAGGAATCAGCATGAAGGATTGTGCTTGTTCCCTTCAGATATTGGTGATAAGTGTGATGGTACCCAGCATCGTTTGGGTTCTACTCTCCATTATGAATACAATATGGTTTCTACTATTGAAGAGAGCAAATCATCCATTTTATGTGTCATAAAGATTCCAGATCTGCATACAAGAAAGGAGGATGATCTGAGCATTTTAAAGCAGTGTGTTGACCAATATGACGTACCTCTAGCACACAGATTCTCATTGCTTACAAGAATTAGGTATGCACATGCCTTCCGCTCTCCCAGAACATGCAGACTGTATAGCAGGATCAGCATTCTTGCTTTCATTGTTCTGGTACAATCAAATGATGCTCATGATGAACTTATGTCTTTCTTTGCAAATGAACCCGAGTACACAAATGAGTTGATCAGGCTTGTTCGTTCTGAAGAATCAGTTCCTGGAACTATAAGGGCACTTGCTATGCTTGCCTTAGGAGCACAGTTAGCAGCATATGCGTCATCGCATGAACGGGCTAGAATTTTGAGTGGTTCAAGTATTATATCTGCTGGTGGAAATCGTATGATGTTGCTAAATGTGCTTCAGAAAGCTATTGTGTCACTTAGCAACCCCAATGATCATTCTACACCAGTGTTTGTTGATGCTCTTCTACAGTTTTTCTTACTTCATGTTTTATCATCTTCAAGCTCTGGTAGTGCTCTAAGGGGGTCAGGAATGGTTCCCCCACTTCTACCTCTTTTACAAGACTCTGATCCAGCACATATTCATCTTGTCTCTTCTGCGGTTAAAACCTTGCAGAAGCTGATGGAGTATAGTAGCCCAGCTGTATCTCTATTTAAAGATTTAGGTGGCATTGAACTTTTGGCTCAGAGGCTGCAGATTGAAGTTCATAGAATTATTGGCTCAGGTGAAGCTAATAGTAACACACTTATATCACCTGATCTGTTAAAATCTGATGAAGATCATCTGTATTCACAGAAGCGCCTTATCAAGTTTTTGCTTAAGACACTGGGTTCTGCCACATATTCTCCAGCAAATGCTACAAGGACTCAGAATTCTCACCATAACTCCTTGCTTGCTTCTTTATCCTTGATATTTAACAATGTAAGCATGTTTGGAGGGGACATTTATTTTTCTGCAGTAACTGTTATGAGTGAGATCATTCACAAGGATCCAACTTGTTTTCCTGTTCTGAATGAATTTGGTCTCCCGGAATCATTTTTATCGTCAGTGATTTCTGGGATCCTTCCTTCCTCAAAAGCACTTATATGTGTTCCCAATGGTCTTGGTGCCATCTGCCTTAATGCTAAAGGATTGGAGGCAGTTAAAGAGACTGGTGCACTGCGATTTTTGGTGGAGACCTTCACAACAAGGAAATATTTGTTAGCAATGAATGAAGGTGTTCTTCTTTTAGCAAATGCTGTTGAGGAGCTTCTTCGGCATGTATCTTCACTAAGAGGTATTGGCATTGAGATAATAATTGAAATTATTAACAATCTTGCCTCCATGGGAGAAGAGAAATGCAAAGAAACTACAGTGGTTATGGATGAGAACACTGCCATGGAAACTGATATTGAAGAAAAGGCAAATGAAGGGCATGATCTGGTGAGAGCTATGGAATTAGCTACGGACGGCATCAGCGATGAGCAGTTTGAGCAGTTATGCATCTTCCATGTGATGGTATTAGTTCATCGAACAATGGAAAATTCTGAAACTTGTAGAATGTTTGTGGAGAAGGGGGGTATAGAAAATTTGTTGAGACTTCTTCAACGACCTAGCATCACACAGTCATCAGATGGGATGCCGATTGCTTTGCATAGCACTGTGGTCTTCAAGGGCTTTACTCAGCATCATTCTGCACCCCTTGCACGTGCATTTTCTGCCTCTCTCCGGGAGCATTTAAAGAAAGCTCTGAATGGATTTAGTTCAGTTTCTGGTTTGTCTTTGCAGGATACTAAGTTTACACAGGATAGTGAAATCTTCTCTTCTCTTTTTGTTGTTGAGTTTCTCCTTTTCCTTGCTTCCTCTAAAGATAACCGCTGGATGAGTGCATTGCTCACTGAATTTGGAGATTCTAGCAGGGATGTACTAGAAGATATTGGGTGTGTGCATCGTGAAGTCCTGTGGCAGATTGCCTTTCTCGAAGATTCAAAGATCGAAAGAGATTATGATTCCTCTTCAAATGAGGTAAATGTAGACCCTGGGGTGGTCGACTCAGATGAGCAAAGGATCAGTTCTTTTAGGCAGTATCTTGATCCATTACTTAGACGAAGAGTTTCTGGGTGGAGCATAGAGTCTCAAGTTTCTGACCTCATTAGTATATATCGTGACCTTGGCCGAGCTGCTACTGGTTCACATAGATATGGTGTAGAAGGCTATTCAGCGTTACGAGTTGCTTCCAGTTCCCGATCCCGGCCTTCTAATTCTTTAGACTCAAGTGCTGCAAGCAAAACAGAAGAGGACAAACGTAAATCTTATCATTCTTTATGTCATGAGATGATGAGGTCACTCTCTTATCATATTAACCATCTGTTTATGGAGCTGGGAAAAGCCGTGCTGCTTACTTTGCGCCGCGAGAACAATTCTGTAAATGTTTCTCCTTCTATTGTGTCTGTTATCAATACAGTTGCCTCCATTGTGTTGGGACATTTGAATTTTGGGGGGAATTCTAATATGGAGAGTGAGGTCTCTGTCTCCACAAAATGTCGATATCTTGGCAAAGTGATTGAATTTATTAATGGAGTTCTATTAGACAGGCCAGAATCTTCCAACCCCATCATGGTAAAGTTCTTTTTTGGACATGGGGTTATTCAGGTCATTTTAACCACTTTTGAAGCTACAAGCCAGTTGCTTTTCACAGTCAACAGGGTGCCAGCTTCGCCAATGGATATGGATGATAAATGCCACAAAGAAGAGAAAGAAGAATCAGATAATTCATGGATATGTGGTCCTTTAGCTAGTTATGGCACACTACTGGACCACTTAGCCACATCATCTTTCATCTTGTCTTCCTCGACGAAGCAGTTGCTTGAGCAACCTATCACAAACGATGTCATTTCATTTCCTCAAGATGCAGAGGCATTTGTAAGGGTGCTTCAATCTAAGGTACTTAAGGCAGTACTTCCCATTTGGACCCATCCTCACTTTGCTGAATGCAACTTGGAGTTTATTACTTCAATGATCTCTATTATGAGGCATATTTACATTGGGGTCGAGGTTCGAAATGCCAGTGGCAACACAGAAGCTCACTTATCTGGTCCTCCACCTGATGAATCAGCTATAGCATTGATTGTAGAGATGGGCTTTTCTCGTGCCAGGGCAGAAGAAGCACTGAGACAGGTTGGGACAAATAGTGTGGAGATTGCAACTGATTGGCTGTTTTCACATCCAGAAGAACCACAAGAGGATGATGAACTTGCTCGAGCTGTTGCCATGTCCTTAGGAAACTCAGCTACATCTTTAAAGGAAGATGAAACAGTAAACACTACTAATGCTGACCAGGAGGAGGAAGCTGTTCAATTGCCTCCCGTTGATGACATTTTATCAGCATGCATTAGACTCCTGCAGGTGAATGAACAATTAGCGTTCCCTGTCAGGAATCTGCTTGTTATGATTTGTTCACAAAATGACGGTCAGCACCGGCAGAAGGTTCTCTCCCATATCATTGATCATGTCAAACATTGTTGTACAGCATCAGCTCCATTAAGTGAAAGTATGTTGTCTGCACTTTTTCATGTCCTTGCTTTGATTCTCCATGAAGATGTTATGGCACGGGAAGTTGCCTCCCAGGCTGGCCTAATAAAGATTGCTTTGGACCTGCTTTCTGGTTGGAATCCGGGCACTTCTGAAGATGGAAAACTGCAAGTTTCAAAGTGGGTGACTGCATGCTTGCTTTCTGTTGATCAGCTGCTTCAGTTGGATCCTAAGATGACTCCGGGAATAGTTAATTTGGAACAACTTAAAAAAGACAATCTTAATAACCCTAATTCCATTGTGATTGATGAGAAGAAAACAAAGGATTTACAGTCTTCTTTCGGATCAACTGTTGGATTTTTGGATATGCAGGACCAGAGGAGGCTTTTGGAAATATGCTGCAGATGTATACAGAATCGATTACCTTCTGAGACGATGCATGTGGTGCTGCAGCTCTGTTCTACATTAACTAAAGTACATTCAGTTGCTGTTAGTTTTCTTGATGCTGGAGGTTTGCATGCTTTGCTTAGTTTGCCTACCAGCAGCTTGTTCCCTGGATTCAATAATGTAGCAGCTGCCATTATCCGTCACATTTTGGAAGACCCTCATACTCTTCAGCAAGCCATGGAATTGGAAATACGCCACAGCCTCATTGCGGCAGCAAATAGACACTCAAATGCAAGAGTTTCACCACGAACTTTTGTTCAAAACTTAGCTATTGTTATTTCCAGGGACCCTGTGGTGTTTCTGAAAGCTGCACAAGCTGTATGCCGGATTGAGATGATAGGTGATAGGCCTAATATTGTGCTGTTGAAAGATCGTGAGAAGGAAAAATCCAAGGCAATAGACAGGGAGAAAATAGCCGAGAAAGACAAAGTACCAGCTAGTGATGAAAAGACTACTGGAGTAGAAGTGGCCCCAGTGGCACCGGGAAGTGGACATGGTAAATCACCAGATTTGAACACAAAGAACCCTAAAGCTCATCGAAAATCTCCTCAGAGTTTTACAAGTGTAATTGAATATCTCTTGGATTTGATTGTGAAATTTGTCCCTCCTTCAGAAGCTGATCACCAAACTGATTCTGTTCCTGGTGTTCCATCACTATCAGACATGGATATTGACTCCACGTCAGCTAAAGGAAAAGGAAAAATCACTGCTGTTTCATCTGAAGATAGCAAAGTTACTACTCAGGAGGCTTTAGCCTCTCTTGCCAAAAGTGCTTTTATTGTGAAGTTGTTGACAGAGATTCTTCTGACTTATGCTTCATCAATCCATGTGTTGCTTCGAAGAGATGCTGAACTCAGTGGCTTCCGTGCTCCTTCAAGGGGTTTATGTGGGAATAGCAGTGGGGGAATCTTTCATCACATTCTTCATAATTTTCTCCTGTACCCAGGAATCTGCAAGAAGGATAAGAAAACTGATGGCGATTGGAGGCATAAGTTAGCTACTAGAGCTAATCAACTTTTGGTGGCATCCTCCGTTCGCTCTACAGAAGGACGTAGAAGGATTTTTTCTGAAATTACTTATGTGTTCAATGACTTTGCTGACTCATCTAGTCAATGTAGGGCAGCTGATTACCGTATGCATCCCTTTGTTGACCTACTTAATGATATCCTTGCTGCTCGTTCGCCAACTGGTTCATATATCTCAGCAGAAGCTTCAGTTACTTTTATTGATGTTGGGCTTGTTCGCTCTCTAAGTCGGACTCTTAAAGTGCTAGACTTGGACCATTCTGATTCACCAAAGCTCATCACAGGAATTATCAAGGTGTTGGAGTTGGTGACCAAGGAACATGTTCATTCTGCATACATTAATTCTGCGAAGGAGGACAACCCCGTGAGGCTTGCTTCTAATGAGCAACAAGTAGGTTCATCTAATTATCATGGTGATAGGTTTGAGGCCCTGGAAACAACATCCCAACCAGATCATGCAGAAGTGGTGGCTGACCAAAGGGAAGCTTTTAATGCTGTCCAAACTTCAGGAAATTCTGATTCTGTTATAGATGACATGGACCGTGACCGGGAATTGGATGGAGGTTTTGCTCGTGAAGCCGAAGATGATTTCATGCGTGAAGCTTCTGAAGATGGCATTGGCTTGGAGAATGGTGTTTCAACTGTGGAAATTAGATTTGATATACCCCAAAATGCAGAAGATGGTATGGGTGATGAAGATGATGATGAAGATATGTCAGGGGATGAAGGTGAAGTTGATGAGGAAGATGATGAGGATGACGAGGAAAATAATGACTTGGAGGAAGATGAAGTTCATCAGATGTCTCATCCTGACACCGATCATGATGACCATGAGATTGATGATGAAGAATTTGATGAAGATGTCTTGGAAGAAGAGGATGACGATGATGAGGAAGATGATGGTGTGATACTCAGATTGGAAGAGGGTATAAGTGGGATAAATGTTTTCGATCACATTGAAGTTCTTGGTAGTGACAATTTTGCTGCAATGCCTGACATATTTGGTTCTAGACGTCAAGGGCGTACAACATCCATTTACAATCTTCTTGGAAGAACTGGTGATCATGCTGCTCTTCATCTTGAACATCCACTATTGGAAGAGCCTTCTTCTTTTAGACATCTTGTTCACCAAAGACAGACAGGTGATATATCCGATTCTTGTGTTGCTTTATTGTTGGTTTTATATTTATTCTTTTTGTTCTACATAGTTCTCTTAATTAGAGACAATCGGGTGACATATCCATTTCCTCATTTGTTTGTTGTTTAACCTTTTCATCTCTACATGAATTTTCTCATCCATTGCTGGTTTCCTACTTTAGCAAACAGTAATACCAATAGTTACCAATCTGTCAAAAGTACTTCAGGCATCACATGCTTACATTTTCAGATTTTGCTTTTCAGAGAATGCCGTGGATATAGCTTTCTCAGATAGAAATCATGAAAATACTTCTTACAGAATGGATGCTATCTTCCGATCATTGAGAAATGGACGACATGGACATCGTTTTAGTATGTGGTCAGACGATAACCATCAACGTGGTACCTCTAGTGCTCCTGCAGTGCCGCAAGGCATTGAAGAACTACTTGTTTCCCAATTAAGGCAGCCTACTCCTGTCCAAGTATCTGACAGAAATATGCCGACTAACAGTCCACAAGAAAAACATGAACCCAACCAGTTGCAGATGTCAGAAGTGGAAGTTAGGGAAGAAGCTGAAGCAAGAGGTTCTGAGAATAATGAAAATATTATTATTCCTTCACAGGTGATAGATGGTTCTGGAAATGGTGGTGTTGGATCAACCAATGGTGATCCACTTCAAGACACAGGCATTGCTGGTGGAGGTGAGCAAGGAACTGAGATGCAGTATGAACGGAGTGATGCAGTTGTACGAGATGTAGAAGCTGTGAGCCAAGCAAGCAGTGGTAGTGGGGCAACTTTGGGGGAAAGCCTTCGCAGTTTGGAAGTAGAAATAGGAAGTGTTGATGGACATGATGATGGAGATAGGCAAGGTCCTGTGGATAGGCTGCCTCTGGGTGATTTGCAGCCACCAGCTAGGCTGAGAAGGTCTTCTGGAAATGCAATGCCAGGAAGTGCCCGTGATACATCTCTAGAAAGTGTTAGTGAGGTTCCACAACATCAAAACCAAGAAACTGATCAGAATGCTCTAAATGTGGAGCCACAACCAAATGAAAATGTCAACACTGACACAATAGACCCTACATTTTTGGAGGCTCTTCCGGAGGAATTACGAGCTGAAGTTCTTTCCTCACGACAGAATCAGGTGGCGCAGACTTTGAATGAGCAACCTCAAGCTGATGGAGATATTGATCCTGAATTTCTTGCTGCACTTCCTCCTGATATTAGGGAAGAGGTCCTAGCACAACAACGTGCTCAAAGACGACAGCAATCACAACAATTGGAAGGTCAACCAGTTGAGATGGATGCTGTTTCAATAATTGCTACACTTCCTTCAGAAATTCGGGAGGAGGTAAGCTTAGTGCAGCCCTGTCGTTAGAAATTCAAGCTTTTATTACAAAATTTAGCTGTTGATTTATTTGTTGTTATCTGTAATCATGTTCTTTAAATGTCATATTTCATCCATGTGATGCCCAAAACGTTGTCATTTCAGGTGCTTCTCACATCACCAGATACTCTCTTGGCCACACTAACACCTGCACTTGTTGCCGAAGCAAACATGTTGCGTGAAAGATTTGCCCATAGAGGCACACTCTTTGGCATGAGTTCTAGAAATCGTCGGGGTGAGTCTTCTAGGCATGGTGAAGCAATTGGGTCCACTCTAGGCCGAAATGTCGAGGCTGCTGTTCGTAGATCTGCAGTTGGCAAACTGATTGAAACTGCTGGTGTGCCTCTAGTTGATACAGATGATCTAAAAGCAATGATCAGACTATTGCGTATTGTTCAGGTAATTGCTTGTTTGTCTTGGTGTTTTATACAATGTTTATTTGATTGACGATTTGACTTGTGAGTTGCAGCCATTGTACAAAGGTCAATTACAGAGGCTTCTCTTGAATCTGTGTACCCATCATGAAACGAGAACTTCTTTGGTGAAAATTTTAATGGACATGCTAATGCTTGATCTAGGAGGATCTGTTAACAATTCAATTGATTCTGCTGAATCGCCATTTCGGTTGTATGGATGCCAGAGTTATGTTGCATACTCCCGTCCTCAATTTAATGGAGGTAATGTTTTAGCTTCAGCAGTATATTGGACTGATTGTGATAATGTGGTCAGGGACTTTTTGTAGACTTGGTGATTCTCATGTTGTTTACACTACATGTTGTTTCATTTAGTACAACAAAATCTCCCCTCACACTAACTAGTTGATTAATTATGTCTCATGTTTTGCTAAGCATAGAATTATTTTTTTGATTTATAATTGTTCTTCATGTTCATCAAATATCTGTAAATATGCAGGAGTACCCCCACTGGTGTCTCGGCGTATTTTGGAAACTCTGACTTACTTGGCACGAAACCATCTGAACGTGTCTAAACTTTTACTCCATCTTGAATTGCCCTGTCGATCTACATGTGTTCTGGAAGCATCGGATCAGGCACGTGGAAAAGGTGTTCTCATGGAAGAAGATAAACCTGAAGATGAGAGACGAGCATTTGCCATTGTGTTGCTTTTAAGTCTCTTGAGTCAGCCATTGTACATGAGAAGTGTTGCACATCTCGAACAGGTACAACTAACAACTGCTGCGAACTTATTGCTGTTTCAAAAATCCACACATATGACTGTACCTTTATCTTTTCAGTTGCTAAACCTTGTTGAAGTCATTATTGTAAATGGTGAAAATGACACTGATCTATCCATCAAACCTGGAGCTTCTCTTGAGCAATCATCTGGTCCTGAAAACACCATGCAAGACACACATGTTACTGCTGATGCTGTCCGGTCTTCTGCTGAAGAGGATGTCAAATCTACTACAGACAAGGATTCCAAAAGGCCTTCTACATCAGGTGCAAACAACATGAACAATATAAGTGACATTTTATTGAGCATCCCAGAAGGAGAACTGCAACTTCTATGTTCATTACTTGCACGTGAAGGGTATGACTTAGTCCTTCCCTTTTTCTTCTCGTTTTATTCACTTTTAAATGATGCATCTAACGATTAACTACTGTGGCCATACTTTAAAAAGCCTGTTTTTTTCTCACAACATGCTTTTAGCTGGAAGGTGCTTTCTAAAGAAACGGTAATTAATGTCCACTTATATGAGTTAATAAAGAGTGATTGGACCATTGATTTACTTGTATGCTTTTTCTTAAATTGCTCTTAAACTTCACTAAAGTGTTTGGTTGAGTTGAGTCCATATTTTGTTCTTTTGTGCGTCAGAGTTTGCCTGTATTTTGCTGATGGTGATTGTGGGTGTTCCTTCAAATATATGAATATGCAGTGTAATTTGGTTAGATTGGAGTCTGTCTTAAGTCTTAACTAGGTAGTCTTCTGAGTTAACGATGGAGACAAACCATGGCTGGATCTGTATGTGATATTCCAAACTATTTTGAGCAATGAATTTCACTGTCTTTGTTATTTGATGACAGAAAGGGTCTAATTATTGATACCCTGTAGCTGGACAATTGAATTTACATGTTTATCCTTCCTAGACAAAAGACCAATTGGTGTCCCCCTAAATATGTAAGTCCTAGTCTACAAGGTGGACAACAGTGAACTAAAAGATCATATGTAGCTATTATTTTTTTCGTGTGCTCCTGTAAGGCTCTTCTGGCAGTCTTATGATCTAGACAGGAAATAATGGTCTTATGTTTATGAAAGATTTGATGACTTATTGATAATTCCTTAGGTCAGGTGGTCTTCATTATCTTTTTTTCCCTCTCTGGTTACTGTTTCTTCGAACATCTAGTTTTCTCATGTTTAACGATGGTCTTTTATGTCCATGCCTTTTCCTCCAATCTTGTCTCTTATATTTTGTGATCTTTAATAATGTGTTGCATGAATGGGTGCTGTATGTGGATTTTAAAACAGATCAGAGCAAAGATTTGGACTACTAAACTATTTTGTCTTTCACTGTATATTGGTCTTCAAGTAGTTATTAATTGTTTCTCTTTTTTAAGATTTTAATTTTCTGTTTAATTTTTGCCAGTTTAAGATCTTACTTTGATCAAGTGTAGGTACCTGCTTGGATGGTATTCCATATGTTTCATCATCAGCTTTTCAGTCTTTTTTTTTTCTTTTTTTCTAGCAAGTTTTGTTTTATTTTTCGACAATCTGATGTTTTCACTAACCAAAATTTAACCAACATAATTGTGGCTTGACTCTTATGAATATTGGCCATTTTATGAAGTTCTTGCATTAACTATGCTGTAAAAAAGCCTTAATTTTTTGATAATTTCATTTCATCTAAAAGCTTAAGCTCATAGGTGAGATATTGTACAATTTATATTCTTGACACTACACTCAAGTGTAAGTGGCAGACTGGTCCAGACCCAACATGTGGAATTTGAATTGATTGGTTTTTATGCGTGTGTGTGTTGCATGGATAAGTTTTGAAGACAGAACCTTTTGCTCTGATACCGTACTATATCTTTAGTCAATTCATTTCATCTAAACCTGCAGATGAGACATGTTCTGATTTATATTCTTAACAAGAAGTTTCTCTCAGTGGTAAAATATTTTGTTATCCAGTCAACTTCTGCTGATGTGCTATCTGGAGTACTGAGGACTATTTGTCCACCCAATTGTATGCTTTGGGGATCTGCTGTGGTTGCCAGCAGGCCATTATGGCATCTATCTTTGTCTTTGTTCTCAGCACCCTTATTTTACTCCTTATATACCTTATCTGCTATGTTCTTTTTTTGCACTGTGTGCTGCCAGGTTTCACGTATGCTTCTCTGACATGACATACAAATTTATGGAATAACATCCAAATTTTTTGCTACACCAACCTTTATCTTTCCCCTGCCCAAGGATTTTACTTCTCTTTTTGTTAAGCTGTCTCTATTCTTGGTTGTTTTTTACAACTTTTTTTACTTTGCAGATTGTCAGATAATGCATACATGCTTGTGGCTGAGGTATTAAAAAAGATGGTAGCTAGTGCTCCAACATATTGCCGTTTGTTTACTACAGAGCTTGTCAGTTCAGTGCGAAGTTTGAGTGTCTGTGCAATGAATGAACTGAACTCATATGAGGATGCTGAAAAAGCTCTTCTCAGCTCATCTTCTACAAATGGGACTGCGATCTTGCGAGTTTTGCAGGCCTTGAGCTCTCTTGTTGCTGCATTACATGAAAAGGACCCTGAGAAAGACCATACTGATGCTCTTTCTCACGTGTGGGATATAAATGCTGCACTGGAACCATTGTGGCTAGAGCTGAGCAACTGTATAAGCAAAATTGAGATTTCTTCAGAAACCCCATCAGATTTGACTTCTCCTGGATATCTTGCATCCACAAGTACAGGTGTAGTGCCACCACTACCTGCTGGCGCCCAGAACATCTTGCCATACATAGAATCATTCTTTGTAACATGTGAGAAACTTCGTCCTGGTCAATATGAAGCAGTTCAAGATTTTGCTACCACAACAACTGACATTGAAGAAACTACAACACCAACTGGTGGGCAGAAGTCATCTGGGGCATCTTCAAGCACTGATGAAAAGCATGTTGTTTCTGTTAGGTTTTTAGAGAAACACAGGAAGTTGTTAAATTCATTTATTCGGCAGAATCCTGGTTTGCTTGAGAAGTCATTTTCTCTCATGCTCAAAGTTCCCCGCTTCATTGACTTTGACAACAAACGTGCTCATTTTCGTTCGAAAATAAAACATCAACATGATCATCATCACAGTCCAGTTAGAATTTCGGTGAGAAGAGCCTACATACTGGAGGACTCATATAATCAATTGCGAATGCGGTCACCACACGATTTGAAGGGAAAACTGACTGTGCATTTTCAAGGAGAAGAAGGCATTGATGCTGGTGGGCTCACTCGGGAATGGTATCAGTTGCTTTCCCGTGTAATCTTCGATAAGGGTGCTCTGCTTTTCACAACGGTCGGCAATGAATCGACATTCCAGCCAAATCCCAATTCTGTGTACCAGACAGAACATCTTTCGTATTTCAAGTTTGTTGGACGAGTGGTGGGTTGTTTGCTTCGTTTTTAGCATATATTCCCATACCACTTTGTTTGTCTGTGGTTTATAAACATTCCCAATTTTTCTCCAGGTTGGTAAAGCACTCTTTGATAGTCAGCTCCTGGATGTCCATTTCACCCGATCGTTCTACAAACACATCCTTGATGTAAAGGTTACTTATCATGACATTGAGGCTGTTGATCCTGATTACTATAAGAACCTGAAGTGGATGCTTGAGGTATGCTATACTTGATATGAATTTTGAAGCTCTTGATTCTTTTATTGTCTGCAAATCTTTGCTCATATTTGTTGTTTCATGAGTATTTTAATACTTGTTTTTCACTCTGTTAATTTTCTGTTGCAGAATGATATAAGTGATGTTTTAGACGTTACTTTCAGCATGGATGCTGATGAAGAAAAGCTGATATTGTATGAAAAGGCAGAGGTATGTGTTTGCTTGTGGTTTCTTCCTGCGTGATCATAACAGAGGCACACATTAACAAAATGTGAAGATGGTGTAGCATAGATATTTTCTAAGCAGTTCGTTTCAGAAACCTGTCTGCTTAAGCTACTAAATTAAGTCACTAGACAATTAACAAAATGCATGAAATGGTTGATTGTTCTTGGGGTCTTATCTCGAATACATATTACATAAACTAGTGATGTGCATATTAGAAGTTCAATGGATAAAATATGTGATTTCTTGCTGTGAATTAAAAGGTGATCATCCATTATCTTCATTCTTTTCCTTATTAGATTTTGTTTCGGTTACATGTAATTTGAAATTTGACTTGTATATGCTTCTTTTTTATGTAATGATCCCTAAATTATATTCACATGCTTGCAACAAAAGATAGCTCAAGATGCCTTGTAAAGGACTTGGTAATAATGTCCCTTATGAATATTTATTCTTCCAGCTTATCCTGTGTTTATTGTGTGCTTGCATATGTTAATGTGTTCATTGTCTCATTGAGAAGCTGTAGGTGTTCGCACTTTTCTAAATCTGTTAGGCTTGTGGTTAGATAATGGATTTTCTTTCAACCTATCTTATACTCCATCTTTTTTGCAATTTGAACTCATATCTCACAATCTCTTAGTATCCCAAATAAATTATGCTTTATTATTTTTCATTTAGTACTATATAGTATATATGTTCTGACATTTTGGTTATGTAGGTGACTGATTGTGAGTTGATTCCTGGTGGGCGAAATATCAGGGTCACTGAAGAAAACAAACATGAATATGTTGATCGTGTAGCAGAACATTTGCTAACAACTGCAATTAGGCCTCAAATCAATGCATTTATGGAAGGTTTTACTGAATTGATACATAGGGATTTAATATCTATCTTCAATGATAAAGAGCTGGAATTATTAATCAGTGGACTTCCAGATATTGATTGTGAGTTGCTAATAGATATGTTTTTGCAGTGTTTGAACCAGCATCTTGTATGATAATTACATTCTATCTGTTATTTTATTTCTCATTTATAGACTTTGTTTAACTCCTGACAGTGGATGACTTGAGGGCAAATACTGAGTACTCTGGATACAGTAATGCGTCCCCTGTAATTCAATGGTTCTGGGAAGTCGTTCAGGGCTTCAGCAAGGAGGATAAAGCTCGATTCTTGCAATTTGTCACAGGCACCTCCAAGGTGGTTTTCTTTCCCTGAACATCTTATCTATACATTCTATGAAATAACAATTCACTTAAAAGCAATAGCGGACAAATGCATAGGGTAGCTTGTTTGGGTAAGTTGCTTAAATTGCTGGCTCATGGTAGCCAACCCCAGAGCTGGGGCATTGCAACCCCTTGTTGCTAGTTCATGGGGCATTAACCTCCTCCATGTGCCGTTCCTTGAAGCATAAGCCTGTATTTTGGTATATCTAATCAGATTATAGGTATTTATAACTTTTTAGGGTTCAAAATGATAAACAAGAGAATATGATTCTCCACCATTTTAGTTTTGACATTGTTCCATGGTTTGAATTACTATGGTATATTGGTTATGCCATACCTTTCCAAGCATAATGGTACTGCTTTTCCAGCCTTTCTGGTTGGTGGCACTTCTTCCTCCTGCTCCCTTCTTCTTCCTCCTCATCCTTTTGCTCTTAATATTGTATGTATCGGGACTCGTACATATCTAGCTAACTATTGGTATGGTCCTCTTAACCAAAATTTGAGCCATGCTTCTATATATATTATTGGCATATCAAGGTTGAACATGTATTGCACTCTTATCAGAATTTCGTATAGATTAGACCTTGCATATATCAAGTATACTTATTATTTATAAGTACCAGGTGATTATTATTTAATTTTATTATTTGAAATTATTATTTTCTATGGTTATAAGTACCAGGTGATTGGTAATATCTGTATACTGTGATGTCATCAGTTCATGAGATTCGTCAACTTACTTTTGTCCTTCCCATTTGGTTCTTTTTATTTTAATAGCTTAGCTGCTTTTTCATTTTATATAGTTAATCTTATATTTGGTTAGCAGCTGTCTAACAAACATTTAGATAGTTAAGATATTCTCAACTTGTTTACCTTTTGATTTATATCTTGCTATTTATTTTCTACCAGGTCCCATTGGAAGGTTTTAGTGCTCTTCAAGGAATCTCAGGCTCACAGAGGTTTCAGATTCACAAGGCATACGGCACCCCCCACCATCTGCCTTCAGCTCATACTTGGTAAGCCTTTTCTATCTTCTGTATAAAGTAACTTTAAAAAGTAAGCAGACTGAAACTGAGCCAGAGTTTAAGCAATTTTAGGTCTTAAATATTTTCTTTTCTTCAGTATAAAAAAACCAATTACATGATTTTTTAAAAGCTACTAATGGGTATCATCTCCTGACTTCATTTAAAATATGGGACATTTATTTTTGTACCAAGTAGAAAACGATTAATACCATTTTACAATTTTGTTGGGTGGGTGTGTGTATCCAATCCAGTTATGGAAGTCTCTCACCCGTGCACATTTCATTCGAGTCAAAGTTGGGATAAGTTGGCAGGTAGTAGTAGCAATTTGCCGACTCCTCAATGGTGGATCAGGGATAGTTTATCAGTGACTGTGGTTGGACTGAAATTAACTAGACAGGGGAAACATCCTTTCACCAGCTGAGACTACCCTGATGTGAACTGTCTTGTTCAATCCGAATGATGTGGTTCAGGTTTGTTTTAACTTTTAAGTCCCTTTTGGTTATGGAGTAATCATTGTCTCCCTCGATGAATTGCTTGTTCCTGCTGTTTGTTTTTCAAGAACTTAATCAGCGACAATCTTGGGTGTGGTCTTCTACCATGTAGCAGTAGTGCTGTGATCAGTTATCTGATCATTGTTAACATGACATGATTTTGTTTCCACATTATACTTGTTGCAGCTTTAACCAATTAGACCTGCCTGAGTATACCTCCAAAGAACAGCTGGAGGAGAGGCTACTTCTAGCTATCCATGAAGCTAATGAAGGGTTCGGCTTTGGTTGATCGTGATGGAACCTATTCCCCATGATGTACAGATTCTGTATCGAACATGATTTTCGAAGCCAGCTCACCCGATCCGAAATGTGGTTTCTTAAACATTCTCCACCGTGCGTAGAAGCTAAGGGTTTTAATCAGAGGTCAACCGTGATGATGAGTTAGGAGGAGAGAAGGCCCTGTTATTCTCAATCTCCAAGTTTTAGTTTGCAGGTTGGGGATGAGGTATGCTTTCAGAGCAGAGTGTTGGCGAGCGAAAGTTGTGGGTGTCATATATGCGAGGCCAATTTCTTTTTCTTTCTCCCCAATTGTTTTAGCACACGGCTTTGTACTTGAAATTATCCCTACTTTTTCACTCGAATACTTTTGGGCAGGTGTTGTATGGCAACGTTGCTAAGGTGTTTACCAGTACAAGGTTTACATGACAATCTCATTCGTTCCCTTTTATTTATTTGTTGGACATCTGTATTTGGTATAACTCATCCCTGTGATTCGTGTTCTGCTCTACACCGTCCAAGCTTTAGTTTGCAGTCAGATAGATGCGTGTGGCCAATTTCTTATTCGTTCTTCCCAGTCGCGACAGAGTTTAGCGATCCTACTTAATATTTGAAGGATAATCGGTCGATGTAGGTTTTTAATCTTGTGCACTTACGGAATCTGGAACATGTTTGCATAAAACACTTAAAACAAACATGATAGCCGGCCGGATCACTTTGCGTGTGGGCTCTCTCTAACTTTCCTATCACAGCACCGATTCTGAAAGCCATGAAAGGCCGCCGTGTCTTTTTCCATCCATTTCGGCTACATGTTTTGTGATCAAAGGCACAATGATGGGGCTGGAGCAGTCAGTGTCATTCATGCTTTCACGCGTGCAAAGTGATGTGGCTCTTGAAATGACCAAATCATCGGAAATGCTCCGTGTCCTATTCCTCCCTAGACTTCTCGTCTTGTCCCCGTCCTGACTGACGTGGATGGGGCCATGTTTGCGTGGGAGTTATCTACGTGCAATCGGGGACTCCCCAAAACATTTAAAATGTTCAGGTGGAGGGGGGGCCCTCTCACATGCTACGTGGCTTCCACGCGGCAAGTGAGAAACTTTCGGGGAGCGGTCTCTCGGCACCCCACCAGGGAAAAAGATGATGATAGAAAGGGTATATCCGTAATTGAAGCTCCCGTTTTTTCAAAATCTCATTTGCACGCGAAAAGTGCGGATTTGGCGAGAATTAATTGCTTGTGTGCCCCCGGCTTTACCCCTCGGCCCTCTGATCGGACAACTGGTCAGTCCAACGAGTACGTCCTCGATACCCGCGAACAACAAGCAATTGGCCACCGTCACCACCGCCTTGCACGTCCGAGGAGCAGCTGTTCCCCTTCGTTTCCTACTCGGGGATTCCCATTTCCGTGAGGAGGGTCTTGACCGTAAGCTTTCTTCTTCTCCGAGCCCCTTTTACTGTTTAAGCGAACGATTCTGTTGTTGTTGGGGTTAAATGTCTCTCCATTTCAACTTGTGTAGGAGGGTTTTGTTTGTTGTGCAGGTATCTGTTGGATCTTGGTTGGCGATGATGAAGCTTCCCAGTTTCGTAAGTCTCCGGTGGTTTGAAGTTTTTTTGTTCTTGTAGTCTTCTTCGTTCCAAGAATATTTCCATTGGCATTTTGAGAGACTGGGGGGTAGCTGTTAAATCATGTTTATCTCTCAGCCTGGTGTCCGTAATATATCTTCTCTGGCAATGAAGGGCGAACTTTTTGGATTTGGCAAATGATTACTCCAATTTGAAGAGGATGTGCTTAGGTTTTATTTTATTTTATTTGTTCGTCAGTGGATCTCTGATCTTTGTTTTTTATAATGTTTACCCAATGGTTACTGGAAAACGACTATTATTTGATTGCGAAGTAAAAGTATCGGGTTTTATTTGATATTTTTTGCGTTATTAACAAAAGATTTTAAAAAGTAAGAAAAGATTGCTTTAGCCTGACGCTGTCTAATCTTTTCTCACAGAGACCGCTGCTGACAGATCCTGCAATTAAGAGAGCATACATATGCCGATTATCTCTTGTGGCTTCTTTTTTCTGCGTGGCTCTACTTGTTGGAAGTCCATCGTTGATTAATCATTATAAGCACGTATGTTTCTTTTTTCACACTTTTACCTGGTATTATTAGTAACTACAGTAGTTTACCTGTCAGTAAAGTGTCCGTCTTGATATAAATTGGGTACAATTGTATTTTCTTCTTCACATGCAGCCTCTAATGTTCATCTCTTTTTCGTTTTTATTACTCATTTTTTCCCAATAACAACAGTCACACGGTACCCGTTTGTCTTGGAACTGTTGTAGTATTAATGTATAAAAGTAATACTTGTGGATACATTGTATATATATGCAGAGAGTATCATCAGGATGGAGAACGACAGCATCTCTGCACGATGCAAAAATGATATCCTGCAAGGTTATATTTTTTTTCGCATATTGCTTGCTTTATAAATCTATCATATGCCATTCTTTTTGGTTATCTTTTAGCAGTTGTGTTGATTAACTGTGTATTTCATGTTACAACTACAGATCCAATGCAAACCATCTGGAAGTGAACCATTGCCTGAAGGTATAATCAGAAGAACATCAAACCTAGAAATGCGGCCAATTTGTGGCTTATCACAATCTTCAAAGACAAAGGTAAATGAACTTGTCCCATAGTTACTAAATACGGACTGAAACATTCAACTTACATGGATTGTGTATTTTGGTTAGCAACTAGTCTCAGTCAGCTTCAACTTGGTGTTAATTTACAGACGTTAAGTGTTTGATGGTTTTGTGCATTTTTATTGAAAACTATCAACATAATTGATTGAAATTGAAATCATATAATGACTTCTGTAGTTTTAATGTGTTGGACAAGGCAGAGTGGATCACATGTGGCTGACTGAATTTTGGAGCTTTCGAAGTTTTCATGGGGTTCACTTTTGCTGAATTTGTAACTCCAAAGTGCAGGATGGTGTCATAAATTACACATGCAACTTTGTGCTGGAAGTTGATGGCTTGAAGTCACCACAATGTGCTTCATCTTATACTGTTTGTATTGTTGGCATGACTTTATATTATTTAAGTAAGCTCTTGATTGACACACATCCAATGTAAGTTTGTTCAAATTTCAACTGCTATTTTCTTAAATCTTAAAGCTAGTTGTTGGACTTCATAAACGAATCGCATAGCAGTCGTTTGGCCTTTATTTCAAGACAAACGAAGGATACAATATGCTAATATTGATGCTGCTTAAGAAACTTGAGTAGCGCATTAAATTTTTACCACATCTTTACTTCTCGTTTTGAATTGAGGTCTATCAGTAATATGTCCTTGTGGCCTGTTATTTATGGAGCAAAATCAATCAATTTCAGGAGCACCAGTATTATTTTAACTGGAACAGTATCAAAAAATGTTAACAACTCCGTGAACTTACCCTCCTATTTAATTGTATTGCTAACCTCAGGGCTCTACATTTTAAAGTTAATTAGGCTGACTTTCCTTTTCATTGATTTCTAATTTTATCAGAATGAATAGGAGAAGAAACATCTGGATGAGGTGATAGTAGCCTTTTATTTCTTGTTAAATGTCTAGCATTTTCTTTGTGTTTCCAATGTTAAACCGTGCTTTGTTTCTCCGGAGTTAAACTCTAGCACTTTCTTTGTGTTTTCAATGTTGTAATTCTTGTATTGTATATCATTTTATGGTCAATCTACTTTCAGTAAATGTAATTTGACTCTGGATAGCATTATACGTTATACTGAAAAGAATCTGCACCTGTGCTGAACCAGGAAACTAAACTAGCATCCAGAAGTTTATTAGCCATGGCTGTTGGAATAAAGCAAAAAGATGTGGTGAATCAAATTGTTGAGAAGGTAGAGGTGAACTGTTCACTCATGTTATTATCTAGCTACTGCTAGCTCAACAGCTTATTTTGTCTGATTTTTGGTTTTTTTGTCAGTTCTCTTCCAGTAAATTTACAGTAATGCTTTTTCATTATGATGGTGTTGTTGATGAATGGAGAGACTTACGATGGAGTGACAGCACCATACATGTATCTGCAATCAATCAGACTAAATGGTACTGCTGATGAACTCAGTTGCTTGCAAGTATTAATCAGGTCTTTATTGTTTAGGCAGCTGTACAATGATCTAGACCATGTTTGACTAACATATGTGCAACAGGTGGTTTGCCAAGCGCTTCTTGCATCCAGATATTGTTGCAGAGTATGATTATATATTTCTTTGGGATGAGGATCTTGGAGTCGAACATTTTCATCCTCAACGGTATGAGCATTTATCTTGTTGATGTATCACCAATATTTGTTCGAAGGACCTTAAGTTGCCTTTTTAATTCAACTTCCCCATGCGAACTGAGAATTGCTAGATGATGAAGAGTTAAACCATCTAATTTGTCATGTAGCTGTACTATGGTTTTAACTCTGTAATTCAGTACTTTTTTTCATGAGAATGTTGTACATATTTCTTGTAAATACTACTTAAATTTGCTAGTCGCTTATTAGCAATAATTTCATGAACTTTCCACCAAATTTATGAGATTGTTCATTGGAACTTTCATCTATTTTTTTATGTCTTTTAAGCCAAAAAAGAACCAATATTGTTGTCCTTTTTTCATTCTGGGAAGCTGAATGACATAATGTCTTTGTCAATTTTTTTCACTTAAATATGAGCTATTAAAAAAATATTTATTAAACTTATGCAGTTATATATCCATTATTGATAAGGAAGGGCTGGAGGTATCACAACCTGCATTGGACACCAGTAAATCAGAAGTTCATCATCAAATAACTGCACGTGGGAGGAAAGGAGATGTACACAGGTCTCGTATGTGTAATTTTGTTAGCAGCATCTTGAAATGTCCATGATTAACTTATGCATAGTTCGAATAAAATGGTGCCTTTGTCATTGACACCTTTTTCGGGGATGGGGGGCGGGCAAATTTATTAATCTATCAAAGACATTTCTACTTGTCATTAACAGAAGAGTTTACAAGGTAAAAAGTAGCGGAGGATGTTACGAGAATAGTACTGCACCTCCATGCACAGGGTGAGAATTTTTAACCCTTTACTAATTGATTGGATAAAACTCTCCTAAACTTGCATTGTTTCACTACTTTTTTATTAAATGCTTCTGGCTTTTTGGTTACTGTTGTTCTTGTTTACCTGTATGAACTATAATACTTGAGTTTACTGTTTTATCTTTTTGTCATACTTTTCAAATTCAGATTCAAGTTTTCTGTCTGCAATAATTGATAATCAGAAAATCTTTACAGGTGGGTAGAAATGATGGCTCCTGTGTTCTCAAGAACTTCATGGCGCTGTGTGTGGAATATGATCCAGGTCTGCTTCAATGACATGCTATCAATATACTAGTATCCCTGATGTCACAAGATGATCAAATTGAGCCCTTATTTTAGTGTGATCCTTTGGCAGAATGATTTGATTCATGCGTGGGGATTAGACATGAAACTTGGATACTGTGTTCAGGTACTCATCATCCATTGTGATAGCTTTTGTAATTTTTTTAATATCTAACATTATTATACAGGGTGATAGGAGTAAGAACATTGGGGTGGTTGATAGCGAATATATAGTTCATATGGGAATCCCAACACTTGGGGGTTCTGATGAGAACAAGGTATGGTGATACATTTTCTCTGGTTGTGCATACTTTTGAGAAAGTTTTAGCATGCATGAAGTTTAATATTGATATCACACCCTCCATCCAATTTAAATTGATTATGCAGTAGTTTTTTCATGTCTGTCAGACTATCTTTTGACATGGAGAGCATAAACTAGGTGTTCATCCTAACTTGCAAATATTGTCTACTAAGGCTTATGGTGCTACCTTCTTGCCACTTGATAGTCATGAATAATTGATTTCTATATAAACATGCATACATTAGTCTCTTTATTTAATTAATTCTTACAGCTCAGATGTTGGTCTCTTTTTCTTAATCATATGCACTGATCATTTCCTTAGTGCTAGAGACATGGTAAGCAGGTTGCATGTGTCATATATGGACTTTAAGATCTTTTTGAAATGTGTTCTTTAATCAGTGTGACTAAAATGTCTATTAATGTTCATTTTGCAACCAAAGTATCCTCTAATTCGCAGCACACACATGCTCTCGTAAGTCCACATTTCAGTTTGCACCTAATCGGCATTATTGTCTTTCTCAGCCAAATGCAGAAACAAGTAGCCCACCCTCTGAGTCAGAGCAGCCTTACTTAGGAACGATGGTAGATTTTTATCCCTTTAGTTCACATTCTGACTACTTGAGTAACTAATTGCACACATAATTTTGCAGGTGCCTTCTGGATCATCCAGCTACAATGATAGATCCGCTGTAAGTGTTTCCTATCTCTGATTTATTCATTCAGTGCCCAGCTTTTTCTGTATATTAAGTTGTTTGTTTTGTTGCTCTGAATTTTTGGGCTAGCTACCATTCATGAACTCTTGATGCATCTTAAGATCTTGCTGATAATAGTTATTAAATCTGAAAAAAATTCTTTTTGTAATGATTTGAATACAGCTGCTGTTTTTTGGAGACTAGAGATAATTTTCCATTTGGACTTTGGATTGCAGTCAAAAATGCCCAAAGTACCAAAGCTGCAGTTTTGAAAGTTTTCATCATGAGATTTTCCAGTAGGTTGCTAAATGATCAATTTTCTCACATGTTCCAATCCTTCAAAACTAACAAGTTGCTGAGAAATTGTTTGTCTTTTGTTATTGGTAATAATAATGTGATATGTGCTTGTTGCTACATTACTTGATATGTCTTTATTTTCTTGAGACATAAACTGACTTAAAAACCTTGACTCACAATTGCAAATTTCTCTTGAAGTTTCCAAAATTTCAGCATGTTTTAATGTTATTGGATAACTTGTATATGTACAAAATCCCTAACATTCTTTCCCTTTTTTCTCTGAGATAGTCCTGAACTTTTTACTTCTATTTCCCCCTAAATACAAACTTGTTGTCTCTACCATGAAACTTGTCACTCTTCTTAACTGCATTATTCATTGGCCGACATTTTTTGCCAGATAAGGCGTCAGTCTTATGCTGAACTAATGATTTTCCAAAGAAGATGGAAAAGAGCAGTGGCTAAGGATGAGTGCTGGATTGATCCATACCCAGAGCCTATCAAGAACATCAGCAAATAAAGGAAAATATTCATCTTGCAGGCTTTTTGTGAAAGATTAGTCTGACATAATTTTATTTTTTTAGATGTGTATAAACATTATATTTTCAGAATATGTGTACACACACATTGTTATGTATATCAGAGAAATTAACTGTTGTTGCATTAAAGATAGTTTACCTACTTAAATACTTCATGTGATCTGCATTCATTCAACATGAGCCATCATCATTTTCAAAGTGTTACTCTGAGATGTTTTTCTCTTATCCACATTCTTGAATAGTTTATCTGCAAGCCTTTGACTTGTTTATTGACACTTTTTGGCCCTAAATTTGGGTTTGAAGGAATGTAAACCAACCAACCATTCTGATGTTGATGAATCCGACCAAGTTCTCAACAGATGTTCTGGCCATTGAGGATTTCATGTATGATTGATGTGGCAAAATGACAGCCATTTAAAAGATCAATCATCTGAGTTCTCCACTATCATTGCAATAGAAAGGTACCCCTATGATTGTGCTACATCAAGCAGCTGAGACACCACAGTGTCAAAGGGTAGGCAAGAAAACTAATACCAACGTTTTTCACTTCTCTTCAGAAAAGGTGGAAGGTAAATTTAGTTGTCAGCAACATGACTTGTTAATGGTGTAGCTCACCAATGATCCTTGAGAAACGTGGTACCTAAACTTGATCGGGTGATATATTTTTGGGTCTTTCGTTGAGAGATCGTACTAAGAATCAAAATTTCCTTTTCAATAATTGTGTGAGAGGAAAAGGAGGTGTGGAGATATGTGTGGACAGTCCTCATGCAATAGAACTTAAGAAGAAGAATCGTGTTCACCTATATCTCCAAGGTATAATCTTATCGTAATATCTGATATTTTCTTTTTACAGTAAAAAGAAAGAAAATACTGATGTCAGAGCTGAAATATGAAACTACATGGAATTTTTCTTCTCTTGAATTTTGAGATCAGCACCAAATAATAATTCTCTCTCATTGTTGTTCAATTAAACCATCTGCACTCACTTCAAGACAAACAAAATGAACATCTATGCAAACACTGGCAACTGGGAATTCAGTATCTTCTGAATTTTTTGTTTAAGCATCACAAGTATGAAGACATGTGAGCTGAACAGTAGAAAAAAGGATCCATTTCCTCCAGGGCACATGCAAATGGCATCACCAGCTCTCTATTCTTCAGTTGGACCCATCTAATCATATTAGAATTGGTGGTCAAGGCACCAATCACCATAACTTCACTATCAGTCCTCTCCACTCTCCCACTTTCTTTTGTTTCTTTGCACCTTGATGTTGGTGCTTCCATGCTCTTCCTCCCTCTCTTCCTCTGACGATAGGCTTCACAAGTTTCAAGGTTCTGATATCTTTCTGCAAGCCCCTGGGCATCCAAATTCCACCATGAGGCTGGTGTTGGGAATTGGGTCCAGGGCCAGGAAGTTCTTGGCTACATCCCCAGTGAAGGAAAATGTTCTCAATGGGGAAGGTTCAGCTGGGCAATTG
Source organism: Musa balbisiana (assembly GCA_004837865.1). Taxonomy (NCBI): domain Eukaryota; kingdom Viridiplantae; phylum Streptophyta; class Magnoliopsida; order Zingiberales; family Musaceae; genus Musa; species Musa balbisiana. The sequence continues at coordinate 9,943,086 of CM017193.1, read as the reverse complement.
GAGTCCAAGGGAGAGACCGTGGATGATGGTTGTGATGCTAAGATCACTGATACTGGTATGATCCTTTGGTTTCTTGTTGTTATGTGTCTGATGTTTTCCTGTTTTGGTTGCTCCATTGTCTTTTTGAGTTCATCACTGGCCTTCTTTCTAGTTTGCTTTCTGGATGCTTGACAAGAATGTAACTGTTTTTATGTGATTTATACTATTGAAATAATTGATGGTTCATAATGTTCATTGTAATATATATATATATATATATATATATATATATATATATATGTATTTTTGACAATAAAGTTGAGAAGAAATCCACTTTCTTTTTCTATTTATTACTCACAAGTTGGATGTGTATCTTGTTTCTGTTCTTGTGGATGAATTGAAATCTTTAAATTTAAGAATACTCTATTAAAGTTGTATGCTTTTTCTCCTATAAAGGTGTGCCATTACTTTCCCAAGAAATGTGGCAGGTCAATGAAGCTTCTGAGTCTCCAATCTAGATCTAGCTTTTTATTTAATGTAATGATTTTTTGATGAGCTCCTGTTTATTATCTGATGCATGTACTGGTACATCTTGTTTTCTGTTATTTTGTGCTTTAGATTTACTAGTCATGGATGGAACTCATTTAAATAAAGACTGAGAAGGATTACTGTGCTGGATGGAACTCATCTAGATTTACTACCAATTCATTAGTATTGGTAGGTTATCTGAGAAGGATTACTTTTATCATCTAAATATATATATATATATTTTATGGGAATGAATCAACTTGTGCTTTTTTGGTGGAAATGAATTGAGATGGAGGAGAGTTATGAAGCAGACAATTTTTTATAAGGATTAAACTGAGGAATGTTACAAATACAAATTAAAAAAAGTCAATAAAAGGAAAGAAAATACTATGCTGCACCATAAGGGAGAAAAAAAAGAGGAAGAAAAACAAATATACTGAATAAGTATGGTTAATAAGAAATCCAGTGTAGTCTGGTTTTTCATCTGCATAAAATGTTGCTTGTTCCTTTGCTGAATTGTAGTCAGTCACTTGAAGGCCTGTGACTTGCAGATAATAAAGAGGAGGCATTTTTTGACTCACAGGCATGGTTAGATTCTGATTGTGAAGATGACTTTGTCAGTGTTAATGGAGGTATTCTCATCAAAATGAGGAAGAGAAAGCATGATTTGTTCTTTTGATTTATGTTTCTACTTCCTAACTACTAATATTTGGATGGATTTTTCTTGTTTGCAGATTTTGTTCCTTCCAGAGGCAGTACTCCTAACTATGAGATGAGTAACAATGAGCCACTCATCTTCTCTGCTGACACTTCTCCTCAGACCAAATCTGAGCCCCCTCCAACTGCTGAGAAGAAGAGACTTGCTCAACTTCTTCAGGAGAACCGACTCGAGGAAGAACTCGGCATCAAACAAGATGATTCCAATAGCAAGGTAAAGATCAATGGAAGATCAGGTATCTGTAAGCTTGATGCAGAACATCATCTTCCAGAAGTCTCTGCTGAAGATGCTACTGAAATGCCTGGCACTAATTCTCCCTGCACAAAAGATGGGCTTCCAAGTAAAGATTTCAGTAACCAGAAAGATAAAATGGTGAAGACCCAGCAGTGTTGCCTGCCAAGCTTGGCACACAGCCTTAGCTTTAGAGAGAGAAGGAAGAGGAAGCCACAGTGAATGAACCCTGTTTTCCTGCAGCAGTGTTCCTGTTAATTATTGTTGATCCCAGCAATCAATAAAGAACTCGTCTGCATAAGGAACCTAGTTTTCTGTGAGAAGCTGAAAGAATTCCTTGTTCTCAGTGGGGAAGGGTGAGAAAACTGATATATCGTTTAGAGGTTGTATATTACTTGTATTGTTCTTGCCTGATATTGTTTAGCTTTATAATAATTCTCATGAATTTGATGTTGCTGGTATAATCTCATGAACTTGATATAATAGATTATTATTATGTGTGTGATAAAAGCAGGAATATAATTTTTGCGATTATAAAAAGAGCCTCGCTCGAGGCAGAGAGTCTCTCGATTATTATTCTATCGAGCATCGAGCATCGATTTCGAAGTAGTTTGAATTTAACATACGAAAAGATTTTTGTCGAGCACATTTTAATGCATACTTTGAGGGATTTTCAGCTTCCCAAAAAAAAAAAAGAGCGAATTTGTTTTGGTTCGACAAATTAGGAGTCAATTATCGAGTAGTTTATATTAATTAATTTTAGAAATTAAGGTGATTAATTTGGCCTTTTTTTGGTTCCTTAATAGTAATAATATTCCTAAAAATGACTGTTATTAACTAAGATTTGTTCAACGGGAGACATACTTAACTTCGAATAAATATCCAGTGATCTCGATTTTGAATGAGTGTGAGGTGTGATTTGGAAGTAACACTGTTTTGTTACTGTAACGGTCGCATGACATCTAACGGCCTTTATATCATTTCGCGTTATGATATCTTATAACGGCCGTCGTAACGGTCAAACGGCCGTCATTTGAAACGGCGTGGAAATCAACAACCCTAAGTCCTCCCGGTCTCTGCTTCGGTAAATATAGCGAGAAGAAGGCTTCGGTACACTACCCGACGACCGAGGCCGCGATGAGCGGTGCAAGTCGACGGACGGCGCGTAGCCGGGGAAGGCCCTCGCCTGGGGAGGCCGACGCCGGCGAATCCGCCCGCGGCCCGCGCCACCCTGTCGAGGGAATCAGAAAGGGATGGAGCCGCGACCACGGCCCGATCCGGTTGAGGGACGTCAGCCTCAAGACGCTGCTAGGGTTAGGGTTCTTGGCCTCGCTGTTTGTGTTTTTCTTGGTTAATAATTATCAATGGGGCTCCTTGAGGGAGGATGCGGCAGTTCGGAGTTTGAGGAGGGCCGTCACGCCGCTGCCGGCCCCCAGGATGATGGATCTTCCCCAGGTAGGTATTTCTTGCAATCCGAGAAAGAGTTCGGAAGCCCTGTACAGTTACTTATGATTAATATAAGGTGGATACCATTTTTAGCTGTTTGGCTTGGTTACAGTTTCAAGGAGAGCACCAGGAGAGCTTGTACTGGGGCACCTACCGACCTCACGTGTACCTTGGAATCCGAGCCAGGTACTGGATTTTGCGATGATTTGGTTCTTTTGTTATCGTTCGCTCCATCTGTGGATTCGATGTGATGATTAGCTACAATACTTGTTGGAGAGATTGAAACTTTTGTGGAACCGATAAAACGGGGTTGATCACTTTGTGTTTGGACTATGTTAAGTTAGTTATCAATAATAAAAATCTTTCTCTTCATGTATTTACTAAAATATTGACTGTGGTCAAGGATAGAGGCCTATGGACCACTTAGTATGTTTTCCCATTTTCTTTTGATTTGCGATTGTGGATGTCCAACCTGAAGTTTACATAACTATTCTTTGTTAAAGTCTGTCTGTTGATGTTTAGATTTGTCTAAGCTGCAAGCTTCCTCAAAAGATGTTTTGTTGATATACACGTATATCACTTATGGGAAGCGGTGGTGACTTGCTGTTGTAATCTGCAGGACTCCACGATCACTAATTGCTGGATTAATGTGGATCGGCATAAAGGACGGACAGTACTTTCTTCGTCATATTTGCCAGGATTCTGATGATCTAAGCACATACGGATGGAGAGATCACAATGGTAGGGACTATGGACGTCAAGAAATCGTCGATCATGGATTATCATTCATGACTAGTTTCTTGAAAGAGAAAAGGGAAGGCAGTGGCTATGGTGGCGACTGGGCTGTTAGATTGGATTTGCAGAACACTAAGTAAGTTGTATTTTCAGTTTAATGTTTACTGAGAGGTGAGTTTCATCATCATCAGAACTAGGATTAAATATTTTAATTTGTACTATGGTATCATGTGTAGTAGCTTTACATGGATTTTAGCTGTTAATTTACATGACTATTTATTATTACTACAAGTGTCAGTTTCTACTTTCTAGAACCTGGTAGATTGTGGCTTGCCTTTTACATGGTCCATTTATTTGATTCACAGGTCTAAGGTACATGATGCTGAAGATAGCACTGCACATCTTTTCTTTTATGTTGCTGATGAAGAAGGAAATTCCTTAGGTGTGCAAAGGCAGAAATTTGAATCCCGTGATTCCACTCTTTTGGCATTTGGAGAACGCAATGATGTAGGTGGTTGGGAACTACATTTAGATTCACAGGTATCGTCTTTTAGTTAACTTAGGAAGATATTCCTGATGTGCTTTCAGTTATTCTGGCCCTTTATGTATTAGTAATTGAGTTTAGTACCTTATTTTGTTGGGAAATTTGAAGTTTGACAGATACACTTTTGCTCTTTGCATTTTCTTAGTTTCTAGTTCATGATATATCCATTTTCACATTTTCGATGGATGAAATAAATTTCCCAGTTATATACAGAATAAATTCTCATGGGGTATATTGTTTTTTGTTGATGTTATTTAAAGTAATGAGAGTTCAATTGATATTCATTTTAAACTTGTGTTATGAAGACAACATAAAAACTAATGGTTTTTGATCAAGTAGGAGTTGTCCTAAATATATGAAATACAATATTAGCAACACTAAGAGAATAATTGAGTGTTCAGCTAATATAGTTGGATGATGATTCTATGTCCATAGAGTATAAGCTGGATGATTCTATGCCATGAAGTTTATTATGATTAGATGATTATTTTCCTCTGTTTTGCAGGAAAAATTGGATGCTCACTTTTCTGGGTTCAGAACTCTTCATATGCACAATTTGTCGGAACTTGTTCAGGGCACTCTTGCATTTCATGTAAGTTGGATCTGTTTTAACACTTTTGCAGCGGTTGGCAGGTATCCAGATGCTCAGTTTTTCCCCTTCTTTCCTCCCTCTTCTTGTTTAGATGCTGTATGTTATACTAAACTGACAGTTTAAGTTTTTGTTGCTTTGTTGCATGTACTCTAGGCAAGGAGAACTGGGCAACTTCGGCTACCTGATGCAATTGAAGATTCTTCAAATATAATTGTTGTTCAGGTTTTAATAATTTTTAGATTGCACCATAAACCTTGTTAATCATGAAGCACAGATACTTGAAAATGCTTGCATTGGTTTAAATTGTACATAAAATATCTTAATACATGAGGTTTTTGCAACACATATACATATATGTATTTATCAATTCCCGTGTTCACACTATGTTGTTACCTACTTTTTTAAAGATCTATCATGTCATTGTGTTGTACCATGTCTTGTTGGTTTTTTTATCCATGTCAATACTTCACAGTTGTGAAGCATATTTTTGTAATGTTTTAAATTTTGTTGGACCAAGATGTTCTGACCGGCTTTTACCGGTCCAACCAAGCACTACTAATGGAACATACTGTTCAGACCATTCTTTCATTTTCTTTTATTATTTGTTTCTTGTTGACATTGGGTATTATAAGCTAGTATACCATATGGTATATTTGTATTATGCTGGTCTGGCAGTTTGTCAAACCTGGTATTGGATCGAATTTGAAACTGTATTTATGATATCCATGTATGACACTTTTGATACATAAGTCTTTTGTCATGTTCAACTTGTGTACTAGAAATACTGTCTTGTGAGGAAGTTTGTGGAGTTCCATTGTTTTATTGAAGAACATTAACTCCTTTTATTTTCTTGAAGTTTTTTGTTAATTACTGTTCTTCTGAATTATAAGGTCTAATGTAATGGGTTCCTGCCATTTTCTTCCAGATTTCTGCAACTGTTCCTGCCAAAATAGATATAGCTTTTGTATCTGGAACCAATGTGGAAGGTTCAAGCATCGATGAACGCATCAACAGCCTTACAGGTAGTTATGCTACCTGCTTACTAAATATATTAGCACTCAAGCATTGCACGAGATGTTTGAAACAATCATAGGTGCAATGGTCCTTTCTAGATTCTACTGGTTTATAATTTCTTTAGCTTAAAACAATAATAGGTGAAACGTTTCTCCCTAGATGGTACTAGTTTATGATTTGTTTAGCTTAGTTTGATAGTATATATGGTAGTCGTGTCTAAACCAAGGTATGTAATTTCGAATAATATCTCCCGGTACGGGCGGTATGTACCAGTCCGTCAGCTGACTGGTACACGGACCGCCCGTTACCGGACGGAACGAAAAAATATATATATATATATATATATATATATTAATATATATAAATATTTATATATAATTTTTTATATTCGGTGACGTCGTGTCGCCTTTTATATATATATATATATATATATATATATATATATATATATATGAGTCGACGTCGCCTCACGTGGGAGAAGGAAAAGGCGACGTCGTCGAATTATATATATATATATATATATATATATATATATATATATATATATATATATATATATATATATATATATATATATATATATATATATAAGGCGACACGACGTCGTCGAATATAAAAATATTTTATAAAAAATATAAATATATATATAATCTTTTATATAAATATATTATTAATTAAGTATATATATATATATATATATATATATATTATATATATATATTATATATATATATAGATATATATATATATCTATATATATATATAGATATATATATATATAGATATATATATATATAAGGCGACACGACGTCGTCGAATTATATATATATATAGATATATATATATATATCTATATATATATATTATATATATATAATCTTTTATATATAAATATTTATATATATATATCTATATATATATATCTATATATATATATAAGGCGACACGACGTCGTCGAATTATATATATATATATATAGATATATATATATAAGGCGACACGACGTCGTCGAATTATATATATATAAGGCGACACGACGTCGTCGAATTATATATATATATTATATATATATAAGGCGACACGACGTCGTCGAATTATATATATATATTAATATATATATATATCTATATATATATATATAAGGCGACACGACGTCGTCGAATTATATATATATATAGATATATATATATATATTAATATATATATATATATAAGGCGACACGACGTCGTCGAATTATATATATATATCTATATATATATATAAGGCGACACGACGTCGTCGAATTATATATATATAAGGCGACACGACGTCGTCGAATATAAAAATATTTTATAAAAAATATAAATATATATATATATCTATATATATATATCTATATATATATATAAGGCGACACGACGTCGTCGAATTATATATATATAAGGCGACACGACGTCGTCGAATTATATATATATATCTATATATATATATAGATATATATATATAAACGTGACGACATCACCTCGCCTTGGAGAAGAGAGAGGCGACGTCATTGAAGCGACGTCGTCGAATTATATATATATAAGGCGACACGACGTCGTCGAATTATATATATATATCTATATATATATATAAGGCGACACGACGTCGTCGAATTATATATATATATATAGATATATATATATAAGGCGACACGACGTCTATATATATATATATATATATATATATATATATATATATCTATATATATATACCGAGCGGTATAGCGAATGGTATATCGCTCGTATATAGTATCGTACCATACCGAGCGCACGTCGAAAACTCTAGTATGGTACAAATGCATATCTTGGTCTAAACATTAGGACTTATCACTAGTTGAGCCATATTGTCACGGACCTTAACTAGAATTGTTTAAGCCATGAGGCATTATTGCGGCAAAGTTACAGACTTAGTTGACTTAGCTTGAGTTGCCTAAGTTGTGAAGTACCCTTGCGCCAACTTCTCGGATTTAGCTGGGATTGCCTAGTCATGACGTGCCCTTTCGATATACGTTCGCAAATGATCAACCAATTTGCAACCTTACTCAGGTCCCGAAGGACTTGTAAAAGAGAAAGTTGATTAGTTAAAAAATGAACGACAGATAAGTCCCAACGTCTCACAAAAAGGGAAGCTTTACAAGCAATTCAGCGAGCACCTTGCGTGCATGAGAGAAAAGAGAGGAAGGAGTAAAACAAGGACTTTAGAAGGTAGAACGAACAGTTGCAAGTCTACAAACAACTGCTAACCGGGTGCCGGGAGCGAAAGCAAGTTCCCGTCAAGTTAACATGCAAACTTGTAAAGATTGTTCAACGCCCGACACTACCCCGAAGCCCCATCCCCCTGATGCCACTCGGGGGGTTCCAGGGTGCTGAGATGGCTGACGTTTTGAGTGCTGCAACAGGCTGTAGAAAACAGCCCGTGGCACGCGAAAACAAAGCCATTTTGGGATAGTTTTGCCCGGCGCAGCGAGCGGTTGCACTGTAACGCTGCAACCTATTCGAACATGTATTGTTATAAGCAAAAACACACAAAACCAAGGCAAAACATGCTGCCAAGCATCTGTACGTATATGCAAAAGCGACGAACGGTTCGTTGAATGAAGTTGTTACGGGTGCGCGACGACCGTTCGTGACAATATGGTGTAAACTTCATTAGGTAAATTTTCTGAGCCATGACAAATTTAGATAACTAAATAAGAAAAAAACATTCCATTAGTTTAAGATAGTTTAGTTGAAAATGATGGTATCTCATGGTGTTATTGTGATTGAGTGAAATGAACATGGCTATACTTCCTTGACCCATAACAAAATTTACTACCAGCGATAAAGAAATACAAAAATGACAGAAGTGAAAGGGGGAGTGCAAAAGATAGAACTGGAAAGGAAATGAAAAGAAATTGTATGAGAAATTCCATCTCCTAAATGGAAAGAAACTATTTGATGCCATGCCCCACTTAAGCAGCCTTTTCTGCTTATCTGACTTTTATTTTTTATTTAATTTGAAAATTTCCCTTATTTTTAAAAACATATATCAGGAGCCATGTTGTCCACTCGACTAGAAGAGAAACAAGGGGAAGTTGAGGACAAGTATGTCAGCATTTTCAATATAAAGGATGAGGTACAATTACTTAGGCTATTGATTATGCATATCCTTGGGACATGATTTTGGTGTTGCAAACACAACTTTTTTATATGAAAAGCTTTTCATTCTATGAATTCATGATACTCATTTGTTGCTAGAAATTTGTTTGGAGTAATGAAACATTGAAGTAAAAGGTTTTCAATGGAATTCATTCTTTTTCTTGGTTGGCTAGATTTCTTAATCTCGCTCTGATTTTTAATGTCACACACATTTTTTAAAGTATTCTTGTTTGCTTTGTTGCACTATATGACATTGTTGAACATATTCAGTATATACCAAGTCCTTGATATATTGGTTAGCAAGTAAACAGTACCTCAACTAGTATCGCTTCTAAGTATGTGTAGCTTAGTAAGTTGTTGCTTTGCGAATTTATAGCTTCCTGCCCATTCTTGGCTAAGTTTAAAGCAGTAATCAGAAAAAATTCACTTCGTAAACCTTAATTTGAATGGCTAGGGGCTTATTTGTCCTAGACCTAGGTTCTAGCCAGATTGGGTTTGATAAGGACATTACTTAACGGTACACAGTAGTGGTGCAAACAAAACCTACTAAAGGGTCATAAGTGCTTAATCTATATTATGCTTGTTCAGTTATCTTGTCATCCTGATTGGCTGGTCTCATCTCTCCATTCACCACAGTCTCTCTCTTGCCTACGGCTTGCCCCCCTTCATTTGTTAGCCTCCATCACTAGCCTGTGATTTGGGCCACTGCCAGAGAGGTGTTGGGCTGTTGGCCATGGGCTTGGCAAGAGTGAAAACAAAAGAAAGGGAGGAGACCCTCTCCCTCTCGCCAGTCTATTATCAGCTAATTTCTGTGCTTACAACAAATTGGCCGTAAGCTTAATTGCACATATCATAGGGTGGCAACAGTAGCAAAGATGGTTGAATCGGCAAGTCGCTGGTGGTCTCCATTTAAAGTTTAATAGTAAGTTTTGGTGAATAAGGACCATAGTGATATTTGAAACCAACTTGCCTTTCTACGAGAAAGTGATGTATTTGGGGATTAGTGTAGTTTTCCTTCTCTAGTTAGTGGCTTCTATCCTCTCCTCTCTTACATTTTTCTTACTCTTCGTTGGGTAACCTTAACATGGAATGTAGGGAGTAGAGGGGGCATGGAATATGGATGACTATCTTTTTCCTTTTTAGGTTGCCTTAACATGGAAGAGAAAAGGGAGAGAGGGTCTGCATGTTGTGATATTTTAGGGCGGTATTTGTGGATTTTTTTGGACTTAATAAAATCAAGTTGATGCATATATATTTAAAGAGCTTTACCAAATGTAGGCTCAAGTAAGAAATATAATATTAGACCTGATGGGTTAAGACCTTACAATCCGAAGCTGACCTGGATCTGACTGGCCTAGTCTTACTACTTTGACCCAAACCAACTTAAATCAGAATACCTGGTTGATTAGCTGATAAACTTACACTCTTGTCAATGGCAATTTATTTTATTAACCTACAATTTTCCTTGGAAGAAGATTTCTTAAATTTCAAATAAAATATTTAGTGATCATAAGTTAATCAGGTCATGTGGGTCTCATGCGTCATTATTGTGTCAGTTAGGTTCATACAGGTTAAGCGATTGATGCAAGTGGTGACCCTTGTTTGAAATGGGTCGAGCAATTAGACCCATTTATGCCACAAACCATATTAGGTCAAAGCCAAAATCCACTGTGTCAAGTTTGCATGTCTTGTTGAGCTTTTACACCCCCTCTATGTGGAGCATATGTGGCTCATATTCAAATATTAAAAGATCATGCATATACAAGATATATTTAAAGAATAAATGCTTAAACATACGCCATTATTAGTTTTGTGCTTGAGGATTGCTTACATACAGTTGTATGACTGCATAAGCAGCTGCATACATATTATCATTTTCGTGGTTGAGAATTGCACATATACAATTGCAGACATATGTTGTGGTACACACCATATTTGATGGAAGCATAGGCCTCGTGCAATGTTAATATGAAAAGTGAATTGTGCATTCTATTATTGACCTCTTTATTTTGAGATTGGCTTGTATTTCATTTGGCTTGCATCGGTTTTGTTCTAACATTTCGATATGATTCAGGTTGATTCTGAATCAATGATCGTTGGTAGGGCAGCCATTGGAAATCTGCTGGGGGGGATTGGTTACTTCTATGGCCAATCAAGGATTGCCTTACCCAAAGGTTTCACTGTAAGTTAGAGAAATTAATTGGACTTAAATTTTCATCTGTGGTTCAACAGTGGGTTGCATATATTTTCTCTTGTTCCACATTCCTTTTTCTGTTGGTCAACCATTAGAATCCAATGATCTTAAGGTAGAAACCTAGCTCATTGTTTGCCAGTGGGACTACATCTTTGGAAACATATTGTTAAAAGCGTATTTGTGTCATATTTGAAGTTTGAAACCAACTACATTTCATCAATATGATCTGGCTTTCTTTTGTTTCCTTATGTTTGTTTATGTTTTGTAAAACAAATCAAATGATCTCCCAAATTTACAAGACATATGATATTCCTTTCGTGCTTTACATCACTAAAGCTGTCGCTAATTAGATCATGGGCAGCACATGGACATAATATCTACTGTTGTCTAAATATTTGGTTTTTTCTAGCCATCATTATGTTGTACTGACTACTGATTTCACTGAGCTTATCTGATACAGATTGACATTCTCTGAAATTGGTAGTGTGAAGAAGCTTTGACATTTATGCTACTTGAATTAGCCTTCATGATCTTTAAAGTTGCTAGTTATGTTCTTATTTAGCCTTGAGAGGAAGGCACGATAGGCATGTAACACTTGTTCTCTTTAGCAGCAAGAGAATGGTGAAAAGTTTATTTCATATTGGCCAGCTGCACTTTTCACAGCTGTTCCTAGCCGATCATTCTTTCCAAGAGGTTTTTTGTGGGATGAAGGCTTCCATCAGATGATCATCGGGTTTGTTGTATGCCACAAATCTAATCATTATGCAGAATTTTTTGGTAGATTGATTAGACATTTATTACACAAATATCTGGATTCCTTTGTTAGGCATTTGCTGATGTAATGTATCTCTTCTTTAAATTATGTATCATGTCAATTTTAGGCGCTGGGATGCTAAATTATCCATGGATATTATTGGACATTGGTTGGATCTCATCAATATTGATGGATGGATTCCTCGTGAGCAGATTTTAGGAGCTGAAGCTTTGAGGTGATCTGGTCTTTATTGATACAACTATCTTTGCAGTAAATGGAATATAATTCCAATTATTTATTCCTCTCTTTTAATATTTGCAGTAAGGTCCCTGAGGAATTTGTTCTTCAATTTCCAACAAATGGGAATCCACCAACTTTATTTCTTGTTCTACGAGGTGTGATAACTTTACATGCCATTGTGTTGTTGGGCCTAACAACGATAGGAATTGAAAATATGTAAAAGATCTTTACTAGATGTGCATATAGCATCTGGTATGAATTTATGGCCAAATTGATTAATGGTATGTGCTGTGTACCTTGCTCATCATGAAACATTGAAACACCATTGTCACCTAACATCAAGTAGTTGCCACCTAACTTCCATGTCAACAGTTCACACCAATAAATGAAGAGACTTCTCATTCGCTACATGATAAAACTAGTGTATTATACCTATTATGCCGGTGGTTTAATACTTCCATGAACTTAATGGAACTCATATCCTTGTTGACATATGCATTAAGAATCACAAATTGCTTTTCTTTCTTCATCTGTATGCTCAGATCATCCTTTTTACAATTGCAGTTAACTGTGGTGATTTACCTTTGAACCTGACTGTGGTAAACATTTTTACATTTTGAAAATTTGTAATTCTAAGACAATTTAGATCTATTGAATTGAATTAGATAAAGAAAAAAAATGCTTCTGTAACTATGGTCATTGTTGTTGAATATCTATATAGGAAGTAGATTTTATATGTCTGTCATTGTTTATATTGGAAATAAAATCTGCACTTGGAGGATTGGATTTATTGTGGAACTTTGTTTTTTCCAGACTTGTTAAATGGCATACGGATTGGAAAATTTTCATCTCAAGAAACCAACGAGATTACTGATTTTCTTAGTAGAGCCTACATTCGCTTAAATGCATGGTTCCAGTGGTTCAATACTACACAATCTGGTGAGTCAGTTTTCATGAGAACTATGATGTGCATGAATGTCTCACATAATCTCTTTCATCTTTGGTAATGTAAATTGTTTGTCTTGTCTGAAAACATTTCATGATGGGATGCTTTGATTTATATCTTTCTTTTCATTCATGAATAGCTGTAATCAGTACTTCAGTATGATGTATGTATATAGTTGGTTTTAGTGGTGGTATGCTATGCAACTTATTTTCTCAAAATTTTTAGCATATCATATGTTTAGCGATAAGTATTCTCTTATTAGAAGTTCATTTTCTTATGTTTGATAGATGTCTTTGGTATGCTAATTGAGGTCCATCATTGTGATAAATATGCATTTAGTTCTGCAGTTTTTGTGTAGTGTGCAATGATATCCACTGTTCCTTTTGCATTTCATGCTTACGCTTTAAAACATTTAACAAATATCATGCACATTATGGAACCAACACTATGGAAATATGGAAGTTCTAATATCTGACATATTGTTTCCTTAATAATTATTTTTCAGGGAAGGATGTTGGTACATTTTATTGGCATGGAAGAGACAATACAACAACCAAAGAACTAAATCCAAAGGTTTGATTATATTTTTTTACTTCTCATCTAACATTGTTTGCTTATTAGATGTTGAGTTATTAATGCCTATCTCAACCAGGCTTCATTGTTCACTATTAATGAAAAGGTTCTACATGCCTTGATAGGATTGGTACCTAGACCATCATCTTTCACCTAGTATGGTTATAATGGGCTTCATGACTGTTATGAGTGCCGTATTTGACATATCATCCGATGGCTGAAACCGAGTGTGTCAGGCGGCATAGTTTTTATTTTTTTTGCAGTTTTCTGCAGTTGTCTTTTTTTTTTTTCGTTCTTTCTCTCCTTTCATGAGTTCTCTCTTTTGTCATGTTCTGTCTTTTTTCCCCCTCTTCCATCTCTTCTTCTCCCCGTGGTGTCATTGTTATTGCTGGCTCCTTCTTGTATAGGTTTCCGCCATATCTGTCTTCTACTGGTATGCCTCTATCTCGACCTTCACCTCCTCTTCCTTTTTTGTCTTCTCCTACTGCTCTTTTCCTTTTCTCCTCCCTTCTCTCCCTCTTTCCCTCTGGGCTAGGTGGTACTAACTTACCTGTCCAGCTGCCGACCTATATTGGTACCAGACTGATATTTTAAACCTTGATCTGGAGTCTCTAGACATTCACTAGTAAAAGGCATCATTGGCAAGGTGATCATTGTACACCATACCATTATGTCCCTATCCACTTCTATACAATACAAAGGTAGTTTTTGAAACTTGGAGACTCATCTAGTATAGATAAATATATAATTGGATTTGCAATAAATGATTGCAGAATTCTAACTGGAGGGTTTTCATGAATGGGCTTTCGTTCAGCAAAGAGATATCATTCTGTACAACACTTTTACAGTATTGCTTACATGGCACGTGCTGGTCCAGATGTTGGATGTGTGCCTGGAAGCAATGCATTATATGGTAGAAGAGAGAAGTTTTAGCAAACTTCATGACGTGAAGTTGGCATAATCTTTCTCAGCTTCAAAAAGTCTTCCTCTGTTATCTCACCTCCTACGTCTCATGGTTTCTATTAGGTAATTCTCCCCTGCACTAAGTAGGATGGTTGATTACTATAGATGGTATGGAATCTTGAAACTAAGTGGATCTAAGTTATTGGATGTATGCCATGAATTAAGTGAAAGGGGAAATTGCATCGTAGACTTGGTCATGAGGATCAGGTTTCTTGTTGAGATACAAATCTAGAATCATAGTAAAGAGTGGGAAGCAAATATGTGATTGATTACACATCATAAAGCAGCTAAACATGTAATTGCTTTTATATCACATTTAAAAATTGCGGATTGTTATCTCCTCTAATACACAGGATTTCATTATGGTGGACATGCTGCTTGCTGGTTGTGGTGATTGGCATGTTCCATTCGCCCAACATATTTTCTAGCTCAGGCACCATGTTCTTCTGCCAATGCCAGTCACAATGTGCTAGATTTTGTTTTGTTCATGACTCAGAACCACACCATGCCTAGTATGGGTAGCACGCAGCATGAATAGTCCTTATCTTTCAGCATTTTTAGCATGATTATTTATCAATATCATTATTTACTTTCCAGACATTGACATCTGGATTGGATGATTATCCACGTGCATCACATCCAAATGATGAAGAACAACACTTGGATCTAAGATGCTGGATGCTACTTGCTGCAGATTGCATGCATTCAATTGCAGAGCTTCTGAAGATGGAAAATGCTTCAGCGACGGTTTTGTTTGATGTGTTAGATTGGGATTTAATGTTGGTGTAGACTCTAGACTAAATTATTCTTGGAAACTTTGCAGGATTATCACCACATGTCAAAGCAGCTTTCAGACTTTGAGAAACTTAATCAGGTGCTTGTTTTCTGCTTATACAAGAATCTACTAGTTACTTGGAAGATTATTTTGAATCTCATAATTCTGTAAATTAAATCTCTCTTTGTCTACTAATGATTACTTAATTTTTGGTAAGCATTACATTATAGTTTAAAATAGCTCTGGACATTTTTCTGTTTGTCATTTAGGATAAATAAGGTATATATGCACCTGATGCCAGAAAATATCATATAATTGTAACAATATTATCATAAATCAATGTTATTGTTAAACCCTTTATGTATGACATATTGACCATGATCAAAATTAGACTGGAGGAATTTGCTTGCTTCTTTTTGCTGCCTTTTCAACTGATTGATGCTGGATCTATGATCAAATGCCTGTCTGATAAGCAAATATTTGTTTTTTTAGTTGCTATTTGTTGGTGAAGACTATGAAACTTAAGTTTTGCTTGTCTGCATTTTAATGGCTTGCTAGAATCTTCACAATATTTAAAAAAAATAAATCCATTTTGAATTATTGTCTTCTCCACATTTTATATGATTTCATGGTAAACTAACTATTCTGCAATGTCTAAATGCTGTTTAAGTATCCCCTTTGTGAGAAGGTGCACACACTAAAGTAAATTATTATGTCAATCAAATTTCAATTTGCTTTACTGTTTGTTGAATACCTTTTTTTATATCAGATGCATTTGGATCATGCCTCTGGAGCATATTTTGACTTTGGATATCATACCGAGAAGGTATGCTAATTTATCTTGTGAACTCTTCGGATTTAAGCCTAAATTGTTTATAACTAGCAAAGTTTGTTTATTGTAATGTCTACTTGATCATTTTTTTGTTTACTAATACCAAGATTTAAGTTTAACACTAGCTGTGTTGATTGGCTGCCAGAATAATACATGTAGGAATACCAAGCCATGCTGACATTGCCTGGTGTTTTGGAGCAAAAATATATTGAATAGAAAATGTAAAGAAAAATATTTCAAGAAAATACTAAAAGATTGAGTTTTAAATGGGTATATCAGTCGACTAAGACAGAAAACAGCAGTAATATCTGCCGGAATAATAAATGTAATATCCCCTTTCATTGCTTGAAATGTAGAATGCTTCATCTGCCCAAGAGCTGTGCCAGTTCTCTCTTCACATGTTTATTTGGCTTTTCCTTCTGGAGTTTGTTTCCGTAGCTTGTCTGATGAAGAATGTTCTCGTGAGATATCTATGGTAATTGCCCTCGGACAATCTTCTCCTGAAAAATGTTCTATTAAAACACAAGTTACACTTAAAAGATACTGTTAGATTATTTTTTTTCATGTTGTCTTGGTTATAAGATCAGCTATGACCTATTTGGCCATTCATAGGCATCATGGATTATCCTCTTTTGTTTTAATTCTCTACAAGTCAAGGTTTATCACATCATTCAATTCAGTCTCGAACAAGTGTTTTTTAATATGAAGATTCGTCTATGATGATAATGTACTTACATACAACCCCATTGGTTTGCTTTTATTGTCAAATATAATTATTCGTAACTAAATCGTGACTTTGTCCTAGATTGTTGCTTCTTCGGATATGTGTTTCCGGTTTTCTCTTCTACTAACATTAGTCCTGCTTTACTATCTACTTTGATTTAATAGTTTTAATTTTTTGATCAACACACGATTGTTCATTTGTTTTTCTTTGTTTATTTAAGTTTCTTTTGCATGAAACTGCAAATCCTAATGCGTAGGTTCGTTTGAGGTGGCATGAGGTGAAAGTTCTGGATACTGTGCAAAGGGAACTTGTTCGCGAAACATTGGAGGAGCCCCAGCTGAAACTAGTTCCCCATCTTGGTTATGTCAGCCTTTTCCCATTCATGATGGGGATCATTCCATCTGTTAGTCATGGATCAACCCTGTAGTGCTTTCAGAAGATATTGTACCTCTGGAAGATCTATCCCGTTTTCTGTATTAGTGTTTTAATGCCCAATAATTTGTTTATGCCCACATTGTCTGTTCAGGAATCACCAATCCTTGAGAAGCAGTTGAGGCTCATATCTAACCGCTCAACCTTGTGGGCAGATTATGGAGTGCGTTCACTCTCTAAAATGAGGTAACTGAATGACTAAATATCACAAACACTTTTCTCTTTATGCCTTGATGTTCTTTTTTGACAACAAATTAGTCTCCTTGGCATATTCCAATTTTTTGCTTCTTTAAGAACAAGTACCAGGATAATTTATAACTTCCATATTCATTTTGAAGTCATGTGAGATCCTAACAGTAATTAGCTCCTTCTACCAAAGAAGTGGAAAAAAAAAAGGACCAAATAATTTTTTTAAATGAAGTGAATACCTACTACCTAGACACCTGGTGAACCAACCAAATATTCTTTAAAATGAAGAAGTTCCATTGATTTCCTGATGACATCAGGTGATCCATCTAGTTAACAATCGAAACATCCTTCTTAGGTGATAGAATAGTATGACACGAAGTTTGTCATTTCGCCAGTGTTCCAGGTTCTGTATAAGTGGCGTGATGGTCAGCTAGGTTACCAAGAAGCATAAAGTTTCATGGGTTTAGGGTCTGCCATTTAAAGTGGGTGAACCTAATTGCTTTAGCAAACATGATTCTGAGGTCAGTGTGAGAACTTCATTTACTTTTGTGGTTCAATTTTGCTACTTACAGCATCTAGATTTCTCTTTATGAATGTAATTGATGCAAGCTGCGACTGTTTTAAATTTCGTGGTGTTTGTTTTAGGTGCATGGTAAGCAGCTTGTTTTATTAAGATGATTGACTTGTGAATGTAAGGACTGGTTGCTGAGATTTGTTATTTTGTGTAGCTCCTTGTACATGAAAAGGAACACAGAGCATGACCCACCTTATTGGAGAGGTCCGATTTGGATAAATATGAATTACATGATTCTCTCAGCACTCCACCACTACTCACGAGGTACAAATAGGAATATGTTTTGGTAGCAAAGAACAGGTAACCTTACATTATTTATCTGATGATGACCGGCTACTTTGATGCCAATATTCTACAGAGGATGGACCATACAGAACTACGGCTGAGACACTATATCAAGAGCTAAGGTCAAACTTGATACGGTAATATTTCTTGTTGCTGAACCCGATCAAATTAGGTCCTTATAGAAAAGTTTATTTCTTACCACAATTTGCTGCTTCCATTGTACAGTAATATTGTTGGTAACTACTATGCGACTGGGTTCTTATGGGAGCAGTATGATCAAAAGAATAAAGGCAAGGGTAAAGGTGCACGACCCTTTACCGGATGGACTGCGCTTGTTCTTTTGATGATGACAGAAGCTTATCCTAGCTTACAACGGTGAAATTTTTGGTATATCGTGAGTCGATAGCGCGCTTGAAAGACAAAAACAGTTGGCCTAGCATTCAGGTGGTGTCTGAAGCAATCTGTTCATCTTCCATACAATGATTGAAGCCCCATTTCTTATTGGCTAACTAGAATGATAAGAGGGTCAGATACCTCATTTTCTGTATCAGGATATATGCATTTTTATATGGTGATGCATTATTTTTGAACTTGAGCAATGAAAGGTCTCTTCATGCAAGTTTGTTAACTTAGCAGTATTAGAATATGAAAAGCAGAATTAGACGAGGGAGAAGCAAGTGAACATCACTGCATGGGTTATACAAAAGATCCAAAGAGAAAATTCTGAAGCTATTGCTTCGAGCTTTTCTTTCACTTCCAACTTTCATGTGGATACAGCAGAGAAATGCACTCTTGTAGACTCTCGTGCTTCCCAAGTTTTTATGTTCTTCCAAATGGGAATACTGTTGATTAAGGTGAGTATTCTCAGACATTAATGTTCACCAGATTGATTATAGAGAATAATAATGAGATAGATGCATATAGACACTAAACGAGATAGAATCAATCGACATTATGGTGTGAGGAGAGATGAAAGTATATCTTTGAAAATTACAAAAAAAAAAGATATGAATAATTCTTAATTTAATCAGAAATATTATCCTGAAAGGAACGAAAAGAAACAAAAAATCATATAGTTGACTCGCACAGTCAGAAAAATTAAGCAGTTTGTATATAGTCAAGTTGGAGACACAGCTACGCTTGCGTTGTTTTGTGATCGAACTAAGCGACCCGGTGACCTCATTAGTTCAACTTGCCAGAAGATTCCAGTAAGAAGACCTTTAAGATAGGAACGAGAGATGCTGAGATGAGATACGTTACGTATCTCACCCAAAAACAAAAAAGTCAACGGTCAATTATTGCTGCCTCGAAGTTCTCAACGTTTGTCTCAGACGTTGACTATGACGAAGGATATGGATCAAGTTTCTGTATCTCCAACGATGTCAACGTACTCTTTTAGACATCAGCAAAAAGGACTCAACCCCAAAGATCAAAGCGCACACACCAAGTTCTTCATTCCAGTCAAAGCCGTTGTTTCATTGGGGAATACTGGAGGAGAATTGTTTGGTTGAATCTGATCAAAGAAAGAAAGAAGACCAGCAAAGCTCAGCAACCCGTTATTGAATCAGATTCATCTCGTGAAAACCATCGTAACCTCCACTGCTTCATCCTCGACAATGAGACTGCTTGAAGAAATTTTCTTGATCCTATTAGCTGCGCTGGCGGCAGCATCTGCAGGTGCACTTCTAATCCTCCCTAAACTTCTCATGGTTACTAACCAAATGCTTGGCCGGTAAGCTGCCATTTTCATTCCACAAACAGCTTTGCTGCAGAATGGAAACTTTGAATTCCCTCCATCAAATATCAAGCCAAACTCCAGCACTCCCCTCCTGCCTCTGTCCAAGAACAACACTATCCCCGGCTGGTCCTTTAACGGCACCGTGTACTATGTGACTGCAGGCCCCAACATATCGCTGCCTGATAATGGACATGCTATTCAGCTGGGTCTTAATGGAGTCATACGCCAAACAATCAGACTTACCTCAATTTACGCACAGTACATCCTTACGTTTTCGATAACGTCAGTCAACGGAAGCTGCAAAGCTCCTGCTGCTGTGCTCAATGTGTCTTTTGTGGGCAGCTGGTTTTATAAATCCTCGGTGTTCTTAGTTGAAGGAAAATATGGGAGAAAATCCTGGGAGAGTCATGCTTGCAGTCTAGGGCGTATGGCAGGTGAGGGAGACCCAGTTGTTCTGGAGCTTCGGAGCCAATCTGTAGAGGCTGATCACAATGTCACTTGTGGACCTGTGGTGGATACAGCCATCCTTAAAAGGTTCGATCCCATGGGTGGATATGGTATGTGATTTCTACCAACCTGTAACATTCTTTCAGAAACCAAGAGAGCTAATCATGTCAAGTTATTATGGTGCAATTAAGTAGATATATCTGTAGAGAATAGAAGTCTCTTTAAGACAATTTTAAATGCTGGAAGGAAAGTACAAATGCTTGTGAAACTCAAAAGGGTCTAATAGTAAAGCATCCTTATAAATACATGATTCTTCTGGTTGGATATGAAAGGACACATAGCTTGGCATAAAAAAAAAGACCAATTTTAACACACATAAAAGGAGACATTTCAAATATATATATATATATATATATATATATATATATATATATATATATATATATATATATATATTTGAGCAAACGTAAATGACACTAAAAGCTCATAAAGAAACTACACTAGTTTTCTAGCTACCTCCACTGTTATTCGGCACGATAAATTTGCTCTCAATGTCCCATATCTACCATTTCTTCCTATCTCCATTGAGTGCAGAGGCATCTGCTATATCTAAGCACTGTTTTTATCCTGGAGGTATTGAATTGGTGCAACACATCAAAATTGGCAAGCTAAATTAACTCATGAGCTCAGATCAAACTCATGAATAGCCTCGCTACCTGTTCTTGAACCAAGTTTGACCCATTTCTAAGAAAAATATTAAGATACCCTAATTCTATGATGTAAAAGGCTATTTATTTTGGTAATCTATTTTTTGTGGCAGAAACTGTATCACTTCAAATTTTCCTTACTCAGTTCTTGTGATGGAAATTGCAGCCGACGAGTTTGTAAATGGGGGCTTTGAGGACGGACCAATTTTCATAAAGAACTCATCTGAAGGAATTTTACTAGAACCAACTGAAGATCTTACAAATACCCCCCTATTTGAATGGGCTGTATTTGGGGCAGTAAAGTATGTCGACTCGAAGCATTACCTGGTCCCAGAAGGTAATGCTGCGGTGGAAATCGTCTCCACTAGTGGAGCGATCCGAACCATTCTTTTGCTAAAAGAAGGATCTTCATACCGTTTGGAGTTTGTCATGGGAGTTCCTATTGATTCATGCACTGGAGAACTTATTTTGGGAGTCCAAGCAGGTCCAACAAGCCAAAACTTCACTTTACCAAGCAATGGCACAGGATACAGTAAGAAGTTCTCACTGGGTTTCAGGGCAGAAACCAATCTTACTTCTATCGGTTTTATGAACATACAGGGAGGTGAAACTAGTGATCACATGATATGTGGTCCCCTGGTCGACAATGTGATATGTGGTCCCCTGGTCGACAATGTGTCTATTAGTGCTTCACTTCGACTGCAAGTAGGACTACAACAACTGTTGCTTCTTCCTTCACTACTTCTGGCAGCAGTTCTCCAGATTGATAAGGAGTTTCCGAGAAATTTTCCTTTTAGTGATTTGGTAATATAGGACAGATGGATTCGTTGTTCTTAAATAATATAATAAGCTCAAGACAGATCTGCATTCCAATGCTATTCAAAACTATTTGTTGGGTGTTATGTCCATTGTGTCCATTTTCCTTGGGCATTTACTTGCAGCTCTTGTATGACTGTCAAGAACAACTAAACTTTTTCATGAACTTAGGATTAGTAATCCAAGTCTATGGATTATAAATACAGAATACACCTAAGCTACATGCACAAGTGAAGAATGGGATGAGTTATGGTATGGACCATGGTTTGCATTACCGGTCCATACCAATGTACCAACCAACCAGCTGTCGGTACGGTATGTACTAAGCTATATCGAGCGTACCAACATATGGTAGACTAGAGTGTACGATGTAATGCCTGTACCAATCTTCTGTCAGATCGGTATGCATCGCTTGTACCGAGTGGTATGCTTCAGGATGCCAAACCTTCATATGGACCATGGAGAATAGATGAAAACGATAAGATTTCTCACATATATAACCCTAGAGTTCCTAGTACTCATGGACTGCAAAAGAGTACCCTAAACAGAAAATAGAACAAATTGCAAAATTCAAGATATGATGAATTCCCAAAAATGGAAACTAATCTTACAATTTGATTGTTTTTCAAATTGACAGTGGGTTATCCTGGTGCAAGTTGAATTCAGGGCACAACTGACATGGATTTTGGAAATTGCCCTATCTGATAGCTCCATTAGAATCCGCATGTTGTACCATCTCTATTGCAGACCTATAGTTGGATCAACTAAAAGCTTGAACTTCTTCCCTTGGGCATAAATATTCAGAATTCAGGTCCTTTCTTTCTTTGATCTTTGGCTGTTATCGCAAACCTTATTATTGTGCAATCATAGCAAATGATGAATAAAATATCATCTGGCTTCTAGTTTTGTTATTTTAGGTCCCCTTTTTACAGCACCAAAAGGGTTCTACGCAAGGATCTCTCTTTGATCCTGAAGGTCACGGACCACACAAGCAACAACTATGTCAATTTCTTGAATCTTAACCAACTACACTGAGACATTGAAAAACCAGCATTATTTTCAGAAAATAATCATCCACGAGCATAATTGAAATCGACACCTTCTTAATAGATGATGATACCTCGCAAAAACCCCGGAAATCCTCTCTGGATTTCTCCCTTGGAAGTGCAAAGGAAATCATTGATAAGGAATGCGATATGGTTCAGATGATCTCACCCACAGAATCTCATCTGCTGCCTGGAGCAAAACGTATCAGAACTGGAGGTAGCTGCCACCCAAAAATGCCACAAATTTCCCTTGGAAGAGAACAAATTCTACTGCATAAGAACTCCCATGAGTACCACCTCTCGATCATGCGATCCGTATCACGAACAAGGACATCGGGCTTCATACCATGTGGGAATCGCTCACCACTTCAGGGAACCTAATTGAGATCGATGTTCTTTGTAGTGCACCAGTGATCGACATGTCGTAGGCTGCTCATGACCCTAAATTGGGCTTAATTTCGTCCCCAATTGGGCCGGGCAGAGAAACAAAGCTGCACTGAGGTAGGATTTGCTGCAAAACAACTTACAATGAGGAACTGCACTGCGCCTAAAATGCGCCCACGTACACCGCAATCCAACGTTCTCTCTCTTTCCTCGGTATAACGTACACGGTCGGAGTCCAGTCTGCCGTCTCATCCCACGTTCTCTGTCATTGCCATGTGTCGCAACTGCGGTCTTTCTCCTAACCGCCCTCCGAACGTGGCAAGCAGCGAGGCAATGCATGACCATGCAAAGCATGCCGGAAAAGGTCACATGTCGTCTCTTCCCTGCTCTCATCAATCATCGGAACACCAGCCGAGAAGGAACCCAAAGCAACGATGTCCGGCCTCTCTCTTGTCGTCGGACCGCGCTCCGATCACGATGTGGCGCTTGCGCCGCTGGTCACCACCAGCAAGCGCCAGGATCCCACGGTCATGGGCGGGGTGATGGGCTCCCTGAGGGTGATCGAGCTCCAGCTGGTGGCCTTCATCATGGTTTTCTCCGCCAGCGGCCTCGTCCCCCTGCTCGACCTCGTCTTCCCCGCTTTCTCCACCTTCTACGTCATCGCCCTCTCGCGCCTCGCGTTCCCCTCCACCGGCTCTGGGGCAAGCGGCGGCGGGGGGCGGGAGCTGTTCCGGGGCAGCCGAGCGTTCCGGGCCTACGTGGTGGTGGGGACGACGGTGGGGCTGTTCCTGCCGCTGGCGTTCGTGCTCGGGGGTTTCGCCCGCGGGGACGACCATTCGGTGAGGTCGGCCACGCCGCACCTCTTCCTTCTCTCCTGCCAGATCTTGACGGAGAACATAATCAACGGTATGGCCATCTTCTCCCCGCCCGTTCGAGTAGTGGTTACGCTGCTGTACACGGTGAGGAGGGTTTTTGTGCTCGTCGACTGGGTTTACGACGTCTGGTTCAACAAGCGGCTTCAGGCCAACGCGTCGGTCAACGTAAGACATCTGTTATCCTTCCTACTGCGATCTCACCTAAAGGTAGCGAAGCTAATAGAATATGTTCGACTGTTTATGTTGTCTTCAGGACGTGGCTTGGATGTGGTTCGGCAGGTCGCTGGCGATAGCTAATATGTTGTACTTCTCCATCAACCTCTTCGTCTTCTTGATCCCAAAGTTCCTCCCTAGTGCATTCGAGAATTACTTCAAGGAGAGGGATGAAATCTCCGCCAAAATGGCGGAGGACAAGCGAGCCAGAGTAGCGGCGGAGCAGCCAACCGAACCCAAAGGCCCAGAGAGCAAGAAAGCCGACTGATAACTTAGGACCAAGTCTTGGCTTGGCTTGTGTGGTGCTTAGTTTTGTTTCTGTAATGGAGGACTGTTTGCTTTCTCTCTGTCCCGTCATTATGTATTAAATTGCAGACCCATCAGGTTTCAGTTTGCTGTATCGGCATAATAATCTGCTCTCTTTGATCGACTTCCTCGTGCCTTCTCTCGACCACCGGTGTTCAGATGTTTCAAGTAGAAGCTAACCATACGAATTATGATAGTGCGATGCGAATTTTGGAGCAATTGCTCGTTCGAATCCGAAATCCGCCTTAATCTATGATAAGAATGTCGAGTGCATCTGCCTCGCGTGGATCGCGACAAAGTTTCCTATCAAATCACGTAGTTGATTAAGTGTCCGGGTTGCCGACGAGAATCGGTTCGGCGAGTGAGTTGAGTCACTAACTCGGTCCCGCTTTTATTAATTGATGCCGAACTCGATCCTTATCTCGGACGGCCCTTTCTTTCGTTTCGGTTCCATCGGAAGAGCCTCTCGTCGAAGCTGTCTCTGATGGCGGCCACGGCTGTGGACGCGAAGCCCTCACCGGCCGCCCCTCCAGCGAGCATCGCCGCCTCCGCGAGTCCCTCATCCTCCCTCCCTGGCGACGAGGATGACGACCTCTATGGGCGCCTCAAGTCCCTGCAGCGGCAGCTGGAGTTCATCGAGATCCAGGAGGAGTACGTGAAGGACGAGCTCAAGAACCTGAAGCGCGAGCACCTCCGCGCCCAGGAGGAGGTGAAGCGGATCCAGTCGGTGCCGCTCGTCATCGGACAGTTCATGGAGATGGTCGACCAGAACAACGCCATCGTCGGCTCCACCACCGGCTCCAACTACTATGTCCGGATCCTCAGCACCATCAACCGCGAGCTCCTCAAGCCCTCGGCCTCTGTCGCCCTCCACCGCCACTCCAACGCCCTCGTCGACGTCCTCCCACCCGAGGCCGACAGTAGCATCTCCCTCCTCAGCCAGTCTGAGAAGCCCGACGTCACCTACAACGTCTGTTATCAAGAAACCCTAGACTCGTCCCTTCACCCCCTAACTTCTGCACCCCGAACATTCCTTTTTCTTGAAATCGGAACGCCGTCTCGCTTCTTCTTTGCTGGTTTGGAGACATTGTAGGGTTTCTTGGAACTTCTCATTTTCGTGGGCAAGAATCAGGTCACAAGTTGCTCGACGATTCTTGACTATGGTTTAATAAAAGATTAGATAAACCTTTGGTTTTGAGCGTGATATTCTTCTCGTCGGGTGTATTAGGTCAGGAGTTGAGGTAACGTTAGCTTTGGTTCTGAGAATGAGCTTTTGTCAGTCTTGATCGAATTAGGGTCCTTTTTCAGCACTTCTTGATTAGGGTTTGGAGAGGATATTATTTCCCCTTTCAGCTTGAATGTTCATCTTTGCTAGTTGCTTCTAAATAGGACTTGAGGGAATATTAGGGTTTAATTATTTACTTTGGTTCTGATGATGCGCTTTCGTGATCGCTGAATAGAATCAGGCCTTATGTTCAGCAGTTCTTGAATAGGTTCTGAAAATATTTTTTCCCTATTTTAGCCTGAATTTATAGTATGGGAGTATATTTAGGTCACAAGATGTTTACTCTCTTGAAGGTTTGATTTGTTTGATGGGAAATCATTGTGATATATGCACATGCATACATGTAAACTATACATGTTATTCCATTGTTTTGTTCAATTAGCATTGCCTGTCTACTTCCAGAACATATTATTTTCTGCTTCGTGATTTTCTCTTTTCTTATCCAGGATATTGGAGGCTATGATACTCAGAAGCAGGAAATTCGGGAAGCTGTTGAATTACCTTTGACACATCATGAGTTATACAAGCAGATCGGTATAGATCCTCCAAGAGGTGTGCTTTTGTATGGCCCTCCAGGGACGGGTAAAACCATGCTTGCCAAGGCTGTAGCCCATCATACAACTGCTGCTTTTATTAGAGTTGTTGGGTCTGAGTTTGTTCAGAAGTATTTGGGTGAGGTATGTTTTAGTTCTGTACTTCGTGCAATTCCAAAAGAAACCTCTACAATGATTTTGACTTTTCTTGTTCAATGATTTTTTATGCTGGAGTTTGCTTATGCCTGTGTTCATGAGATAGATATCTCTTTACTTGTTTAGGGTCCAAGAATGGTTAGGGATGTCTTCCGCCTCGCAAAAGAAAATGCTCCAGCAATTATATTCATTGATGAGGTTGATGCTATTGCTACAGCACGTTTTGATGCACAAACTGGAGCTGACAGGGAAGTTCAGCGAATACTTATGGAACTATTGAATCAGGTAATTTTTCGGGTGCAAGATGTAAATTTTTATCAATTCTCTGGGCTAGAAGTTAGTTGTTTGAAGAAAGTTGATTGATATCACCGCAAGGGATTTTTTTTTAGGTCAAGCAGAATGATATTACTGGAATTAACTAGTAACAGCATTTGAAAGTTTTAGCCATTTGAAGAAGAAAAATGATTGATATCGTTGTTATGGTTTTTTTTTTAAAGTCAAGAAAAATTATAACACTACAAGTTGAATTTTAATGCTGTGAACAGAGTATTCTTCTCTCTATTTCATCTCACTAATCCTCATGTAACCATTGATACTATCACTCTTTTTTTTTGGGTACTCCCTATGGTACTACCATATTGCTAAACAAAATAAACATTATTGAAATCTCAAATCATGTTTCATTTCTGATAAATCATCAAACTCTAAGTTTGACCTTATATCGTTGGCAGGTTAGTCTTTAATTGCTAAAGATTTTGGGTGGTGTTTCTATTGTGCTAGAAAAGCATACATTTGGAACAATTCAAGTTACCTGTCATGCTTATTTCTTGATCATGCATTAGTCCTTCATGTTTAACTTATTTTCTTTGCCCAATTACATTTTTGTGCCCTCAGCGGTTTGATGTTTAAAATTCTACTGCAGATGGATGGATTCGATCAAACAGTCAATGTGAAGGTCATAATGGCAACCAATCGAGCTGATACTCTAGATCCTGCACTTATCCGTCCAGGAAGACTTGATCGGAAAATTGAATTTCCATTGCCTGATAGGCGACAAAAGAGATTAGTTTTTCAAGTAATTTTTTTCTTGCCCTAATTTTGATCCAATTATATAGTATACTGGGCATCAATATGCTTTAAATGACATTTTACAATTATATTTATTGATCGAGATAGTTTTTCCTTGCTTGTTTTCCTAATGTCTAAAGCTTAATACAGATTCGTTCTGGATTCTTTAAAAATTAAAGCAGCATGATATGAAAAACATTATTGGAAGTGAAACTCCTTAGAAATTTGTTATTTCTTTTTAATCATTATTGGAAGTGATTTTCTTTGTGTCAATCTACACTCTTCTAGAGGTAAGTCATGTCTGAAAAATTCTGGTCCCAAGTTAGTTAATCATTAGAGAAATTTTGGTAAGGCCTGCCAGAAGTAAGCAAGTAAGCTGACCAAAGCCTGACAATCACATATCTTCTTATTCTTCATAATTCATGACTAGTCTAGATATAAACTATACATTATTTCTTAAACTGCTTATTGATCATGCAAATTTTGCATTGAAGGCTGTAGCTAGCACATTTGCCAGGTTTAAGTGTCATTCTTTATAGTTGAACTTGATTTGAAAGGATTTCCTGATTATAAGGAGCCTTTAATGCTTTTGGATTGTTTTCATTCAGGTCTGCACTGCTAAAATGAATCTTGGTGATGAGGTCGACTTGGAAGATTATGTTTCTCGACCTGATAAAATTAGTGCTGCTGAGGTTAGCAATATATATTTTTTATCATTAATTTGCATTTGGGAATTAAAGATGTTCTGTTCATTGCTGTATTATGCTAATTAAAGATGTTCTTGCTCATTTTTTCGCTTTCAGAATAGGCTTTTTGCATACAATTTGCATAAAAGATGTTCTCCTGACAAACACATTAAATTAGTATTACTATTTACATTTAAAACATTATCAAAGGTTGTGGTTTTGAAACACCATCTAGTATATTTTTACATTTAAAACATTAAAACATTGGTTATCCACTTAGTAAAGGTTGAGGGTTCAAAATCTTATCCAACATTTAGATGCTTAAAACACTGGTCTGGCAGTGGTATAAGTGGGTCTGCTATGACAGACCCAGATATCAAAGGTTAAGAGTCAAAACCTCATCCGGCAATAAGTTTTTTGAACATGCTAGGTAGCTTGACCGGTAAAAACGATTGTAAGGTCTTGGGATCAAAGTCCGCTTTCACCACTTATCCTTTTGAGAAAAACAAAAAAAATCATAGAGAAATTTGTTTTCTTCGGTAAGATTTGTCACTATTGCTTGAGCATTGTTGTGTGTAACATTATTTTGCTCTATTCTGTGTAGTTTAAGACTGACTTTATCTGCTTCATCTCTCTTTCTCTCTTCTCTCTTATAATCAAAGGAAACCAGACATGCAAACTTGGGGGGAAAAAGTTTAAGTATCATGAGATTAATTCAGATAATTTGTTATTTACTAGGTAGCGTGCTTCCTTGGTACAGAATCATGGAAAATATATCCTTGGACTCTTTGGTAAAAGGAGAAATGTGAAGAATTTATTCTTTGGTTTTATGTCAAAACCCATTCAGTCTTGAATGATTGATGAGATCATTTAACTTGGTCTCAAGGTCTGTCTTGCATATTTTGAGTCAGATTAAATCTTATTGTAGGATACCAGCCCTAAACCTTGGGTGCTGGTTCCCCCAAGACTTGCTCCCATAAACACCCTGCCATCATTCCAAACAAGAAAAGAAAGGTTGTGTTTAGCAGGTCAATTAGAAAAGCTTTCAGGTGCCTGTAACCAAAATGTAAATGGAACTGGCTTGAATACCCAAGTTTCCAGAATTCAGATAGTTAACTGTTTCATAATAATAGCGTTCAGTGTTCATGCAGTTTTCAAGTGAGTTAAATGTTTGAGGAAGTGTTTGATACAGTTTGTTTATTGGGACTCAGTACTTTTATTTTATTTTATATTTTCTCAGTATTTTCACTTCTTGATTTAGAAAGATTCCACTTGTCTTGCCTGACAGCAGCAAGCATCTGTTTTGCAGATTGCTGCTATCTGCCAAGAAGCAGGGATGCATGCTGTCCGGAAGAACCGCTATGTCATTCTTCCCAAGGATTTTGAGAAGGGCTACCGGACTAATGTAAAGAAGCCAGAGACGGATTTTGATTTCTACAAATGAGGTCCTGCTGCTGATACTGTTTTGACGGAGTCTGCTGATGTGTGTTGAAGTTACTAAGTAGAAACACTATCTACTAAAATATACACTGCTGCTGTATATTTTCTGTCGGATTGTCTCCTAAGAAACACTATCTGCTGTATATGGATCTTTCGTATTATGTCTATACTGCTGCAGTACTTGAAATTAATCTTTCGTATTTTGTCCTTTTTAGCTATGTGTGTAATTCTGTGGTCCGGGAGCCGTTTGTTCCAAAGCATCAACTTGCAGTTCCTGTTTAGGGTGGAGTGATGGTGGACGGGGCTCTTTAACCTTCAAGAATGAATATATATATGATGTATCCATGAATTGTAGGATTTAAATGATTAGTTTCGCGCATTGATGTCACCAGTTCGAGTCTGTTAATTGCTTATATGTTCATGCATTTCATATTTTAGTATGAAATCTAATCATTTTATTATATAGTTGTTGTGCTATCATTTGGCTATTGGTCGAGGGGCAAAATTGGAAAGCAAAAGCCTGCCTCGTTGCTGATTTCAGTATAACAAGTGTACAACATCTTATAAGATGTCTAAAGTAGTTCTGAAACGCTTATTAATATCTATCATAGTTTCAAATAATAACATCAAATGATAGTATATGTATCTTTATGTTGTGCAATGCAATTACGTGCTATAACTTAAAATTAAAAAGTATAAATACAAAATTCACTAACTTCTGAGGACACCCATATCCTAATACAGTTCTAATTTCAAATATATATATATATATATATATATCTATGTATATATGTTGCGCTTTTAAATTTCTTGAATCAAATTCCACCTTAATACCAAACAGAGCGGGAAGATGGTGCTCTGTGCCGCGGGGAAGGATAACATAAACTATGTTTGCTTCTGCCGCACCGCTGTCCTTAGCGGCCCACAAGAAATAAACAGTAACGAAGAAAGCCACGTCCGTCGGGTGAAGTAGAATACGCGCTTTCGGAAGCGTAGCGGACCACAAATAGGGTTTTCAACAATCAAGAAAGATCCAGAGCTTTGCGGAGCCGATTTTGCTAGAGTTTCTCCCGAGGGTTTCCGCCATCGAGGTACATAGTATTCTTTTCATATTAGGTTTTCTGATCCCTCTCTAATGTTTTTTCCTCCTGTTTTATAATGTCTCAGATTTTATGACTGGTCCTATGATTGGTACCTTTTGAAGTTCTAGCATAGGATTGTGCAACATCGAATCTAGAAATGTGGTTTTAAGGTTGGATCTTCCGCTCTGCGAATAGTATCAGGGATTAGGGTTACGCCATAGTTTTTTTTTCTCCCCCCAAAAAAATCGGTTTTCAGATATGCTTTATATTCTCTTTTCATGGATTTCATCGTGGAGTTATACGCTTTTCGTTCTTGTCCGCCGTTCTTGTTTTGTTTCGGTGGATAGAAACAAATGGATTATTCTTAGGAAAAACATCGGTGTCAGTCTTTGAAATTGTACAAATATTTAAAGAAGATTGTTCCTAAGATTTCGATTAAATCAGACAAGATGACATCAAGCTGAAAATGTCTCACCTGACCATATATGTCGGGTGGTCAAGATGGGTTAGGAAATTACTATGAGCTGCATATCAACGGAGATAAAACTAGAATAAGTATGGAGCACGAGGGAGAGGGGATGTTATAAAAGCCACAGTTTTTTAAATAGGATTATCTTCATGCTTATATAAATAGACCTCGATACCATGATTATAGTTATGACGAAATTTTGATTTTATCCAATATTGTCTCAGCAGCAACCATGCCACCTAGGCATACGGGCTGCCACTGCCGACTGGGCACGTAGAGCTTCTGGAACCTTTAGACTAGTCACCTTTTGGAGCTTAGGAGGTCATAACTACTTGAATTGTCACCTTTTAGAGGAGTTGTAGCCTTTCCGGAACATATGAATTTACCATGTTCTTGCTTATGAAGGATTATAAAACTTATACTGCAAAGGTGTTGTCCACTTTACCACATTTAATAAATTCAAGATAAATTCATCTTAATTGCAAAATAAATTCTATGTAGTATTAATTGTATGAATTTTTGTCGCCCTGTTTTCATCTGCATGTAAATTAAAAACTCTGGTTTGTTGGTTACCTTAACGAAGATGTAGAGCCAATACTCATATCTAGTATAAGTGTATAACAGGCAATTAACTTTACATGTGAAGGCTAATGACCATGGGATGCAAAGCAACACTAACATAAACTTTGAAGGTGGTGTAGATTAAAGTGATAGATACTCTATACGTGGTGCAGAGAATATGCACATTATAAGCCAGTTATTGTCAGACTAATAAATGAAGAGCCATTGAGATGAGTAAAACTTTATGTAGAAAAAGAGAATGGTGATTATATCATTCAACTGTGTCAGCTTGGGGTATGGTCAGTTGGGTTGAGTCCCTAACATTATGAGAGAAAGAAGGTCATGTTGAGAGGATTTTGTTGAGGGCTATTTGGTTAGGGTCAAAAGTAAAAGGTTCTTCATTCCAAATATTTTGTTGACATGTTCTTTCGTTTATTCTGTCTGTAAGATGAGTGTTTTCCCCAAAGGAAATCAACAACTTTCTCTTCTTGTCTGGTTCATGTCTAAGAGGAATTGGGATGGTTGCAGGATCTTAAATGGCAACTGATAAGGTAGGTATTGTTGCCTGCAAATTTTCATTCTGATTTTATGGCAGGGGTCTCGATTTCTTTGAGGTCACCGGCATGAATCTTTTATCGTCTTTCGGCTCTGTGCAATTTATTAGGTGTTCCAGTAGTTCTCTCATTTCTCATTTAGTGCAACCTTCGTCAAGATTTCAAATTTCTTTAGCAACATTAAGATTTATTCCTACTCATAGCTGCTGAATTTTTATGTTTGGTTTCTGTTCAAAATATGACTTCAACATCATATTGTTTGGTGGACAATTCTCCTGACCATATATTTACCCTAAAATTTTAGTGGAAATTAGCTTGCATGCAAGTGCACATTGTAGCAAAAGCACCATATTTTCATCTTGATCAGCTTTATGCTCTTGGAATCATAAATAAGAAAATTAATCATGTTTCCCATGTATCTTAGCTATATGTTGATGTTTCCTTTGACATCAATTAATCTTTTCTATTTTGTCAACTAGAAGTCGACAATGGACTTCTAGAAGTGATCACTTTGATGCACTTTTCAGTTTTCATAATCTTTTATGTTTGTCCAGGAACTTTGGTTGATTAGAGTATCATGGCCAAGCACCATCCTGATCTCATCATGTGCCGGAAGCAGCCAGGGATAGCCATTGGGCGCCTGTGTGAGAAATGTGATGGGAAGTGTGTCATCTGTGATTCATATGTTCGCCCATGTACTCTAGTTCGTGTTTGCGATGAGTGCAACTATGGATCCTTCCAGGGAAGATGTGTAATCTGTGGGGGAGTTGGGATATCTGATGCCTACTACTGCAAAGAATGTACGCAACAGGAAAAGGACCGCGATGGCTGCCCCAAGATTGTTAATTTGGGAAGTGCCAAGACCGATCTCTTCTATGAACGTAAAAAATATGGATTTAAGAAAAGATGAATTGTATCTGATTTTTACATGCTCGCTTGTGTGGCATTGATTACCACTGACATTCAAGACCTTGGCGAAACTGTTGTTTTCATCTGTTGGTGCTGCCAAAATTGATGGCAGGCAGCCTTATCTTCTTGAATTCTCATAGATGTTGAAATGATACAAAGTTTAAAGACTAGACTACATGATAATCTTGTGACCTAATAATTTGCTATTTGTATAGCCTCTCTGTCTCAGAAAAGCAGTGGCCTTTTTTATGCCAACTAAGAGATGTGTTGTGATTTCATGATTGTTCTAACTTGGATATTGGCAGGGTAAGGTTTTACTTGCTGGAATTGCTGAGATTATTTGACACCCTTGCTGTGGGAGATGCTGCTTAAAATATGGGTCTACCTCAAGGATAGCTCATGGAGATGAAGCATAAGAGAATCAACAGAGGACACTGAGGTTATTGTTTCTTGTCAACCTGCGGCTGTTATTGGTACAGAGGTATTGGATTATAGGAAGTTATATCTTCAAGCTTAACCTGACATTTTCTTCTTTTATCTTGAAATTTGACCTTCTCTTTTGTG
Source organism: Musa balbisiana (assembly GCA_004837865.1). Taxonomy (NCBI): domain Eukaryota; kingdom Viridiplantae; phylum Streptophyta; class Magnoliopsida; order Zingiberales; family Musaceae; genus Musa; species Musa balbisiana. The sequence continues at coordinate 9,908,820 of CM017193.1, read as the reverse complement.
TGTGCATGCGTGTGTAGTTGTTATCTCAGGTTTAGAGCTGCAAATGAAGCGTGTGCTCATGAAAAGCTTGAGATGGAGTCCGTGTGGCTTTCATTCATTTATCTTCTGAACAAGCAAAGATGATATAATCCAACTCAATAGTGAAGCGTCACTTCTTAGGGTCCTAACGCAAGGAGAAGTCAAACCTCATCCAAATCCTGTTGCATTGTTTGTCTTTCCATTGATGATGATGTCTGTTTCAGGAAACGACGCTCAGGTCAACAAGTAACTGGATGATGTTTCAGTTGCACGCATCATTTGTGATTGTCGAATCTGGCTCGTCTATTGTATCCTTATTACGCAGATGGTCTTTCGTTACAAATGAAATAGTAATCTGCATTGCTAGTAGAATAGAGACTTGCAAGCATGTACTTGAAGCTACTGCTACCTGAGCTTAGTATTGTGATTACCAACCTGAGACTCAGCATCCAGAAAAAGATCACTTCAATCAGAAACTTTATGATCCAAAAGCAACTAAAGCAGTGTTAGAAGCTTGCATTGGGGTTGGAGAAGCTCCACTCATGTTGGGATGAAAAGTGGTCTGTACTCCCAATGCCATGTTTCAAGGAGAAGAGTTTCGAGTGATCAGACTGGACATGGTTGAAAGCCTCCTGGTATTTAGTGTTGTCTGCTGAGTGCTGCAAACAAAAAGATGATGTGACACACTCCAGAGCAATAGTCCTCTCCTCTCTCAGCAACAATGTGAAGCTGATGTGACACACCGCAGAGCAGTACTCCTCTCCTCTCTCAGCGACAAGATGGACTCCATCTTGGACCTGGCATGGTCATGTCTTGCCCCATTTGACAAAAAGATAAGCTCCAATTATGTTACTGATTCCGTGAAATAGTTTCTGAAGCTGGAAAATGATGTTTAGGGCTCAGAAACAGCAACCGGTGAGGAATCCTCATGTTTTGAGTGGTTCCTGTGAGTTCTCCAGATCAGTGAGGGTAAGAAGTCTCCATAATCCAAAGCCTTAGGTGGGTAATCCATTGTTAGCCTAAAAATGCTCCATCTATGCTCCCTCTGATTTATATTTAGGTCATCATTAAAATTGCATTTCAATTTCTTTTCCTTAGTTACGGAAATTTCAATGCTGCAATTAACCAAAATGACAAATCACACCTTGGGTCAAAAAAACACCCTTGTTGGAGTGTGGAGAATAGACTAATAAATGGTGAGGGTTAACAATATATATATACATTTTGGTATTTCTGATTTATTGGTTTGGGTCGGTAGAGGGTTTGACTACAGGAGCTCAACTCCGCTCCTAAAATTTTCGAAGAATTTGGGTGGGAAATTTGGGCGATTGAGAGCTTCTCATGGTGGCCATTCGGATCTAATAATTCAGTCATTTTTGCGGATTTCCTGAAACTGGTGATCTCTTCCTTCCTTGTTCTCCGGTTGATTTCTTTTTCAGCTTTTTTTACTGTCAGCTCCTGTCTGATGGCGGAGATCTAGGGTTAGGGTTTCTAGGTTTCGAACTCATCAAGAAAATTTGGAAATTTGTTTGCACTTTTCGTCAGTCCATGATCGGTATAAGCCCTGCAGATCTTTCTGGTTTTTAGTATTTAGCTGCCTTCTACTTTTTTTCGCGGGAAGCCTCAAGATCTTGGGAAAGTTTTAGTCTTTATCTTCTGAGAGTAAGAAGATATGGATTTTTCTTCTGTTTCCCTATTCTTTAAGGAAAAAGGCTGGTTTTTGGGCTCCGATGTGCTTGTCTTTGTTACATTCTCTAGTATTTTTTGCCACAGAAGAATGCTTATGCTGATTTGATGTGCTCTCATTTCACATTACAGTTTGCATTACAGAGTTGATGCAATAGTTTGTTGAAGCTGAATGACTAATTGTTCGTCTTGCTTTGAGTCAGATTTCGCTTCAGTGTGACAAAGTTCGTTGTTTGGTTTTCTTGTTTTCAGCTGAGGATATCTGGCCATTTGGTGGATGAACTGGATCTCTGTGTTGCTGTTCGTAGAAGTGTTGGAAGAAATTTTCTTTTGTCTGTTCTAAGTTCATATACAAGACCATTTGCAGACCAGAAGAGAAAAGAGTGGTGAATGGATTGTGATAGGGAGGAGGCCCTTAAGGCCAAAGAAACTGCCGAAAGGAAATTCAACAATAAGGACATCAAGGGTGCCAAAAAGTTGGCTCTGAAGGCTCAAAATCTCTTCCCGTCGCTTGAAGGCATAAGCCAAATGATCACAACACTGGATGTTTATCTTGCGGCAGGAAAGAAGATTAATGGGGAGAGTGACTGGTATGCAATTCTCTCCGTGGATGCCACTGCAGATGAAGAGACACTGAAGAAACATTATAGGAAGTTAGCCCTCCAGCTGCACCCTGACAAGAACAAATCCGTAGGAGCAGAAGGTGCTTTCAAACTCATCTCTGAGGCTTGGAATGTATTTTCTGATAAGAATAGGAAAATGGCATATGACCAGATGAGAAATGTCAATGGTTTAGAAAACAGAGCTTCACAACCACATAGAGATTGTTCTGTTCATAATACTGTCAATGGTTTCTACTCATCTTCCAACACAACATCCAGCAAAAGAGCTCGAAAGAGAAAAACTGGGTCTGCTCCATCTGCTGCCCCTCCTCAACCTCATCCAATAAATTTGAACACGTTTTGGACATCTTGCAACTGCTGCAGGATGCAGTATGAATACCTTAGGACTTACCTTAATCACAATCTTTTATGTCCCAACTGTCATCAGGCCTTCATGGCTATCGAGATAGGAATTCCAGGTAATGCAGCAAATTCTTCTATTTCATGGTCAGCCAGGCAGCATGAACATAATTCAAACTATAAGTACACAATAAAGAATGGTTATAGTTCTGGGTTCAGTACCTCCACTTTTTCTGGAACAGGTCATACAGAATTACAGCATGGGGGAAATCTTGACTTTTATAACCATCATAAGTTCCAATGGAGCTCTTTCACTGGATCATCTGGGACTTCTAGTACAACAGATTCTGCTTTTCAGCCTGCAAACTTAATCCATAAGAAATTTGGAAAAAAGAGAAGAAATCATGAGGCACAAGCAACAGCTCGAAGGGAAGAGTCCTTCCGGATGGATGATCATGTATACAAGAGTGCAGATGATGGTTCTAGAAATTACAATGATGGTCACACCCTAACAAGTTATGATCAGGACCGGTGTATTTCTAAGGCTGGCAGGCCAGCAAAGAGGAGGAACAATGGTGACCAAAGCAGTGATTGTTACAGAACAGATGAGACAGAGAATATGTCTACAAGCATCGAAGACACCATTAATCCTGAAGTTGAAAGGTCTAATGGTGCTGTTGAGGATCTTCTTAGAACTAGAATCACAGCAAGACAGAACAACTACATCAGGGAGTATTCACAAGTCAATATCCGGAAAATGCTTACGGAGAAGGCTAAGGCAGCGATTGGTATAAAGCTAGAAGAATGGAACTTAGCTCAGGCAAACAAGTTGGAAGAAAAAGGGAAATTAAGGCGGCAAAATGGACAAGAAGCATCTGCAATAGATGCAAATACAGGCAAACATGATTCCAGCATTAGGGAATCTTCAGCCCATGGCCTTGATGTCAATACAGCTAAGAAAGTCGTTAAACATGTATCCATTGATGTACCTGATCCTGATTTCTATGACTTTGACAAGGATCGCTTGGAGATGACTTTTGAAGGTGACCAGGTATGGGCTACATATGACAGTGAAGATGGTATGCCTCGACTCTATGCCATGGTTCAAAAAGTTTTATCTTTGAATCCTTTTAACATCCGCATGAGCTTCCTTAATACAAAGTCCAACAGTGAATTGGGACCGGTTAACTGGGTAGCCTCTGGATTTGACAAAACCTGCGGGGATTTTAGGGTGGGTAGATATCAAATTAGTGACACAGTCAATATATTCTCACATAGAGTTAGATGGGAGAAGGGTCCACGTGGAGTCATTAGAATTGTCCCTAAGAAAGGTGATATTTGGGCCTTATATAGAAATTGGTCTCCAGACTGGAATGAGCTTACGCCTGATGATGTGATATACAAGTATGAAATGGTGGAAGTACTTGATGATTACACAGATGAGCATGGTGTGTCTGTCATCCCATTGGTGAAAGTTGCTGGTTTCAAAGCAGTGTTCCATCGACATATGGATCCATTGGAGGTTAAGAGGATCACAAGAGAAGAAATGTTTCGTTTCTCACATCAGGTTCCTTCTTATTTGCTCACAGGCGAAGAAGCTCATAATGCTCTGAAGGGTTGCCTTGAATTGGACCCAGCAGCAACTCCTGTTGAACTTCTTCAGGTTATAACCAAAGTTAAGGAAGATTTGGGGATGGAGATAAACAAACAACAATCAGGTAATTGATTCAGAATCTATTAGGGGCAGTGGACAAACCTTTGGCATCGAACAATGGACTTGTCACAAAATGAAGTCTCATGGAGCTTCCATTCTCCATTTCATCATCCGTTTTTTTCTCGATGACTTGGACTAGGATGCCAGGGTTGGTGACCATTCACATATCTTCTGTTACAGTCATTGTTGGGCATATCTAACCATTAACTCTTATTCCAATATGAGATTGCTGGAAATAGCAGTTAGTTTCTGGAACCTTGTTCCTGCTGGAATCTGATTTCCATCTTACCATTGAACGTCAAACCATGCGCTGAAAGGTGAGTGCAGTTTTAACAAAATAGTTTCAGCTATTGATTGTCAGTCAGAATCATTCTGACTTCTATGTTTCTTACCATATTTTGTGTTTTTATGTATTTCTTTGAGGAATTGTCCTAGTGTCCTCCCTTTAAGGTTATTTGGTATCATTACTGGATTATGAGGCCGATCGCATACGTACAATATTAAAAAATAAAATTTTCATTAACTTAGTTCTTGCTCTATTCTTTGTTTAGTATAGTTATGCAAATCATTTCTTTAGCTACAACTGTGGTTTGCTTCTGTGTTCTTTCTGCATAACATGATAATTAGGTATACATATCTATATTGTTGCTTAATCAATGTGTTTGAGAACTCTAGTCGTTAATACTCTGGAATGAAGACTGATTTATGTGATATTTCTTCAATGTCTATTGTCATGCATTGGAAGTAGCTTCTCATAGGAGGTTGTGTATTCACAGTAGTATCCTATATTAGCTTCCTGTTTTCAGTAGTTCTTAAAATGGGAGAGGATCCGAATCCAATTTTAAGAATCTGGGCTTTGTTCTTATACTATAATCACAGCAAATGGGAAACATTAAACCTTTTCGGGTCCATTTTCCATGTTTTAGAGTTTTAAATCCCACTTGTGGTTATATATATATATCCATGCAAAAATCTAAAGCTCATATATGTCACTATATGTTGAAATTTCAATTGACAAAAAGCATTGGTGGAGCATGTGGCTATGAATCACAGTGTCGGGGTTGCAAATCCCTTCTATCAACATAAGTTGCATAACCAAATCAAATTCTTTCTCAATAAACTTGTTTGAAAATTTTGAGCCCAGAGAACTAGAATTGGAATAGGTTTTGTGGGGATCACAAAACAAACCCCTATAGAATTGAAGAAAGCTTCGGATTCATATTGTTCATGGGTTGAGAATGAGATTCGGTAACTCCAACAATTATTTGTCCTCAACATTAATAATGTTAGTGAGAATAATAATTCAGTGAATGGTTATTAACAGATCCTATAGAATTCTATATTGGCAGTTTTTGAATCTAATCTTCATCTGGGATGATCGAGAGAAGGGTTAAAACTTGATGATTGAGGTCTCCAGAGGTACATTCATGAATGCAGGTCTTCGTGGTGGATGGATGAGGACAGGTCCTTCCCGATCCGTCTGACTCTTTGATCCTCTTGTATTATAATGACAATGGTGGATCAGTAATCTATACTGCAGCGAGGAGCCTATCAGGACCTGCAACCTTGACCACACCAACGAAGAACATGAGCTGAAGCCCTGTTATCAGTGGTGTAATCTACATACTATTAGGGTTCTCCACCCATGCAACTGTCTCCCGCAGGTACTGTTCTGTGAATCATCCCCCACAACTTTCTGCTGTTATCATCAAGGATTTATTGGCCAGTTTTGATGAACACATTGCAGAATTAACTATGAAGTAGAAGAAGATGAGTTCTAAAGGATAAACGACGGAGACAGAGTTGACACCATCAAATGAGTACTGCATTTATTCATAGGAATAAAGACGACAGAAGTGAATTACACAATGCACATAAAGCTTTCCTCTTCAGCATTGTCTGTCTTCTTCAGTCCAGCCGCTGGGGTGACGGTGGTGGCTCAGGCAGATCATATTCGGCAGGATCCAGGTGCTGGATCTGTCCAGCTCGAGGAACTCGAGGAACGTACGGCGACTGCATCCCATTTGGGCCTGAGGGAGCCGTTCGCTGCTTGGGAAGTAGACCTCGCATCTCATCATTCGCTTCTGCGACAACACCGCCGGCGGCTACTTGCAGACGCTTGTCCCTACCACTCTTTCCCAGCCTTGTTCCTGCTGCAGCAGTGGCTGTAGACACAACCAGAACCACCATTACAACGCAAATGACCCTTCTTTGCTCCATATGATCTCTGCTATCTCGAGCCTTTGGATGATCTCGTATGGATCAGCTACTGGCCTTTTATAGGCAGGCTTATGGAGGTGGGAGGGAACGAAGTTTAGAGAGCCATGGCATCGCTTCCTCTTCTTTAATCTCAGAAAATTTGTCCTCATGTACTTTAATTAGGTACGATCTCTCTTCATGTACTTTAGTTTTCCTTCCGATCACTTTAGGTGGCTAGCACTTGAGGTAGACACATAGTTGAGTCGTCTTCTGCCGATCATTTCAGATCGCTAAATGTTGGAATGTCCAACGTCGACTGGTGGATAGGAGGAGCACACGTCCTCACCTGCAAAGGTAATTAAACTCCATTTCATATTGCATTGCTATACATAAACCGGAAACAAGTGATAACCCTCACCTGCAAGGGTTATCACTTGAGATGCAAACAAATGTATTAAGATACACCAAAATGCTGCTGGTTGGTCTTCATGGAAAGGACAAGGAAGAGCGGAACCTCAGTTTAGTTATCAAAGGCAATAGAAAATATCTTATATGCATGATCTAATGTTTGTATTAGGAAGGAGAGGAGAACTCGAAAATGAAATAATGAAAAATAATAATAATAAATAATAAATTAATCAATTATAAGATTCTTGAATTATCTTTATTTAAGCATAATTTTTATGTATATTCTCTCACATAAATTTCGAATAATTTATATATTTTCTTTTACTTTATCTATGAACTCAGATAGTATCCTTTTCTTTTTAAACACATCAGTAGTATTTCTTGTATTTTATTTTTTATTCTATGTATTCCTCATATCTTATTCTTTTCCATGACGACGTAGAGATGTATAGAATATTTATAGAAGAATCAAATTTTAATTTTTAAGATTTTTTTTTTCATGAAAATTTCTTCCCTGTGAAGAATCTTAGAACATTAGTTTAAAATTTTTAAAATGCTTAATCTCAATAGTTTTAGAATGATCGGAATGCATAAGAGAGGTCTTCTTACTCTACCAAAGCAACATATAATAGCACTTAAAAGAGAGAATACAATTCAGGTGATCATAATTGGAGCCATTATGTAAATATTATATAAACCCCACACACATCATATAATCAAAGATTGGAAAGTCAATGGATCTGGAACAGAAGGAAGCAATCATGAACTACTATGTATGTATGTGGAGTAGTCAAGCACATGGTGACAAAACCAAAATAAATAAATATATATATATATATATATAAAAAGGGTAAATGTGTGTTAGTTGCCAACCACAGCAAAGCCGAAGCACTCACAACCATCACACATCCTATATTTCACTTCTCTTTTGGACAGTGGACACACTAATCCTCTTTAACAATGCCCATCATTCATCCATCAACAGGTGGCCTGAGATGACCTTCACTGACACACCACTAATCATGCCACAAACACTTAGGAAATAGCCCCCCACCATCCAACACACCCTCTTCCTGGGAAAAAGGAAGTGAGACAGCAACAACTACAGCTGAAATCCAAGTAGGTAGATAGGCTTTTTAACACTCCAACCAATGATCATAGTGGAACTCCCACTTCCGCATAAACCTAAGTAAGTTTAACTAGTGAGTGTTTGGCTTAGCCTGTGTGCCTGCCAAGTCCACCCCACCAGATTCACTACCAAAACAGTGCTCATCATCTTCATGTATTAAAAGTGTAACCCAGTTCATGCTGTCTCCTTTGTCCCCTCACACACCAGGCGAAGGCTACTTTCTCCCCCAACAGCTCTACTCCGCTTATGCTGCAATAACATTCGCAAGTGACAGACACGTAGCCAAAGAACAAATCTTTGCTCCACACGTCCCAAGTAAACTTACAAGGATTTGCACCTCCTTCGCTGTTCCTTCCGGTTAAAATCATACCATTATTTTAATTTTATTTTTATTTTTATAATATATTGAAACATTTCGATTAGTGAAAATAGATAAATATTAAGATTGACTTATAAGGATTTGATAAATCATTATTAAATTGAGTTTAAAAATTCTAAACTGATAATTTAGGCTCAAGAAAGTTAATATGCCAATTATTCCATTAAGTATAATGAATATCCAACCTAATATTGGGATATAACGAGAGACTTGAATACAAAAAAAATTATTCGTGGATGAGCCCAAGAGAGATATGAAGCCATTATTAGATCTACCAAGTCTTATATCTACCAAGTGATTCTGGATTTGAACCTTAATGAGATTTTAGTTTTAATAATAGTAAGCCTTTTAAATAATTCAAGCCTAGAGAAAGTGGTACTGACTCAATGATTCACATTTTTAACTTGTTAAAATGGGAGTCAAGTCAAATATATGTGATATGAGACCATTCTTAATCATATATCAATCTTTACTTTACAACATCTTAACTTGTTTTTAGATTTTGAAGAAGTATATATTAAATATAAATTTAAAGAGGTAAATATTAGAGTGACTAACTTTGGAGCTACATATACATACAAATGTAAATTTACCTTCATTTATTCAGTATTTATGAGGATGATAATAATGTTCCTCGGAGCAGGCCGGCCACCTTGCCTGAGACATCAAAACAGCACCGCTGCATCAATCACGTGAGCGTCTTGATGGAAGACAGCTAATATTTGGTGTGGTTTATTGCACGGCAATGTGCTGGAAATCCTTGTGCGACACTCACGTCTCCCTGCATGCATTGATTACAGCGAAAGATGATTAGGTGCAGCACTCCATCTCCTTAAAGACGAGCTGCTCGAGCAAAAGTAAAAGAGTTCCACCAACCGTGCAGCGTCACCTGTCCCAACACAGGCTATATTTCCTGCCTTTGAGACTCTTGCACCTTTTGCCTCCTCTCTTCATCTTACATCCATCATCCATGGAGCTGTTGAACGGCTCTCTGAGTGTCGTGATGCATGTCTTCATTGCTGCACTCCTCCTGGTGTACCTGCCCATCTCGCTCGTGTGGAGACTACTCAGGTGGGTGTTGGTGAGGCCCTTCTTGAAGGAGGACATGACGGGGAAGGTGGTCCTCATCACCGGCGCTTCATCCGGCATCGGCGAGGTCAGTGACATGCTTCTAATTGCTGTCATGGATGGATGTTGGTAATGTGACCTATAACACCAGTCTTCGTTTCTTCCTTCAGCAACTAGCTTACGAGTACGCCAAGAGGGGGGCGTCCATGGCGCTTGCAGCGAGAAGAGAGCGCGCCCTGGAGACCGTCTCCGCGAAGGCCCGCGAGCTGGGCGCCCCGGACGTGCTTGTGATCGCAGCGGACATCTCCAACCCTAGCGAGGCCAACCGGGTCGTCCAGGCAACCATCGGTCGCTTCGGGCAGCGTAATCGCCAGCTTAGCTTACTCCATCGCATGCCTTGAACTCCATGAGCACACCAACTAGTTTCACTGACTACATCCCGATGGCTTGCTCCCAGTGAACCACCTCGTGTGCAACGCAGGGCTTTGGTGCAGCTGCTTCTTCGAGGAGATCACCAGCATCACTGCGTTTACCCAGTTGATGGTAACGTATCCGTCCACCAGCTTCGATGGATAGAGCATTAGAGTAGGCGCTTATGGTTGCAGGACTCCTCTCAGGATGTCAACTTCTGGGGTTCCGTCTACCCGACCTATTACGCCCTTCCCTTCCTCAAGAACACCCGCGGAAAGATCGTCGTCAACGCATCCATGGGTGGCCGCGTTCCTACACCGAGAATGTCCTTCTACAACGTACGTCGCAGTCGACACAACCTGGAGAGCGATTAGCTCTGTTCATGACATCATGCATCTGGTTTCAGGCAAGCAAGGCGGCGATGATCAGGTTCTACGAAACGCTGCGGTCGGAGCTCGGGTCCGACGTCCGAATCACCATAGTCAACCTCGGTTACGTCGCCTCCGAGCTCACCAAAGGCAAAGCCGTGCAGAAGAACGGCGAAGTAGCAATCAACCAAGAAGCCAGAGATGTCCGTCTGCTGCCGACTACTACTGTCACTTCATCTTCTTCTTTTTTCTGAGCTAACGTTGACGCGACGTGAAATGGCAGATCCTAGTGGGGCCGCTGCCGATCGGGAGCACCGAGAAGTGCGCGCAGCTCATCGTCGGCGGGGCGTGCAGGGGCGACGAGTACATAAGCTGGCCATCCTGGTACAAGCCGTTTCACGTCGTCATGAGCCTGGCGCCGGAGATCGTCATCTGGTTCTCCCGTTGCTTCTACTTGGCCGAACCGGGGAATGCCTCGAGCGAGCCATTGAGCAAGCGGATGCTGAACGTGAATGGGCTCAAGAGATTTCTTTACCCAGCTTCTGTTCTATCTCCGGGCAGCGTCGTGGATGAGATCCATGCATGAACGAAGACGGGACAATGGCAGGACTTATGGTGGAAACAATGGTGATCAGCTACAACAAGCACAGAAAGTAGATTAGCCAGAAATCTCGTTGCTCTGTTGAGCGAAACCATTGTATAAATAGGGAGAACATCTTAAAAAAGAGGAATATAGCTTCTTCTACCATTTCTATCTTTTATCTTTTATCATTATACACATTAAAAAAAATAGATATAAGAAAATTGTTATTAGATCACATTAAAAAGTTTCAATCTAATCATCATTTAAATAGCAAATTGTAGGTTTTCCACCTAAGAAGATTATATTAAGTATCAATTTTTTAATATAAAAAATAAATGATGAAGATAATATTCAAATTTAGTACTTTTCTTAGTATCTTATAATAATCTATCAAAATCTTTATCATTAGTCAACGGTCTTTCTTAGTTGGTATATATAATCTATCAAAATCTTTTACCAATTAGATTTCAAATTCTAATCATTCATATTGCATGATATAACAAATATGATGGATCACATTTGGTGCCTCCATCGCAGACCCCCCACCTCTGTCCATGAATGCAGGAAGTGCACGTCAGACCGCTATAAAGATTGCCACCAACCCTGTGAGAAAGAAACAAGATGAAAATAGAAGAGAGAAGGATTTCCAGCCATTCAATGAGAAGCAAGCAGTGATACGAGCGTCCTTCCTCACAGACAGGACTGTTGGATGCAATGAGAAGAAGCATCAGCTTTCATGCATGGACGCGTCTGTAAGACCTTCCCCGCCATTACTATTCCTGCACCGTACTGCTCATTCGTGGCGGAGTCCGGCGTCCGCAGCGTCATAGTCTCTCGCACATATCACCCGACTCTTCTGTCATCTGGTATCTTTCTTGTATCGAGATAAGTATCAACTGAATCAGCCTGCATGCAGATTCCAATGGTGATCACCCTTCCTGACGACTGCAGGTTTGCCCGAGGGAGGGAGGGAAGAGTCAAAGAGGGAGACGGGACGCGCCAAGTACACCCTTAAGCCTAAGCCTTGGACGGGTTTCGCCGGCGACTGGAACCTCACAGAAGAGGAAGCTTAGCTGAGCTTGGCAAGGACATGGGACGGTCCGGCTTTAGCAGCATATATTAATAGAATGCGCCATGAAAGCAATTCTGCACCTTTCGTCTACCCGATGCAATTATATATTTGTAATTAAGTATATGATAAACGATGAATCTTTTTTTATCGAAATTGATAATCGATCCATATCATGCAATTATATATATATATTTGTAATTAGGTACGATAAATAATGATTGTCGTCGATCCTTGTCATGCAAATCGAGATGCTCTTTTGGGATAATTCTCACTCTTCCCCTCCCCTTCCTCTTTCCATAATGATCACCAAACCAGCATTGGTGTAGCCCGTAGATGTGCGAGGAATTGTTCGCTTTAGGCAAGCGTCAAAGGGTTTTGTCCTTTGGGAGCATGTGAGCTCCAAAAGACGCCTCTGAGGGTAAGGGAGATCCGACGGACTTATGATAACGAGTAACGAGTAAGCGCATCACGGGACAAATGATATAATTAATATTTCAGATCAATTCGGACTTTAACGTAGCCAACAACAGTACTGAAATGGCATGAAATCCACATGATGTATCTGTTCAAACATTGATCATGGGGTCACACATACAAGTTCCTTTTGCACACCTTGTACTGGGTAAGGAATCATTGATCATGATGCCAGCCCATCATAGCCCTAAATGTCTTCTGACCTTGTGGATGACTTCTGCATCAAGATTGTACATGCACATGATCTATCTGCATGTAGGTCCCTGAAATGAGGTGCAAGTGTTGACTACATGGCCATTTACTTGTCAGTTCATCTAATAAACCTTCCATGATGACATTTATTTATCAGAAAATGGAACAATTAATTCTGATTCCGAACTGAGTTGAATAGTTAGTATGAAAGTTGCTTTCAGCCTGCAGTGGCCTTTAGTGTAACATTTGATGCACAGTAGTTCCAATTCATGATTTGGGACTGTAAGAAATGATGGGCATAAGAAGAAAAAAAAAGGAAGGAAAATAACAAGTTTATTTTATATAATAAGATTAATCTATATTCATGAAATATCAAATTCTTCATATATTATAATATTCAAATATAAAAAAAAAATCTCTCTTTAATTAAGTCAAACACAGTCTCACATAAATCCTTCAAAAAATTTCTCTTCATCTCTGCTGAGGTTTTACTAGAGAAAACCTTAAAGAGTATTCTGGGTGTTTTTTATTTTCTCATCAAAATCTCGAGATACATAAGTTATTTATTAAATAAATAAGTCTTAATTATTATAGAAATCTTATTTCGAATCATCGTGATAATGTTATTTTCTAAATGAATTACAGCAAAGAATACTTATCGACCTTAATAAAAAATTAACTATACAGTATAAGCCAACAGCTCATGTTTTTGACAATATCTATAGATATTCTTAAAGAAAAGTATTTTTTTTTGTTTTGTTTTTTTGTTGAAATTATGAAAGAGGATTGAATCCTCCTCCATCACCTCATGAAAATGAGCTTTGCTTGGATGATCAGGCACCTCAGGACAGCTTCCACAAGATCTTGAATGGAACCCTGAAGATCTCATTGATTTGATGTCAATTGTCTTGTTGCCAACTCCTACAGGATTACAATCATCTGCAGATCAGTTGGCAGAGACCCCTGGAACATCAAATGCCACAGCCCCAATGGCTTCATGTCCACATGATAACCTCCAAGATAGCTAGCACATGAGCTCACATGTAAATGGGGGCAGAGACAGCTATATTGATTGGCATAAAAATAGTGCTGCACTGCGTTCCAAAGGCTTCCAAACCTTATCTTCTCCTGGTTCTCATGGTAATATGACGCCTTCCAATCTCAATTAGTTGCTTGGCATGTTCACAGCTAAAGTAGAAACCCAAGCGCAAGGGTTCTTTGATTGTTCCCTCTTAGGAACCCACAACAAGAAGCTTATGTGGGCATTAAAGGATGATCAAAGTGTTAGGCGATCATTAAATCTGTATAGATTTCATTTAGTCCATTTGGAAGGCGTTCTATAGGTGTGTACAATCTGGCGAAGAATATAACGTCATCTAACTAATGATGAAATAGACTTTTATGGCTCCAAACCTCCCTAAGATTTATCTTATGTGAAATAATTTCCATGAGTCCATCACCCGAGAGATGATAATGATGATGTTGCCGAATCTAGATTCGAAAGGGTCAGGAGATAGGGCGACCAAGATCATCAGATCGAGCGACGTGGCGTATTCAGATTTTCATTTCTCTTATCCGACAAGAAATTTACACGGGATCCTAGTGTTTGCGTGTGCCCAGCAGCTCCTCATCTATGTCTACTGTCGAGGAAAGAAATTGCGAGATGAGTCTTGGACTTATATCCCTATGTCCCTTTCGACGATGTGCTTCACCAGTGATTCCTGTGCTCCGTATACATCAGTTGATAGATAACCAGCGTGATGGTCGAGGCATTCCTGACGGAAGCGAAGTCTTCCCCAAGTGGAGGGAGTGATAATGGAGTTGCAGTGACCACAAGGATTCTATTGGTTGAGATGTGACACTTCACATTGCTCCTTCCACTTCTTTGTTTCCTTTTGGTATCATCCTTGTCTCTTGGAGTATTCCAAGAGACCTCATTGGTAAGCGTTTCTTCTTTCCTAGGAATATGTCTAATAGAAAAGATACCGCTTAGGAGGTTCGTACTCTTGATTGATACTATTTTACTGTTTATATGATCGGAATTCTAAGTCAGATATAATCTTAAAGTGATAAGAGAGAAAACATATATTTTCCATCGATCTTTTGTATTGTTAGTGAATAAATGTGTCATGACTGGTAAGTGCTTGGTCCACGAGTCGATGTCGGGAGTCTTCTGTCGGTTGAGCTGGATGCCGAGGTCGACCGGGCCCTCGCGATGGGGTATTGATCAACGTTCCTTGGTGTGCCGATCTGGGCGCCGTGTATGCCGAGTTGCGTCTCTTCTTCTCCGAGATGGTTGTAGCTCATCTTCGTGAGGTGGTCGTGCCCTCGGGAAGGAGTGTTGGTTGGCGTTGGTCGGGATCCAGGCCGACTCACTGCTCTCCTTCGTGCATTGGATGGCGATTCTCATGTGGTTAGCAGTTCACCTTCGTGAGGTGGCCACGTTTTCCTATGAAAATGGCCTTCGTCGGGATCACCCGACGAGGCCCCTCCGATGAACAAGTCAGTGGAGTGATCAATTGATTTTTGTCACCCCCCTTGGCCGGGCGCTGGCCAGGAGTTTTTATATCATTGTGCGAGGGTCGGTTGCACCTCGGTTCAGTGTAGCCACTGACCTTTGTGAGATGGGACGACTTCTCTGATGAGCTGGCGTCTTTGGTGATGTCTGAGCGGCGTTAGACGGCACCGCCACGAGCTCTCGGGATAGTCGTGTCGTATAATGTTTCAGTACGGAACCTAACTTGGCATGTACCCTAGAGTTCTGATGGCGTGTGGCGTCGGATTTTAACATTGGTTGGGACGTGGCGTGTGACGTCGGTGGTGACTCATCCGGGGACCAAAATATGCCTTATCACTTCTCGCCCCTCCCCCCCCTCTAAGGTGTGTCGCTGAGTCCTTAATGGACCGGGAGGCATGCCTAAGGCCGAAGGATGCGATTGTGCTGGTTGCCCATGCGGGGAGTTGGATTGACTCGTCAAGGGGCGATTTGGAGGGGCGGTGCCCCGTGATTCGGGTAAGACTGACCCTACTGATCAAACGATGGGGGCTTGGTGAGGCGAAACCAAAGCGTCGAAACCAGCGAGCGAAACCGATGTGTCGTAGGTTGGATAACAGGTTTGGCACAACTCGAAGTTACGGTTGCCAAGATGCTACTCGGGCGTTTGATTGGCCGAGATGCGTGGCTAGGACACTGGATTTGGCCTAGATGCGACCCAGACATTGGATTTGGTCAAGATGTGACTCGAGCGTTGGATTGCCGAGATGCGACTCGGGCGTTAGATTGGCCAAGATGTGACTCAAGCGTTTAATTGGTCGAGATGCGTGGCTCGGACGTTGGATATAGATGAGATGTGACTCGAGCGTTGGATTTGGCCGAGATGCAACTCGGGCATTGGATTGGCCGAGATGCGACTCAGTTAGGAGCTAGATCTGGGGGCCGAGTGGGTAGATTCGGCTTCGAATCGAACCTAGGGATCGAGTTGTGAGCTCAACTCCGAATTGAGTCTGGGGACCGAGTTGTGAGCTCGGCTTCGAATTGAGCCTGGGGACTGAGTTGTGAGCTTGACTCCGAATCGAGTCTGGGGACCGAGTTGTGAGCTCGGCTCCGAATCAAGTCTGGGGATCGAGTTGTGAGCTCCACTCCGAATCGAGTCTAGGGACCGAGTTGTGAGCTCGGCTTCGTATCAAACTTAAGGTGTTGACGGGTCGCTAGTCGAGAGCAATCTGGAGCAACCCGGACAGGAATCGAACTTGGGGTGCTGATGGGTTGCCAGTCGGGAGCAATCTGGAGTGACCCAGGTAGGAATCGAACTTGGGATGCTGACGGGTCACCAGTCGGGAGCGATCTGGAGCAACCCGGGCAGGAATTGAGCTTCGGGTGTTGAAGGGTCGCCAATCGAGCACAGGTCGGGAACTAATTTGGAGCGACTTGGGCAAGAGCTGGGTCGACGAATCGTAGGTCAGGAACTAATCTAGAGCGGCTTGGCAAGAGTTGGGCCGACGAGCTGCAGGTTGGGAACTGATCTGGAGCGGCTTGGGTAAGAGTTGAGCTAGAGAGACTTGGGCAACGAGCTGGGCGGTGAGCCGCAGGTCGGGAACCGATCTGGAGAGGCTTCGGGCAAGAGTTGGGCCGGCAGGCCGCAAGTCGAAAATGCCCGGCAAATCAGTGCATCGAAGGTACCATAGAGGGCCATCTGAACCTGGAATGCAGAGACGTGCTCCGTGGGATCGGAGCCGCCGTCGTATGTCTCCAATGTCAGTAGCCCGGCTTGTCCTGTACTTCCTGAGTGAAAGGGGACCCGCCTGAGCCGCCTTCGCTGGACTCGCCTCGTGATTTTCGAAACTCATGTGGAACGCATTCAGACGCTGGTTGACCCGGGATAATTGGGCCCTAAGCAAGTCATCCGCCGAGTCGGATGATACGGTGTCAAGCTCGAAGTGGGGTAGTGTGATCGGCAACGTGCGGGTATACTCTGCCGGGGGTGGACCTCTCGGGTTCGTCGTTTGGTCTCGAGCTTCTCCCGTCCCGACCTACTCCCTGCTCGGCCTTTGCTGGGTCGGGTCAACCAAGGGAGTTGCTTGCTGCACGATTTGGGGAATGAGCGGGAGAAGCATCTGTATCATCCCTGCCATCGCTTGTACTTGCTTAGTCAGGCTGAGGAACGCCTCGGGCGACACGGCCGAGGATCCTGTGGTAAGTCCGGAAGGTTGTAACCCCAGGTCATTGAACGGGTGCCAGCAGTGATCTGGCGTCGAGGCCGGGATCCCCCCATCTCGAAGGACGGGGAGGGGCTGATCTCCGGGCCCGACAAAAGGGTGACCGATCAATGGTTCTTCCTCGGGGAGAGCTCTCGTGGGATGCTCCTGCGACATGACCCTCCTTCTAGCACTAAAATATTAGTGAACAAATATGTCGTGGCTAGTGAGTCAGCACGGCCTGGTCCAGGGTCGATGTCGGGAGTCTTCTGTCGGTTGAGATGGATGTCGAGGTCAACCGGGCCCTCGCGATGGGGTGTTGATCAGCGTACCTTAGTGTGCCGATCCAAGCATCGTGTATGCCGAGCTACATCTCTCCTTCTCTGGGGTGGTTGGCAGCTCATCTTCGTGAGGTGGTCGTGCCCTTGGGAAGGAGTGCTGGTTGGCATTGGTCGGGATCTGGGCCGACTCATTGCTCTCCTTCGTGCACTGGATGATGATTCTCGGGTGGTTGGCAGTTCGTCTTCGTGAGGTGGTTGCGTTTTCCTACGAAAATGGCCCTCGTCGGGATCACCCGATGAGAAAGTCAGTGGAGTGATCAATTGATTTTTGCAACCCCCCTTGGTCGGGCGCTGGCCAGGGGTTTTTATATCATTGTGCAAGAGTCGGTTGCACCTCGGTTCGGTGTAGCCGCTGACCTTTGTGAGATGGGACGGCTTCTCTGACGAGCTAGCATCTTTGGGGATGCTTGAGCAGCGTCAGACGACACCGCCCCGAGCTCTCGGGATAACCGTGTCGTATAGTGTTTCGGTATGGAACCCGAGTTGGTTTGCACCCTAGGGTTTTGATGGTGTGTGGCGTCGGATTCTGACATTAGTTGTGACGTGGTGTGTGACGTCGGTGGTGACTCATCCGGGGACCAAAATATGCCTTATTATGTATATATTTGATAGAAAGTATAATGTTAATTAATCATTATTCGACATATAATCTATCATATGAAAAAAATGAGATCACATGGACAATGATTCAAGACAAATGATTATGAGTTACCCCTCTTATCACTCATATGGATAAGAGACTAAGGGGAGATTATCGAAGACGATTAGAGATGACTCCCCATAGAAGTTCGTCTTCAACACAAAAAATGGAAGATTACTTTTTTTGACCGTACGCATTCACGTTCATATATCTCGGGTTATTAACTTAGGCATTAAAGGGACCGAGTTAAGAAACATCTTTTAATCTCAATCTTTCTGTAGGTGACACCTCAAAATTTTAATATTTTTTATTTCAAAGGCACCTCGAACAACCCTATATATATAGGTCCGGATCATGTCGGGCCGATTAAGATGACAATGACTTATTTCCTTAATATTTTTTATACTAGAAAGAGGATTTGATGTTGTAGGAACACTCATCTATCGACCCATTCAATGAACGCTCATGTAAGAAGGCTTTGCCCTTGACTGATTATACTTTCACCTAACGGAGGCAACAACCATCTTTCCACACATGGACGCATCTACCTTGGCACAAACATTGATGTGATATTAGCGTTTATTGAAGACTTGGATCTCTCACCCCTAGGGATGTTCTCCTGCCATCTACTTGTCCCCATCGAGGTGTTCTTGAATCTCATCAAAAAAGTACAGACGTTAACGAATATAATATAAGTTATCGCTTTACTTTTACCCCAATTAGCCCAATAGGTGATACCACTAACTTAGCCGCAGTCACCGGCATTGGCATCCATCGAGATTCCCCCACTGATATAGTGTTGACATCCCAAGAGCGCCCAAGACCCATCAAACCATTGGTTGATGGGTACTTCAATCTCCAATCGTGGAATTCAATAGCCCACACCACCACTCTATCTTGCTTGAATTGGAGACCCAATCGACGGATTCGACAGAGGGTTCCCTGCTAATCCAATTATGACATATAGATTGACATTTGGAGATGTGATGAGAGTTTCAATAATCCAAAGGGGAAGCATTGATTAACAAACCTTCTTTTGCAACGTGTTCTTTCCTCGCATTGGTGCACCACCAGCACATAGTAGGGGCAGTTCTTCTCATTACCCTCCTGCACTAGAGAGATGGTAGTCGGTTGAGAAAAAAGCTATGAGAGGAGGATAGAGAGCGGCGACTATTGGGTCCGACCTTATAATCATTTTAGTATCATATCTTTCTCATAAAGAGCTCTCTTTGCTAACCATAATGGATCCTACCCTACTAGGTATTGGATCTCCATCCAATTATCCTAGAATATTGGATCTTTATCCAATTATCATAGTTTAATAGAAATTGGTGCTAGTCATAGATGTTCTGCAAGCCAATCACGTGAGTAATAGCACGTGACGTGATACACACTCTTTTTATTTATTATTAATTATTATTATTTTTTTACTTTATATTGTCTGTTGCATATATTATGATTTCTATGGATTTATACAATGAGAATCGGATCATGATGTGACCATGATAATAAGATTGATTCGTCTTTAACAAAATAAACTAGTGTGCTGCATATCCGTTCATGTGATGGAAGTAGTTGGTATCATAGCTACTCATGTAGGGACACTACAGATATAATGCAGGTGCTCATTGGAGAATGAGTTCACTGATTGATCCGCTCACGGAATGTTGGATAGATGATGATACCTCATTGTCAGACAATAATTCTGTCATCATAGTTGTGTATCTGGTTCTTAGACTTGAGACATAAGAATATCCTGTATGAGTATTCTGTTCTTTGATACTAAACTTATAAGTCAAGAAGTTTTAAATTTAGCACAACTAGTTATCAAGAGTGGTAGCCAACCTTACGATGGTAGTTAAGTATCGATAGAGGATCATTCACTCTCAGTGTCATGAGAGAAACATCCTATGTGTTCTTGCTCAGGTAAATCTCTAGCTATGATTATTCGAATTGAGAGAAAAAGAGTTCTCTGGGAGAATCTAATTAGAGCAAGACTCGAGTAGATTTCGTATGGGTCAAAAAGACTGTGTAGCATGTCACACGTGTCATCACTCATGTGATTGACTTACAGGACATTTATAACTAGCAATTTCACCTAAAATTGGGTTGAAAGAATCGTTATTTAGCTTAGCCTTCGATATTGAGGTTATTCTATCACCTGAGATAGTCTTTCCAACACCTCGGGTTGAGAACTTTAATGAGAAAATCTTTAAAAAATAACTTTGAGCCGAACTTAACCTAATCAATGAGGTCAGTAGAAGCACACTTAAGGAAAATAAGATATAAAAAAAGATAGTCAAGGTGTATAACTGAGGTGTTCGCCCTTGAGGAGTTGGACTAAAAGATTTGGTGCTTCGAAAAACTAAAGTTAATGACCCAACTATATCTCAGGATAAGCTAACACCAAACTAAGAAAGGTTATATCGAGCCATTGTAGTCGTCCGAGATGGAAGCTATTACTTTGGGATAATAGAAGAAATAGTGTTGCCAAGGACATAGCACGTTATGAATTTAAAGAACTTTTACCCCTAAGATGGTTCTCAGGATCAGGTTAAAGTGACTACATCTCAAGCGTCGAGTATCAATCTATCATGTCTTTAGCATCAATATATATATATATATATATATATATATATATATATATATATATATATATATATATATATATATATATATATATATATATATATATATATATATATATATATATATATATATATATATATATATATATATATATATATATATATTATATATATATATATATATATATTATTACTTTAAACTTGCTCAATAAGCTTCGAAATATATCATCATATCTAGCTCTTGGGTAAGTCGTAGTAACTCATTCTCCATATTTCGATTGTTGCTCTAAACTACTTTCAACTACTTAGCGTAGTCAGCGAAGCATCACTCAACCTCCTCTAATTGCCTCACCAACTTGACCCCTAAGCCTCTACCTCAACAACAAGTGTAGGGTCTTTGCTCTTTTTCTTTAGTCCCTTCACTTCTTTATAGTGATTATCGATCATAAAAGACTACTGGTGAATGATGAAGTTGACATCCTCATACATAGTCAATAAGGGCCATAATGTAATAGTAAAGCTACAAACCAAAGGTAAAAGAGTAAGGAATAAGGAACTGAGGGGGCTAGTCATGACTTAACTTACTAGTACTTCATTATGGTATCACGTGTTGATCAAAACCTCCCAAGGGAAATAATAAATTTGTTTTGTCACCCTCGAGCATAAAGACCTTCAATAGTATTGCTCCATAGTTCCGTCTTCACCCCGTATTTTTTGTTCCTCTTATAAACCCTTCGATCTTAGCTACAAGAGTGTGTTTAGGGTTGGGTTCAATATGTTGCCTATCTGCAATACTACAAAGGCTAAGGACTTGCCCTTGTATAAGTTAAACATTAAACTTTATCACTTTTCTTATTTTCCCGAGGAGGATCTTGAGTTTTGGGAGCTCTCTAAGAGCATCGACACCTTGAAGGTAGGAGGCAATTCGTTCAATTCCTTTACAGGAATCTACTTTGCCTCGGGTTCCTCGTCCTATAAAGGGCAGGGCACCTTCCTTGCGACCTTCTTCTTTTTTAACTTATTGGTGCTAGAAGGATGATTGAATTAAGTTGGGCCCAATGCCTCTATTGATGACTTACAAACAATAGCTAGAGGAGTTAAGAGGCTACCGTCGTACTTGAAGAGGAACTAGTTTCTTTTTTCATCAAAACTCGAAGGTCCATACTTATAGGAGATCAAAGTTAAGGGGCTACATGGGTTAATTTAAAAAAATAATAAAAATAAGTGAGAAGATAAAGTATTTAAATCATACCTTGAGGAGCTAAGCTGAGAACCATATCGATCAACTAGTCATCATCCATCTTTCGTTTAACCTCGAAAAAAGAGAGTATATCTCTCAATCAAAACATTTGATTTACCTTCTCATTTGACAAGAAGGGAAGTGTGTTATATTTAAAGTGTGCCGACTATGCAAGATTGAACCCCAATCCTAACATGAACCTATGATGAATAAACCATCTTTCCAACCCTTATTGTTAGAAGGGAACTACTAACTCCGAAGCCCTCTCGAGTAGTTAGGTAGCAATCACTTCTCCTCTTGCACAATTGAAAATAGGCAACAAAGAGTTTATGGGTTGAGGCAATATTGGCATGCTAGTATTCCCCGATGAATACCACTAAGTAAAGCTATGAGTTGGATGCTATCTATGAAGGTGATATCCTTTACCATTAGAGGCAAAACACTATCATCGGGTAGAGGGGAACATGAAGTCATATTTTTATAGTATTAAAAGATAAGCAATATGATCTAAATATAAGGTTAAATAGACGGTAATTAGGTCAAGAGATTTATAGATCAAGCTAAGAAGATCGGATATTACGCTAAGGAAATTAGATGTTGCGGGAAGACAATATGCTGATTGAATAATATGTCGAAGTAGAGGATGATGCACCAAGGGTCAGACAAAGCACCGGATGAACCAATGACATGTCAGACAATATATGATTAATTCTTTATAATAATTTATCTAAATTGAGTTAGTTTTAGGTCTAACTGAGTCGATATTGGAGTGAAACAATGCCAACTCAATTAAGAGCCAATTGGGCCTGAATTAGGGCTAAATTGGGCCTGTTATTTGGCCCATTTAGTGTCCTTGGGCAATGGTACTGCCCAGTATCAGACTGACAAGTGATAGTATTACTTAGTATTGGCGGTGGTACCACCAATACCCTGAAAACTTGGAGATTTAAATTTTAGCTCCAAGTTTTGAAGTCATTTGCGGTCTACAAATACCCCATTTAAATTTTAGCTCCA
Organism: Musa balbisiana; assembly: GCA_004837865.1. Lineage (NCBI taxonomy): Eukaryota > Viridiplantae > Streptophyta > Magnoliopsida > Zingiberales > Musaceae > Musa > Musa balbisiana. The sequence goes on along the minus strand of CM017193.1, from coordinate 9,885,639 downwards.
AGTTTTGAAGTCATTTGTGGTCTACAAATACCCCACAAATTTCTACTTGTAATACACATGAAAATAGAGTAAAAACTCTGTGATTCAAAGATTGTAAAGTCTTTTAAGTATAGAGTCCTTCCTCCAAGAGCCTAGTGACAGTCCTAAGGGAGGTGGGTGAGGAAATATTTATAAAAAAGGGGTGTAAAGGCTCTCTCCTGAATCTATAAAAAGGAGAAAGAGTGTAAGAGTAGTTGATCTTCACCCATTTGAAATAAGATCGATAGTGGGCACCTTGGAGAGTATGAAAGTGATCAATTTGCAAAGACTAACTCGAAGAGTGCAAAAGTGATCAATATGTGAAGACCACCTCAAAAAATGTAAAAGTGATTAATGTGTGAAAAATCCGACTCGTGTTAGAAGAAATCCACCACGATAAGAGGTACAAAATCAAATATGCTCGAGGCGCATGAGTTAAGAAAACTTAACTCATATCAGACGAAACATGCCATGGTGGGAGGCATAAGACTCATGTCAGAATATGTCTAAAGCGTAAGTCGAAAAAATCTGACTCATATCAGAATAAACCTACCACGACAAGAGGCACAATAGAAAATATTCCTAAGGCATGAGTTGGGAAAACTTGGCCTGTATTAGAAGAAACTCATCACAGTAGGAGGCACAAGATGAAATATGTTTATGGCACATGAGTCAGGAAACCCATAAAGACGGAAGGTATAAGACAAAATAAACCCGAGATTTGTGAGTCAAGAAAACCCAACCAATACTAAAAGAAACCAGTTATGATGGGAGATACAAAGCAAAATATATTTGAGACACGTGAGCTAAGAAAATCCAACTCACATAAGAAGAAACCTGATATGACGGGAGGTATAAGACAAAATGTGTCTAAGACATGTGAGTTGAAAAACCCAACATACATTAGGAGAAATCCGTCACGGTAGGAGACATAAGATAAAATATGCCCGAGACACATGAATCTACAAAACTCGACCCTCGCCTTTACCCGAGATATGGAGGTTAGGAAGCTTGACCCCTGCCTCCATCGAGGCGTGAAGGTTGGAAGAGATAGAGAGGTAAGGAAACTTGACCCCGTTCGACCAAGGTACGTCCCTCAATGATATGAGGGTTAGGTCGACTATGGATCACCACCAGTAATGCTTGGGTATGTTGGACTAGACATATCATATGAACTAATATTAGTTGAACTCGACATGCCACCATGTCGACGATGGATCGAAGAGCTATAAACTTGATGTGCTAGAGGAACTCGATACCACACTTTAGACCCTCTCGCGAGAGCTTCAAAGCACGTCATGGTGGGGCATAAATGATAAGGAGTATACCGTAAGCTAATTGTTATCTGATATATAATCATCACATAGTGTCCAAGGTGAAAAAATAAGACAAAGGTCATTCTCCACCCATTTGCCCATGCGGTTACCTCCATGTCGTCCACATGGACAAGAGGCTAAGAAGAGGTTATTAAAGATAGTTGGAGGCTGACTCTCCGTAGAATATTTTATAAATTATTTATCCCTTTATGATTAAGTATAAAAGTTCATATGAATACAAGAAAAAAAAGATAAGGGGATTATTATTTTTTTAATCATTCGCATTCACACTCATATACATTTGGTTACTAACTTGATCATTGAATGAACCGTCGAAAAACCTCTTGTAACTTTAGTCTTCATTTAGATGACACATCAGATAATTCTATACATATGGATCCGAACTACGTCGAGCTGATCAAAACATCAACGACTTCCTCTCGACGATATCCACCTCCCATTATCTGCATACTAAATATCGTATTCTGATTTTGATGTTATCACTTGAGAGATTGATATTTGGTCAACTATTATATAATTCTATCCTTCAATTTGTCGATTCAGCTTTTCAAGAACCAGTCACAGCGTTGAAAACTCAAAATGGATTTCGACAAGCATTCATTAAGTTATTATAAATCCAAATACGCCCCTTTTCTTTGATGCTTTGACTTTGCGCGTGGATACATAATACGTACAAGATAATTTGGGCCGCCGGGAGAACCGGTCACTCTCTCCGGTCTCACCGCCGAAATAACGGGAAGCGGCCCACACGTATGAGCTGAACCGGAATCCGCACGTGGCAAACACCTCACACGTTTTAGTCTCCCCCCGACACACGCGCGCCGTCGCTTAATCGGACACCCCCCCCCTCCCCCCCACTCCGTCTCCCGAATCCATCCGTGAAAATATCATAACAGGTGTACGCTTCTCAAATCACGCCATCAGCACAGCAAACAGTCGTCGAACCAATGGGAAATCGCCATGTCAGATCGCGGGAGATGGAGATGAACAAACTACAATTACATATCAATCCCTGGAAAATATTAAATGCCCAACATACCTACCCTGTCGAGGGCATATATCAATTTAAGGAATTATAAATAAAATTTCAGGTATTGTAGGGACTGATTTACAAAAGTTACCTTCCCTGTACACCTCTTATATACAGGACGAAGAAGAGAGAAGAGGAGCTCTCTCTTCTCTTGAGCTTGGTCTAGCTCACTTGTTTGGGGACGATGAGGAGGTACCCCGAGGTGGAGGTGGAGGTGGAGGTAGAGATGGATGTGGACGACGATGAATTCGCCAAGCTCATTAGGAGGATGAACCCTCCGAGGTGACATGAGTTTAGCTATCCTGTCTTCTTCCTTTCTCCGCACTCTTTGCTTTGATGTAATTGCTTGATTCTTGGAGCATATTGCTTTGGTATGTGGTCTATTTTGCAGGACTTTCCATTTTTGTTTGTGATACTGTGCTAAAGTTTCTGTTTGGAAGAGATGAGCAGATATGGTTTTTCACTTCTGCTTTGTTTATGGGGAGATGATTGGGTTTGCTTTCCTAGGAATTTCTTGCTCCTTCTCCTCTCCTGCGTAGCTTTTCGTTTCTTCCTCTTATGTAAGAATCTTTGTTTTGTGTAGTTCGCTCTGTTCTTGATTTAGTGTTCTTAGTGTTTTGGATGCTTTGATCTGCTTGAATTATTTTGTCAGCTGGGCTCTGCAATGGCATCTCTTTTCTGGTTCTTATTCTCACATCATTTCAGCATGGTTTGTTTCAATCTTAGATATCTTGTGTTGGATGTGATTATTAGGTGTGAGTAATCCTCCCTTTGTACTTTTCTTTGGGTCTTCATTGGTTTAGGGTTCTTCCACATTTTTTAGTCATGTTGTGATTGGATGGAATCCCTTTTCCATGGCTTTTGCTTTGGCCTTTCTGAGCACCGAATCTTCGCAAAAGAAACAAAAAAGATTCCTTGTTGTTGTTTGTTCATTTTTAAGATTCTTTCATTCGACCTCATTACTTTTGCTTCAAACTTTTTCTTTGGAATCTCACCTCGTGTCTTTGGTTCTGCAATGCAGGGTTGTGATAGATAATGATTCTTGCGGTGATGCAACAGTTATTAGAGTAAGTGAGAGGCTTTTTGAGTGAACATAAGCTTAAATCACTGCGGAACCAAAGGTTGCATGCTTTGTTTTTGATGAATTGTCTCTTAGATATTGTACGTGTTCATTGTTTTAGGTGGATAGTGTCAACAAGCATGGGATTCTGCTAGAAGTTGTTCAAGTCCTCACTGATCTGGACCTTGTCATCAGAAAGGCCTATATATCTTCGGATGGAAGTTGGTTCATGGATGGTATGCTCTCCGAGTCTCAATAAGATCGAACAAAGGGAAGCAATAGTTCCTAATTCTTCTCATTTTCCAGTATTTAATGTGACCGACTGCGATGGAAACAAACTGTGGGACGAGGAGATCATCTCCTACATAAAAAAGGTATTAATTAAAATTTTTAGTGTGGCATTTCCATTACTTTTAGCTCAACTATAACATACATGATGAGTTCTATCCGAATCTAGCATCTTTTTCTTCATTTGTTCTTCTCAACATTCATATATATCAGCTCAAATCACCAGTTTCGTGAGACAAACTTTGCAACCATTGCTTGACGAACATGTTAGATAAATGGCATCAGCTTGATTGTTTTCTGTTTGTTATTACGTTTGTCCAGTCCCTGGAGTCAGAGGCTTGCTTATTCCCCAAGCTTCAGAATTCAGTCGGTATAATGCCGTCAACAGAGGACACATTAATTGAGATAACAGGCTCCGACAGGCCTGGATTGCTATCCGAAATATGCGCTGTTCTTGCAACCCAGATGAGTCATGTGGTGAAAGCTGAGCTATGGACACACAACAACAGAGTTGCAGCAGTGCTTCATGTCACCCATGAGTCCACCGAGGGAGCAATCGAAGACCCCCAACGGCTCTCCACCCTCAAGGAGCTCCTCTGCAATGTTCTTAGAGGTGATCATGATCCAAGGATGGGGACGATGACCGTGTCGATGGGGCTCACCCACACAGAGAGGAGGTTGCATCAGATGATGTTCCATGACCGGGATTATGAGAGGATTGAAGTGAAAGAAGCTGTGGGGAATAAATCTAGACCCCAAGTCACTGTAATGGACTGTTCCGAGAAGGACTACACTGTGGTAATCTTGAGATCCAAGGACCGGCCCAAGCTTCTGTTTGACACCATTTGCACACTCACAGACATGCAGTATGTTGTGTTTCATGGGACTGCCAGTGCAGGAAAGGAAGAAGCTTATCAGGTACGTATCATGTGTAAGCTATACTGTTTCCTTTAAGCCAGTCCTAATCCTTCGAGTCCGATTGAAGGAATACTATATAAGACATGTAGATGGCCTCCCCATAAGCTCAGAGGGCGAGCAACAGCATCTGATTCAGTGTCTTGAGGCAGCTATAGAGAGAAGAGCTTCAGATGTATGATCGAATTCCCAAATATTGTGAATGGTTTTCACTGCTTGCGTTACTTATATCGTCTTTGGCCATGTGCAGGGTCTCGAATTGGAGCTGAGGACAGAGGATGGAGTTGGCTCTCTCTCAGAGATCACAAGGGTATTCCGAGAGAATGGCTTGACCATCAGAAGAGCAGAGATTTCGACCAAGGGAGGCAAAGAAGTAGACACCTTCCATCTTTCTGAGACATCAGGCAACCCTGTGGATGCCAAGACGATCGATTCGATATGCAGACAGCTCGGGCAGACCATAGTAAGGGTGAAGCAGAACCCTCTACTCGAAGCGAAGCCTCCCGAGGTGGTCAGCACTGTCAGTTTCTTCTTTGGCAACCTCTTCAGGGCCTCGTTTCAGAGCTTTCGACTGATCAGATCCTACTCATGAACGCCAAGTCACACTCATGGAAGACGATTAGCATGCAAAGATGATACCGAAAAAAGTTAGGTACAACATCAAAGACAAACATCCAGCAGCAACACTCTGTAGATAGTCCAGGATGAGAAGTATACCGAATGTGATGGAAGGATGAGCAATAATTACACTGTTGTAAATAGACACTATTTGATGTACATAGATGGCATGCTCTTTTAAGTCCAAGGAATCCATCCAATGCATTTGGTGTCAAGAAAATTAGCAGAGGAAAAAGATGGATGTTAAGAAAGTAATGTGGTTGGATTATGGATCTTAAATTTATCCTAAAATGACAAATATGAGAATTTAAATTCTATCCTTTTCCTTGTATGGAAGATGATTATGGATTGATTGTGGTAAAGTCTTTCAACAAATCAGATGGTATACATATCATACAATACATATGGATCAAATGAGGCAGCCTGCCCTACAGATGTGATAGATTTGAGAATCTCAACACACTATTATTAGTTGACTATTTTAGGCTTATCAAAGCATATATAGGCCAAAATCCCCTACTTGCGAGCCTTCCATGTGACTCATGGCCTCCTCCATGCATGCAAGCTTGCTACTTGTGGTGTCATGAGTCTGCACCCGCCTCTACGACAATGCAATTTATGGCAATTAATCCAGTGACACTGACATCACACTGGTAGTCCAAGGCTGCAGCATCCTAACGTTCGATGACCAGCATGATCTATTATTGTCATCCATGGTAATCATCACTCGTAATGCAACTTTGCTGATTTGGGCCAATGATATGGGAGTCCTGTAGGTTGGAAGGTCAATCACATTAACAGAAGAGATCGTGATGGCTCACATCCTCTGAGCTCTCAAACTGTTAGCTGTGCACTTCATCCCTCCCCTCCACCAGCCGACTTCTCGTCTCAAGCTCTCTATAAATTGCACCGTGTGTTAGCCCCATGGAACCAACCATCTCTCGTCTTCTTTCTCGAGCTTCTAATCAGATGTCTCAGCTGTCGAACATGGTAGACTACATCTCAACTCAGTTCTATGTTTTGATGGTATGTATGGTTGACGTGCAGAGATTATACTTTTTGTTTGTGTATGCGGTGGTCAGATTGCAGAGCCGAGAGAGAAGTTTGAACTCTGTGTGGAGCAAGGGGAACCGACGCTTGTTCCGCCGGCGGAAGAGACGGCGAAGGGCCTCTACTTCCTCTCCAACCTCGACCAGAACATTGCGGTCATAGTTCGGACCGTATACTGCTGCTTCAGGTCGCAGGAGAAGGGGAACGAGGAAGCTGCACAAGTGATCAAGGCGGCTCTGGCGAAGGTCCTCGTTCGCCACTACCCGCTCGCCAGGCGGCTGGCGATTAGCGACGAGGGAAGCTCATCGTGGATTGCACCGGAGAAGGCGCGGTGTTTGTGGAGGCTGAAGCAGAGGACGTTGGCGAAATCACGAAGCCTAACCCCGACACGCTCGGCCAAGCTCGTCTACACCATGCCAACAACATGCTGTAGATGCCGCCATTGGTCGCTCAGGTTCGGAACTCGCTCCCTTGCAGCTTGTTTCGATCATACAATCATCGGAAGCTCATCGCGTGCTTCCTTCAGGTAACTACGTTCAGGAGCGGGGGATTCATCCTTGAGCTAGCCGTCAACCACTGCATGTTCGATGGGCTGGGCGCGATGGAGTTCGTCAACTCCTGGGGCGAAACGGCACGAGGCCTGCCGATATCGGTGCCGCCGTTCGTCGACCGCACCGTTCTCGAGTCTCGAAATCCTCCTCTCGTCAGCTTCCCCCACCACGAGTTCGCCGGGATCGAAGACGTCTCCCATACCACGGCCCTGTACGGAGAAGAGATGGCGTACAGGTCCTTCTGCTTCGAGCCTGAGAAGCTCGGACGCGTGAAGAGGAGATCTCTGGAAGACGGAGCTCTCGCCAAGTGCACCACCTTCGAGGTGCTCTCCGGCCTCGTGTGGAGAGCCCGGACGGAGGCGCTGAGGCTGCAGCCGGGGCAAAAGACGAAGCTCCTGTTCGCGGTCGACAGGCGGTCCCGATTCGATCCCCCGCTGCCGAAGGGCTACTTCGGCAACGGCATCATGCTCACCGGCTGCCTGAGCACGGCAGGGGAGCTTCCGGGCCGCCCGCTCTCGTTCGCCGTCGGACTGGTGCAGGAAGCAGTCAAGACGGTGACTGATGAGTACATGAGATCGGCGATGGACTAGTTCGAAGCCACGAGGGCGAGGCCTTCGTTGACGGCTACTCTTCTGTTCACAACCTGGTCTCGGCTGTCCTTGCACACCACGTACTTCGGGTGGGGGGCGCCAGTGCAGTCCGGTCCTGTGGCTCTACCTGAGGAGGAGGTGATCCTGTTCCTGTCCCATGGGAACGAGAGGGAGAGGAAGAGGAAGGGCATCAATGTGCTTCTCGGGCTCCCAAGCTCAGCAATGGCACGATTGCAAGATCTGATGGAGATATAAGAAGATGGAGGATGAGTGCTTGTGTTGTTTCTTCTTCTTCTTTCGGCAATAATGCCTTTACATGCAGATGAGACCGTGAGAGATTACTATTCTGCTAGAAGATGATAAGTCGTCGAAGAACATTAGCTTCTGCTCACCACCAATGTTCTGTGTCAGTGGTTTAGGCAAGAAAAGGACTTAAAAGTCTGATAATTTGCCAATAGTATTTACTCGCACCAAACTTCTTTCCATTTGAGGGCACATTCCTCTTTCTTCATTCAATGGAGTCCTTTTTCTGCTTTCAAACCCATCGTCTAATTCTTTTACTTCCTGAAAAGCTAACAACCTAATCAGGATGTTCTTAAATGAACAAAAATCAAAGGTACAAGTTGATAGTATCATAATTCAATTACCTTCTCGGATGGCCTTTGCATCCCCAAAGAATACACTGACTACAAGAATGAATGCATCAATCAGTTGACTACCACCAGTTTATCCTCATTGCAAGTGTTTGAGCTTATCCTGTCACACAAATGCTTCAACAAGATCCTTCTTCCGCTTATCACCAACATATCTGAAACCAGGGCCAATATGGAGACAACATAAACAAGAATATATCGAATTGATTCTGCAGTCAACGCGATCGATATACAGGTGGTGTGTAGAGAAAACTGTAGTCTGCAACGCCTTATGTTGGACTCTGCTACATACAGGCCACTCTCTTCCCGGGTCAGATCCATCTGTTTCAAGTCAAGCTGTGCAAGAGTATTCGCCTCGCATCATCGTATGGCATCTTCTTCCTCTAAGAAAATAATACAAGAGTTGCTGGCAGACGATATGGTTGCTGCAGGTCACACACTTCACAAATGGCTTCTTGCTCTACAATATAGAGCAAGAACAACAGGCTGTCTTCTTTGGCGACTCGTCGATCCTTTTTTCTTATGTCATTAGAAAAATAAGTAAGCAACAATCATTTTAAATTTGAAGGAAAAAACACATTACATTAAAACTCAAAAATAAATTTACAGATCGGAGTAGTAGGCAGACAAAATGGAGTGAAATAGCTGGGTGTTTCATCAAGCTAAAGAGAATTACAAGCGAAGTAACTTTGATATTGACAGATCAATTGATAGTACAGGTGCAAGTTTTTGCAACATGACCTATGAGTCTTTAAAAGAGCTTCATATAGAAATTCAATTGTTCCTAGCATTAGAACCAACCTGCTAATATTCAATTGAAGGATCTTTACTTTGATGCACAAAAAGACATGGAATTTTATATACATCAAATTGAACTTCTTAGAGACCGACCAAGAAAGATATCGGATGATAAGAGTGCCACAACTACTAACAAGATCCAGCTTACCTGTTTTCGTTTTAGTCAAAGATGGTTGCACAACAACATGCATGGTGATCACACCTGCTGGTGGAAGTTCACTAAAAGGTGATGCGCACTGGGCAACCGTCATATTGTTCTCTAATATTTTGCCCGCACTTATCAGTTTGACATCATTAGCCACCTCTGGTATAATCTTCTTATCTACAACAAAATGCAAGGACAGGAAACAACTGAATTACTAAAAGATTAACAATATAAGACTAAACACAATAGCAAGCTGGCTAACACCACAAAGGAAAAATGAGCAAACGTCAACTGAAAGTAACAGCATATCTATGAACGTAAATGCTATAAACGATAAAAGAAATGGCCAAAACGACATATGTGACTAAATCACCAACTTTAAGATAAAGCATCAAACAGTTGATAGCCAAATTCATCCAGTGTTACATCGATGTATATTTAATATATTAAAAATGTCACTTGATGTTGCCCAAAGCAAGATTTGCTACTTTAGTTCTAAAACGGAGGCCTCTAAGAGTGATGGAACTTGTCACATTATTGAATACGAGGAACTTCCCATTAAAGATTATAACAACAATATCAGTCCTGTTAAGCCCAATTCTACAACTCAAGTCAGATTTTATTTTTTATTTTTTATTTTTTTCCGAATCAGCTAGTTTGACATGGGTACCAAAAATTAATTTCACAAGGGGATAGAGATGGATGCCATGGAAAAGGAACAGAATCTAAATTTTGCGATAACCTTCCTCGCAGAGGCAGCAAGATCGATAGAGTACAGGGCGGTAATCAATATTCCGATATTTATTCTGACAATGAAAACATCGAAATCAAATCGTTGTGAAGAGAAGGAATCACCAGAAATCGAGAAGTTGAAAGATCTGAAGGACCAATGACAATAATGACAAACGAGAAGTTTCTTCTGTTAACTGGATTCTAAAGAAAGGAGAAGCTTCTGTCTTGCTGACTCGGAAAGAAAAGATTTAAGAGACAACTACCTCGTGGCCACTCGGAGATTATCCTGTCTTTGAGCATGGCGACGGTGGACGTAGAAGAGTAGCGGATCGGCCCGATGTCCGATCCATCGAACAGCCGGAACTTGAGCTCGATCAGATCCTCTTGGGGCATTTGCTCTCCGATAAATCACCAAATCACCTACAGAAAGGAAGCAACCAAAGAATGAATTACCAATTTGTCCATCACCACAACATCGGAATCGGAAAGAGATGGGAAAGCCGCACCTTTCCCGGCGGAATCGAGCAGGGACGTTGAGATGGAGAAGCGAAGGAAACCGGCTAAGTGAGATTTGAGAAACCAGGGAAAGGATTAAAGGTGAAATCTTGCGATGGGGATTCCAAGGCGGAGTCCCGTTAGGGTTAAAGAAGGAATGTGGTTGATCCCAAGAACAGGTAAATTACAAGAGGAAGAGGGAATAAAATTGGGAGGCGGAGTTATCAAACCATCAAAGGGATAAATACAAGCTGAAGGGCAAGCAGCGTGCGTCACGTCGACGAGACACCCGGTGGCCGTTGGAAGCAAGGTTGGGCCCATGTCCAGTTCTGGAGTGGCCACCGATGCCGCCAAAAACACGATAGGTACGTGCGAGCGGAAGGCAATGAGCTAAAAAAGAATAAAGAATAAAGAATAAAGACTTTGATGCCTTCTTGTCCTTATTATATGGTGTTGTCGATAAAGAGGACGGATGCGTGGATAGATGTAGAAGCTGCAGTAACGGCTAATCTCCGGCAAATCTCCAACATAATAAAAAGTGGATCACTTTTTTTTTGTTTTTGGCTCCGAGGTAAAATCTAAAAGAGTGAGTGATACAAGAAGATGCACCTGGAGCCACATTTCTTCTTGTTTCAAATTTCATATGCATACGCTCTGGCTTGCTATATCAAAATAACTATACTCTGATGCCCAGCTAATACGATCGATCGAAGCCAAACAGATGAACAATAAAACTAACAGAAAGGGGGGGGGGGGGCGGCGGAAACAAAGCAAATACACAATAATTTACTTAATAAGTGCGAAAGGAATAACTTTAATTAAAAGATAACCATTGTCAATCAGTCACCGAAGGAAAAAAAAAAAAAAGAAGAAGCAAAAAGCAGCAAACTAAACCATCATACATATCTTCATATCGAAGCAAAATGACTAGTGGTTGGCTCGAGGCTTCCATACCGTTGGAACAAGACTTAGACATATGCTTTTGAGGTGTCGCTTTATATATGACTAGGATACAGATGCATCGGCTTTTCATCATTCATCAAAGCTTGGCGAGAAGAAGACTTGGGACCAACTTTGGCGCTACACTCTCCTCCTCTGCTCCACTGGGACTGGGAGGCACATCAACCGAAGGAGAGCAGTTGAAAAAACCATGCGGCTGAAAATTTTTAAAGCCAAGAATAAGTGGAACCATCAAACTTGTAGAGGAAAAATAAAAATAAAACATAAAAAAGGCTCGCTTGATGAACAAAGAACATTAGCCAAAAGAATTTTGATTCCATCATTAAAAAAAAGCCATAAAGCCCCAACTACTTGGGGCCAATATAGGTGGAATTGAGATATGTGATGTTTGAGGCTTTACCAACTAAGTATAGATGAACTGGTCACTGCAGATGAAAACGATTCACCAAAAGAAAAACAAAAAGTAGGAATACCATGAGCATAAAACCTATGCGCTCAACAGGCATGACAGGCCAGTCTTCCAACCTCGGGATGTGGGTGACTCCAAATACATACCTGTAATTAAAGCTCGTTAGTATGAAAAACATCAGCGAACCTACTGAAAATTTCAACACACAGATTCTTGAAACTGCACATAGCCTCCAAAACAAAAGAACTAAAGCAAAATTAACCAATCCTACAAGTCAAAGTTCATAATAAGTCAACATAATGCTGCTAATATCAGAAGTAAAATATGTAGATGTCTTGCATGGATAAGCAAGCTGAAGATATAACACAACTGGGAGTTCAGAATTGTTTCTAAAGCAAAAAAAAAAAAAAAAAGGCACAAGAAAATTGTTCATATCAATTCCAAACGATCCCAAACCATACTGCTGATTAAAGATACTGACCACAGAACAATGTTAGTTTCCTCAAGGGACCTATTCTTCTTAACCCATGTGGCTAGTCCCTCATTTATCCGTGGATTTTGATTAGGAAACTCTCCTCCTGGATACATCTCGTCATGTTTATATGATGTAACCCAAAGGTTATGCTTTAAAAATGCAGCTCTTCTAAAAAATTTTGCCTCTGGACCAGCTAATGGAAGGCAATTGGGACCAGGCATGAGCTTGTAGCCCGCAGGTCGACCAGTTCGATTTACAGTTCTGGTGTTCCTTACCTGAAAATCAGAATGAAGGCATAAGAAACAAAGTAGAATAGGAACAAAGTAGTAGTAACAACAGTCCCTCACAAGTATTAACATCATAAGCTATAACATTTCATTTCCTAGCAAGAATACAAACAGATGAATACTGTCACCAAAGAGTGATGAAAGCCTATCCTCTTAATGCAATTGTGGTAAAGGTGGATAGAAGATTATTAAAAATTGTCCGCCAGCCAGGATCAATATAAGGATGCAAATGTAAATGAATGCGGGAAGAACAAGATTTTCCCATTAAAAGTGTAAGATGCATAACTTATAGTGAGAAGGTCAAAAATTATAAATACAAAGAACAAGATCAGTTTTGTTTGGTCAATAAGTACATACATGAAGAAAATATGAATTAGTTAAGTCAATATAAAACTAGAACACTAAAATGTATAATTTGCAACATTTGGGGTCTTATCTTTTCCCTGATTGGCTTATTATCCTGCCACTGAGACAAATATACATAATATCAAAGCTCTAAAAGTCTTCCTTTTAACTCTTCCAAGGTCTAGGAGGCTTTTGAAATGTTTCTTCATAGTTCTATCAATTCCAGCAGTAACCAAATCAAGTAGATCTTTCTATTAACCAATAGCTTTAGTTATATAAACACACACAAAAGAAATATAGTCCTGTAGAGTTCCAATGAAGCTTCTCTCTTTTTTTGAACTTGTCTTACTAAAGACTTGGCATCAGCTTTACAGTGTTAAATCAAGTAGCTAGTAACAGAATTATATAAAATCTCACATGGAATTTTCTCAACTTGAGTTGCACCCATCTCTTCTCGTAACTTCACTGGGCCCAAAGATTCAAATTCCATAGAAATTTCACGTTCAATGATACAGATAATATACTACTTAGCAAACATTTAGGGCCAGCACTATGACTTTGGAATAAGAAAAAATATATGTATTTAATCCTATGGGAAACTTATAGAAGGTTGATGTACTGATAGGTTAAACATGGGAAAATTGGACAAATTACTAATTTGAGCCCATAAGAAACACAATAAATTTGTTAGTCTATTCAATTATAATTATCAAAGACAAATAATTTCGAAATTTGGTGGTTTTTCATACATTTAATGGACATAATAAATAATATAAAAATAATATGGTAAGCTTCCAGTAATATAGGAAAGTAAAAAAGTTATCTAAAATATAAGCTTTAGAGATGCTATGGGTCTGGCATTTACAATAAGCTTAAGTAAATACGAGTTTTTAAGAAAATGAAGAAGCTAGGTTCAATTTCAAAGATGCACTTGGATGTCATTCCTTAGCAGATGTGATGGCTAAATTCAAAATTCTTTTAATAGTCTGCATCTGTAGCTCATGCAGATAAGGAAATGAGTCAATAAGAATAAATCACAATACAAATAAAGTGAAGTATGTACAATCCAGTGTCGTGAAGATGAAGGATTGCAGTCACGCATAGCCTGCAACTCAGATCTGAGAAGCTTTTCTTCAGCATAGAATGCATTATTGTGAATATTATGCAGGCCAGGTTCTTCAACTTTGACATTCACCTCAACCACCTACACAAAGTACTCTTACATATACATAAAGTTCATAGCAACACAAACGGTTCAAATAAGATTCGAGCATGTATAAGTTGAGACATGGGCAATAATCATTGATGAAACACAAAAAAAACCTTGTCAGAAAATGGTCGAACATGTTGTCCTAATCAGTTATCAATTTATCATACCCTAAGAAACACAAATATATATATATATATATATATATATATATATATATATATATATATATATATATAAAGTATCAACAACCTTTGCATTGTACAGTGACTTTATTACACAGAATCGACAGAATTGTCATTTTTTTACGAGAAGGAATTGCATCATGTATAGACAAAATTTCGATGATAATAACAATGATCAAAGGAAAGAAAGAAAAAAAGAACCATATGAACTATGTAACTAGGCCACTGGACACCAAGGTGACTGGGTATCCACCATGCTGCTTTGTTCTTTTAGTAAAGGCATCAAGATGCTTCCATGTATGTGGGCAAATACACAGTAGCAAAAGCTTAGGGTGTTGTCTACCTTATCAACCTTTCACCTAATTCTTTAACAAGATACACCAGTTATTTGCTTAGTGAATTTGTAGAAATCTTTCATGCTCTAAAGACAACTCAAGCCAAAATTCAAAAACAATAAGAAACTTAAATTTCATGTTGAGAAGTTCTTTGCAGTTTATCTTTCAGATGGGCATTCAGTGTTTCTCTTTTTCTTTTAAGAAATTGCAATTTTTAGCTACTTTTGCTAGGTATCTCAAGGTTTTCAATTTTCTTTGCAGAATTGATGTTTCCCTTCTTTGCTGTTTTCATTCTAACAGACCCAAGTTTCCTATTAGTTTTATCAAGTTAAATTTATCCTTGAAGATACCAAACAAAGCAACCAGAAAAATTAATCAAGTTTATTTTATTCTGAATTAGTGATCATGAACCGAGTAGTCATACGAAGATGATTGAGGGCTATGTAAGCCTTTTTGCATAAGTCATACAATGGGCATAAACTAAAATTCTGTTCCCTGTGAGCCTTCCGCAGAAGCAAATACTGGATTCCAGTCTCTCAGAACCACTTTCAAAAAGAACCTGGGGAAGTAACACAAGTGCGAAAAAGATTGTTGAGATAACTACTAATAGTAATAGTGATGAATTCATACCTTTATCCTAATATGTAGTAAAGCAAGACATATACAATATTGCAGAATAAGGATTTAGGACAGGTGAAAGTCAGGATAAAAGAAAGAAGAAAAACCACAAAGTAGAAATACAAAACTACATCACAACACAAAATGTAAATAAAAGGAGCACCTGATTGAAGGCTTCATTAGGTTTACAGTCAACAGCCATATCCATGCGAGCAACAAAGAAATGCTGATGAACTGGCGCATATAAACCCGGTGCTATTGTTGTACCATACTTTCTTGATTCACCAGGTCCCAAAGCCCCTAGGCTGAGAATTCCAGTCAGCTTTACTTCTGCCTCAATTTTACCATCCTGCAAGAGAGTACCATGTAAGCCATATGCATCATATCCAAAGCATATGTCTATATCAAGCATGAAAAACAACATAATGATGTAGGAGTAAGAAGATTGATTAGCAATGATTGAACTAACCATTCTGTTTTATGAGCTAAAACAGAAAAATCATGCATGTATAGATAAACTACTTCCAGGTTTAGAAAAAACAAAGGATATTGAGATAACATTAAGAATGCACGAGCGTGAAAATTGCATTATGAACCCAGTTGGAGAATCTCAGCATTCATGTCAGAACATAACTTTAGGAGCTCACTCAAGTCCTACCAAGCAGGAAACTCTGTCAATATATCTTCTATATATCAAATCCAAACATTGCCCATCTGCTCCGGTTCATCAACTATGTATGTAATGGCCAATTCTAATTTTCAATAGTTTCTCTATGTTAAATTATTTAACTTACTGCACAAGAAGTAAGCCCCTGAAAACACCTTGAACATGGAAGCAAACTGGTAACTGACACAATAAAGGTGTCTCAAAGCTCCGCAGCAATGGATATATTTTACCTAACAGGTAACAATTGTTTCTAAAAAATAAAAATAAAAAATAAATCTATGTGTGACGAAAAAATTGTTTTTGATTTTATATCAGAGACTAAAAGATGTTGATTTTGACCTGAACATTGCAATCCACCAACTACCCAATGGAAGTCGATGGAGTGAAATTCATACCCAGGACATGCTGTGCCACCAGAATTAGTGAAGGAAAATAATCCATATTTAGAATTACTATCTGATACCAGAGTCAACATAAATAGTTAGTATAAAAATAACTTATGATATTCAATTAATATCAGATGGATGATCAAGAAGGATTGTTGTCATAGGTGCAGCCCAAACAATTCGCTTAGACCATTTAGCTAACCCACCAACTTAGGTACCTATTTAAAGCAGGCAAAGCAACAGATTAACTGCCTATATAAGAGCCTGGAAAGTTAACTAAGCTCCTAATGCCTACTTTTTTTTAGGCAGACACTTGTTACAAATAATTGTTAGGAGAGAGTCCTAGAATCTGACTAAAAAAAGAGTTACAATTTTAAAAGAAAAAGGTGCAAGTAGATTTATTAACAAGTTACAAGCTAAAAGAAAGTCATTTTATTTACGTGTGCAATGAACAGTATATGCTGATCTGTTAAAACTTAGCCATGGCACATGCAACTATGCCTTAATTGTCATAGTGTGCTTCTTATTTATTCATCTACTTTAATTTATGTTAGTATTTTGGGTAGCGTCTTCCATCGTAATTCACAAAAGGAGGGCCATTATAGAAGAAAACTAAACTGTCTTGCGATTATAGTTGGAATAAAGGTTTAGAATCTCAGTCCAACGCAGATACCAAACAGTGACTGGATCAATACAGTTCTGGTATGGATTAACATATTAATACTCAATATAGGTCAGCAAAAGAGGAGAGAACTAAAAAAAGAGGATTGGTGGAGGAGAAAGACATGAAGACAGAGGAAGACGAGGAGGCAAAGCATGAGGAGATGGAGGAAAAGGAAGAGGATGCAAACCTTAAGATGGTGGCAACAATTGGCAAGGTGGAGATGGCATCGGCAATGATGCGGCAAGGAGAAGATGCAGACAATGGGGGAGAGACAGATAGCACATAAGCGAAAGAAAGAGAGACTGCATGAGAGTAGAAAAGAAAGAGAAAAGAATACCATGTTGTTGCATCTCATAGACTTGCATACATATCAGAGCCTTCAAACTGTAGTGAAAAAATGACAGCAAACTCATTAAAAACCAGTTCTCATATTACCTACTTAAAATTATTTAAGCAGAGACATTTTTGTCGTATCACCAAATCCATATCAAGTAACTGCCACCTAGCTAATCCATCTAAATCTTCAATCATATACTAACTCTTCCTGATACTTACTAAGTAGCACATCATGTATATTTCATTCCCAGTTGTTCAAAAGATATAGCAAATACGATAAACCTATAACAAACCCCAGTTCTCTGCAACATCACTCGGTCCTTCCCTGATACGAAGTCAAGAAACGAAGAGAAGAAGAAATTTTTTCTCCACCTGTGAAGTAAACTGTTTCTCCTAGTAGCAGGTCTTTTAAGTGTGTCACGAGTGCTTATTATCTTCTCTTCTCATGCTTCTTTTCTTTCTTTCATACCTCTTCTATCCCCAATTCCACTTGAACAAGATCATGTTATAATAAATTTCATCCTCAAACATATCAGTTTATAGCCTCCCCAGCAAATTGCTTTCGAGAACAACTTGCCAATTACCTAACAACCACAGGTTCATACCCAAAGTTTTGAAAAAATAACTTAATCTAACAATCTTTTTTGGACTGTCACTCTGTTACAAGATATACTCATTACTCATTCGGAGTAAATATTGGGACTATTTGCTAGTACATGGAAGGATTTGCACAACATTCATACCTTAAACAACATTGTGAGTGGATGAGTGCAAAAGTTAGGTGCATGTGGAATCACAGACCATAACAGCCCATGCAGAAGCAGGCTAATCCAGCATATTGTACTAAAGCTTTCTACAATTAGCAAAATATGAAGTTCTGATATTTGGTTGAATTATATATTATAGGGATGGCAAAAGAGAAGAACCTGAAAGTGGAATATCTTCTGTCAAATAAGTGTAAAAGCTTTCAGCAAACAAACACAAAATTAGATGAAAGGATGAGTATGCTTTAAAGGCTTAAATCATGACTAGATTGTCCAAAAAGTTACAATTTCAGATTATCAGGTATAATCAAACATTATGTTACTAGCAACTAGAACAAGAAGCATAAAGTGCAAATTTTCCAACTTACCTGATAGAAGTGCCAGAAAAAGCCATATTCATAATTAGCAACTGTACATATGAAGGACACACTTAGCCTTCTTGATCGCCTGACTTCTGCTAAGCCTGTTCTCCAATCTTGGTGCTTCCATAGGATCCCATGGTCCTCTTCATGCAAACAAACACAATTCTCAATAGTTTCAACACCACCAGTGTAGTTTGTGAAATGGGCATCAAAGTATTTGATGTAACCCAAGCAGTCACAGCCCTGGATTGACAGATATTTTAAGACAAAGAAATTGGAAAAGCAAATACAACTAATGAAGCATAAAACAGATCTGCAAGCATAGCACATTTGACCTTTTTAAGAGAGTGTGCATTTTTTCCAAGGCCATCTTCCCCAGCATCAAATGCATTTTTACGGTAATGAGGTTCATTTGGATCTCCATGAGGAACTACCATCTCAACAAAACTTAGCCGGTGAGCAATAGGTCTCCGTCCACGACTACCATCAACATATGCTAGAGAATGTATGACTAATCCCTCCCTTGGCGTGAAACCAATCCGGAAATTCCACTATTCAGCAGAAAAGAGGAAGATTGTAAGTTCACTGCAAGCTTTGAAAGAAATAGGTGAATAAAACAGAGAATGATGCAATAAATGAACAGAATACCTTTTGCCATTGCACAAAGTAACCATTTACACGAAAACTGGGACCTTCAGGCTGAAGAATTTGTAGAGGTTTCACATCACTTCGATCAATGCCTCCTCGTGTTTCTCCAGGAGTATAGTTTCTCAAAGGATCTGATGGAGGTAGAGGCACCAATTTTCTATCTTCAAATTCAATTATAACATTATTTTGAATATCCACAAGAACATGTATGCCTTCAACGGGACGTGCATAACCATTCTCCATGGGGCAGTCACTCTCAGTTCTGCAAAATATTAGTGGTTTTGCAAGTCTGCGATTAGGACCATCAGCATCACTGTGGTAACCAACACACCTGGATACACAGGTGAAAAAAGAGAAATCATAATTAAAAAGTAGCAACTGCAATGGCATTATATGCCGATAATAGCTTATAGTAAATAAACGAACAAGTCGAGCATACCAAGAATCAACCATCACAAGATCCATGTCCTCTACTCCTCTCTTTCTCATTGCCTCTATGAATGGAGGGTGACTTTTTACAGCAGCTTCACATTCCGCATACTCCATGGCATCCTAGATTTATAAAATAAGATCACTGGTCAAAATCACCTATTACATGAAAAAACCATAAGCTTCTAATAAGTAAGCAACGACCAATATAAAAGGAAAAATCTTGCTTCTCAACATACAATCAGAAATGTAATAGCATAAAATAAACAATAAAGAGATTTCAAAACAAATATGATACAATGATTTAAGAACTAATTGTAGATTCAGGGTTATAGAACTAATTGAGAAGAATAAGTTTGACAAAACATATTAGCAGAAGAGAATACAAGAAGAAAATCATCTAAGATTATGCCCACATCAGCCTCTCCAACACCACATACCATGGAGGGTTGGACTGCCGGAACAACTTCAGAGGAGATGACTTTTCCCCTGTGACGGCCACCCCTAGTTGCCGCATGAACTTCTGAGAGTTCGACGATCCAAATGCTTGTCTCATTTGACCTTTTGTTGTAAACAACAAGCCTAGCCCTTCGAGGAGGAAGCTTACCCAGGATGACAGGACCACCTTTTGTTCTGGGGAGTAGTGATGGTTGAAAAGGGGGAAAGAAGTAGGCATCAGCCAATGCCACAACGTTCTTCTCTGGTTCCAACAGAACAACTTCTATAAATCGCATACCATCTCTAACCTGAAAAGAAGTTTACCTTAATTATTGAAGTCAAGTGTTCAAATATACCAAAAGAAAGCTCATGAAGCAAGCAAAGCATCTAAAGAACCTCTGGAGTTGCACCAGCAGCCCTGACTGTTGCTACTGCAACTAATATCTCAGCTGCAGACAGTGGATCTAAAGGATGGCTATTTTGAGCTCTCATCACAATAGGAATTGCTGCAGTAAGACCACCAAATGTCAGGATCAAACAAAGGATAATAATAACCACATACAAAATGACCTAATTATCAGTATAAAGAGTGATATGATCGAACATAAGCAACAAAAAGATAAAAAGTGATGTAGACAAATGAAATCTAAGGCAGATGCCACTTATAACTATCTTGGAATTGATACCGCCAAGTCCACATAGTCAACCAGGGAGCAAATGATCTCAATATGTTAAGAGTCTCCACATAGTCAACCAGGGAGCAAATGATCTCAATATGTTAAGAGTCTTCACGGAGAGAAGTACAGGGAAGAAGGGCAACTGCTCGCAGGCCATAGTGCAGTACAATGAGGTGATCGGTTTTACATTACACATTCATAGAACACAACACTTGTTACATAGATAATAGACATATAACAAGCTATGTAAATCATTTTTCCCTTAATTTACACATCATGACCAATCAATGTGACAAAGCGTGAGAAAGCAAGATAATATGAGTTCTTATCGCATGGGCTGATTGAGCCCTCCAAATCCTCTCCTTGTTTACGTGGTCTTCCTTTATTATCTCCCAAAACTCTTCCATGATACACACTAAACTTGAACAATAAAATATTTCATTTCAAGTTCTTAAATAGCTTCATCGAATTTCATCCTAGGTATCCTAAATGATAGCTACAGCCCATTTTTCGTACAGCCTGAAATCTTGTTGTGTAAAAAATTTAGATGTTCGTGCCTTTTTTCTTCCTCTTTCTAGTTCTATATCTGATTTTGCCCTATCTCTGCTCCTTTTTCTCATGTAAGCACATCATAAATAGATCCTAACATTCCTTCATTCAACCAGTCAATAGCGGACCTCTTAACCCATCGTACCCTTATAAGTTTCACGGCGAGGTCCCTTATCGATAAGGGCTCCTATCCTTGTCACGTCTTTCTTTGTCATGGAACCAATCTCGGACAAACTTCTCGGTTTCTTGAACCGATCCTCTTCATCTCCAGTCAAGCCTTTATGCAGAATGATCCAAACACGAAGGAAACAAGGATAACGAGAAAGAACCACAGAAGAAGAGCAAGGCAGGTCCAACAAGTCATCACCTTTGGAAGAGGGCTTCACGGGAGGGGCCGGGACGTCTTCGGCGGGGGCGATCAACTTTCCGACGGCCTCGACCTGCGGCGCGGCGGCCCGCCTCTCATCAGCCACGGGAACCCATTCTTGGACGGCTCCCTTGGCACCGACGACGTCACAGATGGGACGGTCGGCGTGCGTCGCTTTTTCCTGAGTTGTGGCCATTGTAGAGGGTTCGCAAGCTCACCGAATCCGCCGTAGTATCCCTCCTCGCTGGAACTGCAATCTGACATGCAGCGTGCCTCCGTAGCCTTCCGCGCGCTCTCTCTCTCTCTCTCTCTCTCACGCCCTCCCTCGTCCTTCAAACCCTCCCCAGAGATCTCCCTTCACGATTTAATTCTATCCTATAGACTTGCGTTGAAAGAAGACACAAACCCTAGAGATATCGGCCTTCGATAGGAGGAGGAAGAGGAAGAGAACGAAAGAGCCGGGTGTCAGAAACGAACAGGGTTAAAGAAAGAGGGAAGGAGAGGAGGTGGCGCATTTATAAGTGAACGGTTCGACTGGCCTTTCGATGACGCCGCGGGAGCGAGGAAGCGAGGGAGCGAACGACGTGGTAGTGCAATAGGATTGGGTGGCGGAGGTGGATGGACAGGGAAACCAAACCCGTACTTCTTTGCTGGCTGGACGTCTTTATCAAAGATGTGACAAAGCACCAGGTAGGAGAGAGAGAGCGGGGAAGAGGCAGCTTTCGGTCTTCTCGCTGTCCAACGAACTAACATTCGTTTTGATGTTACTATTTCTTCTTTTTTCTTTTCATCGTTGTTTTTCGTTGATTTAATACAGCTGCAAAAAAAAAAACATATTATAATTGGTATAAAAAATTTTATTATTAAATCAATAAAAATAACTATTTAAAATTCAATCAAAATAAATAATTTAGTTTGTATTAGATCTTGAGTTGGTTTTATTTTTTATATATGTATTTTTTTTTTTAAAGTGTAAAAAACACATTATAGATCATTTAAAAACATTGTAACTGATGTAATATTTGCGAACCTATGACCGATCGACTAACAACCGATCTCTCTATCACTAAGCTTATGAAGATTCGATTTCATAAAGTTTAACCTATGTTCTCACTCAGCTCATGAAGAATCTGATCAAATTCATTATTTTCAGAATAAAATAGCTCAACGAATTATGACATGTGAAGGGTTTGAATAGTCCTTTGTCAAAAATGGAACGATATTATTTTTCTTTTTATTTATGTGAAAGATTCGATCATTATAGATGGTAAAAATAAAAATATTTGTGCTTTACTTTCCGTGTAACTCTGCCTCAATCAGGCCAATGATTGTCCTATCAGCAGCATTTCAAGATAAATAATAATAATAATAATAATAATAATAGAAAATAGACACCAGCGATAGAGGGAAAAAAATTATTTTCCGATTACTATATTAAATGAAGTGTCGAAGAAGAATGGGGGTGAAGTTACCGAAGAAGGTGAGGGGATCGGGTGGAGTGATAGCGATACGCCAGGTGGGTAGTGTGATAGGAGCACCCTCATGTAGCGGCCGAATACAATAATAAGACATTGGACCGGGAGACGAGGGATGCTGCCACGGCTGTCACGTTGCAGGGTCCCACCATCTGTGAGATGACAGCCTGGGATCCACGTCTGAGACACGACGCTTGTCTCGTTCCTCAGGTGTTCAAGAGGAGAATCGTAAGATCCAATAAGCACGTGCAATCGACGTGATGAATCAATTTGGATCTTTGAATATTCCCATAAATCTCGTCATTTTGAACTTTATCAGGAGGGCCAGTCGTCTGTCCCTAACGGAATATATTATGTTTGGGAAAACGATGTGAATTTTTTTATGATTCCTTACCGAGAGATCAAATTCTGTTTACCGTCGAAATATTCCCGTGATCGGACGTGGGGCCCTAACGTTCGAGAAGGAAGGGTTCGTCAACCAAAATATACTCACCCGAAAACTCACCCAAACACCTGCTGTGCCCGTTCCGCTACGAATGCTTAAACAGACACCAATAAGAGATAGACACGTACGTGACAGTTTCGTTTGGAGTTCGACGGTAGGACACTATGCGTATGCATGATATACATATACATATATATAAAGCATGGAAAGAGTGAAGGGGACTGCAATTAGTGCTTATATTGACAGTTGCCGACGAGGAGTCAACTTATCGAGTGCAGCTTTCGTCTCGGTGCTCGCCAACGATGACCTCGCGACAATAATCGCCCAGTGGTGGATCGGATTCACTTTCGCGTACGCGAGAATCTAATTTGAGGCGTATTATTATACCACAGCAACAATTCTGAGAGATAATGGTCGACGTGGCGTAAGCTCATACGACTGCTACGTGTGGGGACGGACAGGTGGGGTTTGACGGTGTACGGCCGCCTCCATGTAGAGGTGTATTGCAGGCCGGGTTGGGTTGGGTCGGGTCGGGTCGGGCGTTCATGATCCTGCTATTTGTCGTCGGCCCGATCGCAGATAAATGCCCTAAATGTCAGGCTTAAGGCGTTCGGAAGGAGAAAAAGAGATCCCGCCATTCCCGATTCTCCGCAGCAGCTGCTACTCTTCTACACGGCCGGCGTCCTGCGATCCTCATTCTCCCATTTTCTGGCTTGCTCGCGCGATCGATCGATCTGGAAATGGCGTGGTTCGAAGGAGCAGAGGCGCCGGCCCTTCTTCTCATCGCCTCTTGGTGAGCTCATTATCCCTCTTGCACCATTTCATTTGCCCTTGCCATGAATGCCCTCCTGTTCTCGTGTCCAGGATGCTTTTCTTTTTCTTGAATCATACTGATCCTAGCAAGAAGTACGTCTGTCTGTCTCTCTCTCTCTCTCTCTCTCTCTCTCTCTCTCTCTCTCTCTCTCTCTCTCTCTCTCTCTCTCTCTCTGTTTCTCGCGCGATCGATCGTTCTGGATATGGCGTGGTGTGAAAATGAAAGGTGATGGCTACGAAGGAAATAAGGTGTTTATGGCCTGCACCTTCTATTGGATTAATGCATCCTTGTGCTTTTCTCGGAGAAAGCATTAAAGCCTACTTTACAAATAAACCTGACTATGCTCTTCTCACATTAAACCTTGACACATTTCATTTCGAGATGATAATGTCTGTTTCTTTCCGTGTTTGTTGTCCTCTATTAGCAACCAACCACACCGTCTCGTAATCTCATGCTCGTCTTATCGCTAGTCACACAGCTCACCAACTGGTTCACTGGTCCCTAAGGACCCGAAGTGACATCAGCCTACTTGCCTTCTCTATGAGGTCTACACATTAGAAGACACGTTGAAATTTTTGGTCCCCACTAAAGGTGCACTTTGATGAACAGAGTCGAAAATGCCATACCACGGCAATTGAATCATTTGGAATTATCACTTTAACAATATGCAATAGAACTCAAAATGGAGAGGGAGTGTGTCGACTTTAACTACTTATTTGGGGAGTATCAGGCGTGGAAGACACACAAAGGCATCAAACATGTTGACTTGAATTCCTCATGTAAAAAGTGCAAGAGACACACTATGGGTGTCGGGATGTGTCGACTTGAACTATTCACGTAGGAAATGTCGGATGTAGGCGATCAATGAGGACATCGAGATATGTCGACTTAAACTACCTACATTGGAAGAGCATTAGACACATGAGACATGTGAGAGCATCAAGCATATCTACTTGAACTGCCTATTTAGAGAGTGTCGAATACATGAGAGAGATAGCAGGAGGAAATGAGAGGGGTGGAAAGCGGGAGAAATACAGAGGAGGCATCGGGTGTCAAGGAGCCTCAATAGGGACCGCAGCAAAGAAGGCAGAGAGAGAGAGTAGCAAACATCATCACTAAAGTGGAAGCAACAGTGAGGAACTATGGCCGCAGGTGAAGAGGCATTGGTGATGGCATGGAAAAGTGAGCGATCACGAGAATAGAATAGGGTTTCTCTCCAATTGGCCCGTGACAAGGGTTAGGTAGTGGGACTTGGCTTGTTGAACCATTTGTAATATTTTAGTTCAAGTCAAGTTGAATCAATTTCAATTAGGTTTGCAATTGGCCTAGGCAAGCGCATGAACCGCCCAACGCCTAGGCCCAAGTGCACTCCTAAGCGGCACCCAATTGAAGATGCTCACTCAACCCCTATTCGAGGCACTTGAGACTCACCTCACTCAAGCACCAAGATGAGCGCCCGAGTGCCTCTCAATATCATTGTCTAGGATGTACAATAAGGTGACTAAAGTAATATTTAATTATTTTTAAATACAAATAATAGCATCAAAGTCCTGAAGTAGGTATTGTTCTCTGGGATAGACAAATTCATACCTTGAAGCACAATCAAGAGGTAAATATCATGATCATTATGTTTTATTAATTGGGACAGCACATTGAATCCAATCAAAATCTATTCGACATGCCACATCAACTTCCAAGGATGACAAAGAGTCTTCTAAATGTGCTACCGTAGTAGCATGATACATAATAGGAATATTCTCTCATTAAATCAGTGATTATAAAACTAATACTACATAAAGTAGCTTTTCGAGTATCTCTTCACTTTGAAGTCAGTGAACTAGACTTCAGTTCTTCAATGAACCACTTCTACAAAGGGTTTTGCCCTTTGTAGAAGTGGCATATGAGATATAAGATTTGAACTCTTTTTTACCCCTGTTTGGTAGATAAGTAAAAGATAACCCATTAAAACACTAGAGGAACCTCCCTGATGAACACTATATATTCAACATAAACCTATAGGCATACTTTTCATCTCTTTTGTCTCTCCTCTTACTTCTGATCTGATCTTTTGTCTTTTTCACTTTTCTAATCTTTCTTTTGCTTATTTTTCTGTTCATGGTATTCTTTATTAGAGTTGCTATTTCGACGGGCCATCGAAAGACAGGTAGTAACGACTTCCCTTGAATCAACATGTCTTGGATATCCATGTTTTGCTTCTTGTTTCTTGAGCTAAAACGATATAATTTGTGTTCCTATGCATTTTGTTGTTAATGATTACGGGGATGTATTCTATGCTAGTCTTTTTGTCTGCTCATATTTTAAGCATTATTTGCCCTCGGTTTGATGGTTCAATTATGATTAATCATTGGAAACATGCTTCGTCTAGTTGGAGATCGAGCAAGTTATTTGGTAGAAGAGTATTGGAGGGTACAAAGGAAAGCATTCCTTGGACTCCTTTCATCACTCTAACGTTTGTTGTTGCTGTTCTTCTTTTTATCCCTTTCTTTTGCAGATATAATAGAACAAAACATACAATCTGTCCATATATGGAAATCGAGTGTGGAATATTTTGTACAGTCCATACTCCTATGTGTTTTGCTGCTAATGATGATTAGGGAGGAACTTCCTAAGACAACCGAAGTAAAAAAGAATTCGGAAGACAATTAAAGCATAGAACTACATTCGTGTTGGACCTAAATTTTCCCCTTTGCTCACTAATAATTGTAAAATGCTCGACTTACAGGGTGACAATGATGCCGAAGTGGTGAAATGGCCTTGCCGATCGTGGTCATTTTTGTCGGGATCATTTCGTCACTTTGGAGTGGTTGTAGTCCTGCAAGATATGCACTTTACAATTTAAAGTGAACAAAAAGAAAAATTGAGATCCAGCTCAATCATGTGGTCCTCTACTCCACTTATCTTAGGAAGTATTTCTCTGCCAACTGTCTTTCTCCATTTGTCTTGAAAAGTTTCTCTCCATCATAGGCTTTGAGGACGGGGAGGAATTTTTAACCGAATAAATATACACCACTTGGAGAGAGAGGGAAGTTGAGGATTATATAAAATAAAATAAAAAAGAAGGAAAAAGGAAAGGTGATGACAAATACACAATCTGATCATATATCTGATGATCAGTGTGGTTCATCTTTGATATTTTGTACAGTCTATACTCCTAGGCATTTTATTGTTAATGAATACTGGGATGTATAATATGTTAGGCTTTTGTCTGCTACTTTGGAAAATAACTGTTTGCAATATTACAAGCATTACTTCCCTTCAGTTTGATGATTCAATTATGATTAAAATTCGAATATATTGTTGCACAGGCTTCATTTTTAGTGATTAGTGTATACAGATTGATTTTTGTGGCGTTATAATTTCTTCTATTGTTCCACTTTGGAGGTTCTTCTTCAGCTTTTCTCTTCCCCACCCCCCGCCAGAAAAATCTTTTAGCCCCTCCTTTGGATGTTTTGGAGAGTTGCTAGGGCTTTAACGTGCTGTGATTGTGGGGAATATGTAGTGAGCTATAGTTATAACAAATTTTTATTACCATTTATGTTAATTACTTATGTCTGGCTTTGGAATGTGAACCCACTCCTTATGAAGTGCAAGCAGCAAACGGGAGGGAGGGAGGAAAGTGATGAAGGTCATTACCTAATGCTATTCCGATCATAAGTAGCAGCTTTGCCACCCGGTTAGCACCTTCCTTTCATCGTTAAAAAAATAAACTAAGAAGAATACTTTTCCTGAGGTGTGTGATGCATGCACTCGCACTTGTGTGCTGAGCTAAAAGAAACTCTTGATGCTACTCAACTCAGTCTCGACCTATAAATTATTTGATTTTCATGAACTCCTGATGCTACTCAAAAGCGCACCAAACTTGACGCACTGATGACGAACCTACCCATTTCGTCAAAGCCGAGTTGGTGTGTCATGAACACCACCGGGATTTCATGAGGAATCAAATAATTTGTAGATCGAGAGCAAGAAACTACAAGTATAGTGAGGCTTTAGGTTTTAGCTCAGCATACACATACCATCACACGTCTTAGAAAAGGTATTCTGTGTGTTTCATTTATCCTATTGACAAAGAAAATAAGGTATTGTCCAAGTGATGACCTTCAACTTGTGATATTAAGGGATGAGTTGCCTAGAGAGAATGGGGAACATGAGAGTGTCAATTCAAATGAAAACATTAATGTGGCCGCTAGTTCCCCAAAAATATCATATTGTATTAAATTAGAATCCATAATAGTTGAGATATTACAAAGGGATACTTCGAAAATTGATCTGAATCTATCGTTGTTGATTTCCTTTGAAGAAATGAAGGGGAGCATGGTCAGATTTATTCGTTTGAAGAAATGAAAGGGACAATACAAATGCATTGATCGAATCAAAAGGTAAAGGCAACAAACACCTTCTTAGTCATATGTATGTATATGTATATATATATATATATATATATATATATATATGTATATATATATATATATATATATGTATATATATACAGATAAGAGATCTAATACCACTTATGCGAGTGATTGAAGTGGGTAACAATACTGTATAGTTGGTAAGTCAATTGTTCAAGTTAATATGTCTTGATATCCTCATGCTCCCGATGTATTTGGAGCCCTTTATACATGTGTCCTTTCGTATGTCTCATGAGTTTGTCACCCTTTATATGGGCAATTCAATTGGATGCTCACCTGTTTTGTACTTTTCACATCCCCCATGCAATTCAAGTAGGCAGGTCCTAACACTCCCATGCAATTCAAGTCAATTATATATTGATGTATCCTTTATCCCATGTATATATGTATATATGTATATGTATATATGTATATCTGTATATACATGTATATGTATATACATGTACATACGTACATATATATATCTTAAGTGTCTCATGCATTTATTGGTATGTTTTGATGCATTTATACATCTAACATTTTCTATATTGATGGTTCAAAACTAGCATGTCATGACGATCTAAATGTCACAAAGATCTAATACCACTTATGCGAGTGATTGAAGTGGTGGGTAACAATACTGTATAGTTGGTAAGTCAATTGGTTCAAGTTAATATGTCTTGATATCCTCATGCTCCCGATGTATTTGGAGCCCTTTATACATGTGGTCCTTTCGTATGTCTCATGAGTTTGTCACCCTTTATATGGGCAATTCAATTGGATGCTCACCTGTTTTGTACTTTTCACATCCCCCATGCAATTCAAGTAGGCAGGTCCTAACACTCCCATGCAATTCAAGTCAATTATATATTGATGTATCCTTTATCCCAGTATATGGATTATCGTTGTGCACTCGTCGAGGAGCAATATTAACTTCTGGTTACGGGCGACGAACTATTGGATTTTGTTGTGTGATGTTGCCAATGTTGAGAGAAGTAGGTGCATGTTTATATGTAGTTCAAAGTTTGGACCTCCCGGATGTGGCCCAGGAAGACTTCCAATAAGAATGATGGGTGGTGGTGGTGTACTTGTTACGTGACGTGGTGGAGCTACATTTAGGTTCTTCGCTTTCATCATTTGCCTCTAAAAGCATATCCCATGGGCTAATATACTACTCACATTCTTTAAAAAAAAAAAACAAACAAACATTCTTATTGTAAACTTGAAGGGAATCAAAAAAGGAATTCCTTTAAGAATTCACCTTAGGGCCGTTGCGACCTTTCGACCCAACAAAGAATGAGAGCATACCCACGATGAGATACAAAGATACAAAGAGGAGAGGAACTTACCAAAACAGCTAGAAGAGAGTTCTCATGATACGTCAGGGTTGGACCTCAGGTTTTGTTCCCCCCTTTTATCCGTCTAGAATGGGAACTGTGAAGTGCTCAACTTGTAGAGTGACAAAAGACTCTCAAAAGTGGTGAGAGGACCTCCATGGAGTATCATGTAGGCTAAAAAATGGAAATTTAGCAAGATTGGATATGTTGTGATGATAATTTAGTACTGAAGAATTTGGCATAGATATTAATTTATTGTAAAAGTCTATATTATGTTTCAATTTAGGACCTATGTGGATTTAATTTTGATAAGCATTGGTATCTTTTTTTCTTTAGGGGTAAATCAAATTTCTTAAAGGAATAAACATAATCATCTTAATTTTTTACCTTATTTAAGATGTCATTATTTATCTCCTAATCTGCAAACCCCCTATTAGAAAATTTTATTTCAGTCATTAATATCTATTTCCTACCTGAAACATTCGAAAAAGAATTATCTATTGTTTTAAATATAAAAATGAAGAACAGACTGTTGGTGAACCCCAGGGCAAACTCCTGCCTTTGGGACAGTAACATAAAAACTTAAACCAGGCTGTTGACTACTAACCAAGACCGGCAGCCCACATAGGCAGGCAGAGTAAAGCGAACTCTTTGTGTAGCACAACTTCTAGCCCTCTTCTTGCCCCCTTTCCATCTCCTTCTCCGCCTCCATCTTCTTCCTCCTCAACGAGCAATCGGATGGCGAGCCCGGAGAGACCGTTCCTGGTAAGAGCCATGGGCATGAGGCGGACATGGGTCTGCCTCTTCCTCCTCGTCTACACCTTCCTCCTCTACAGCTCCTGGAGCCTCCTCCTTTCCATCCGCTCCTGGTACAACACCGCCTCTTCTCACTCCTCCTCCTCCTCTTCCTCCTCCACTTCTCCGACCTACGTCGCCGGGTGGCCGGCGCTGTACGCGTCGGTGCTGTACGGAGGCGTGTTTGGGCTACTGGCGATGGGGGCGGCGCTCGCGGTGGCGGTGCCGGCGACGCTGGTCACGTGGATCACCGTGCTGGTGCTGCTCGCCTTCGCGGGGAAGCCGCGGCGGTCTCTGGTCATGGAGGGGCGGCGGATCACCGCCGACATCACCGCCATCGCCCTCAAGATCCTCGTCCGCGAGGGCAACCTCGTCGCCGGCATCTGTGCTACCGTCAGCTTCTTCGCCCTCCTCTTCAGCAGCAGGAGATCAGGGGGGGCAGCAGGAGGAGACCATGATTTGTGAGATCCATCAAATATCACGAGAGCTTCGTTTCTGTTGTTGCAGTAACTTGTAGATGCTTAGAGAGAGAGAGAGAGAGAGGGAGATTACTGGTACGCAATTGTTGCTGCTGTAATTTTTGACTCTGATGTATGGAATGATCGATCTGGCTAAGAGACAAACAGCAGTGTCATATAGTAATGGCAAGTCATATTGGAAGATAACAATGGATGACCATTTCACATTATCAATTAAGAGCATTTTTTACCGCCTTGAAATATCATTATCACTAAGTGATTTCTTGTTCGACAAGGTATTCTCTGGCAAAGCTGATGATCTCGTGCTACATCTCGTCGGTATCTTTGATGTGTGCATCCTGTAAGCATAGTATATCCAAAATCTATTCGACCAAAACAAAGGTTGTTTACCTGAATCATAAAGAGGCGAATAATCTCCTCCCATCTCTTCTTCCACAAGGCTGAGAACTCGCGGAATAAGACAAATATGATCAGTATGGTTGCTGGATAACAATTCCTAAATTTATCTACCCAAATTTTCAACCAAAACAAAGCTTGTTTACCTGAATCATCGTAAGATGAATAATCTCCTCCATCTCTTCCGCATGGCTGAGAACTCCACGTAACCAGGCAAATATGACGGCATCAGACAACTATAACACTTTAATCAATGTCTCTATTAGAACTGCAAACATCAAATCAGCATATCATCATCAATATTGTTATTGGATAACAATTCCTAACTTTATCTTATAGCCCATTAATGCCTCTCTCATTTGAAGCTATTTGCCAAATTCTCAGCGTCAAATGAAGGAAACAAACAAGTCAACTTTGCCCTACGCAAAACTAGTATACAGAGTAGAAGAGACTTATCCCTTGCAATTACTGAAACTATCGAAATGGGGCTAAGTTGCATACCGACCGAATAGGAAGGCGCCCACAACTTTTGTATATGAGCCACAAAGTTGGCATGATGAAGATTCTTCCCAAGCCCTGCAAGACCATCAAGTTCATTTGCTTCTTTGCTATTTAATGCTTGGCAAGTCAATTTGCTGCATGTCAGATCTCCATCTGTAAATTACAACCTACCAAAAGCTTCAACGGACAAGAATTCCAAAGAATAAAAGTAAAAGAGAACATCCCTAATCCATTAATATCTGGTAAGATCTGGAAACTGCCACAACAATCTCAAGAGATTATTCCGCATCGGATCATACATTTCTACCATGAACTGAAGAAAACAAAGTGAAGCTGAAGATTACCTCATCATTTTTTTTCTGTATCAACATTGATGTAAATACAATATTACGGACTATATGCTATTGTTGACCTAAATAGTGAACTGTGCAATACCACTCAGCCTTCTCTCCAGCAGTGCACCTCAACTCCATTAAACACTACCAACACGTTCTATTAGCAGATCAAATTCATGACTGAACCACAGAAACCCCAAGACCAGAAAAACCATTCTATCAGTAACCTTGCAGGCATCAAAGATCACATCGCATGTGACAAGGGAATCAAAGAGTCAAAAGCTAACCAATCTGGGATGCCCTGCTCAAGAGAAAGGCCTATTCATGATACCCACAAGAAAATCATCCATGGACTGCTCCACATTTTAGTTGTTTAGCCTAAAAAACTCCTTATCCAATTTGATTTGCTTAAAGCCATTTCTTCCAGCTCCTTTAGCAGGATTGCACGACAATGTTTTAATCAACGGTTCTTTCAGATGTTGGCACCATAAGATCACATTCTGTGGAAGCCACTGCAGGCATGGACCACACAAACACCTTAGATTTTCAGGCTCCACACCGTTTTTCTGATCGATGGTCAAACAGTTAGTCAAGATGGTGTCAGGTAAACCATCATTTGAGGGAGAATCTGAAGCATTAGCTTTTGAAGAAGGACAAGGATAAAAATATTACAATCAACATTAGCAGGAGAGTTGGTAACATGGTAAGATTTATCATCATTCTGCTGCATTTGTAAATAATTGGTTAAATGCTCAAGCAGAAGCATTTGAAATTTTCGGTTGCCAAAGACCATCAAGATCATTCGGTTGTGTTGCATCAGTGGATAATTTTGACCTAACTGGAATTACAAAAAGATCAATCTGTTATGCTGATAATGTCATCTGATTTTGGGATAGTATAATTAAAAATGACACAAGTGTCCAACTTGAAACACATATATTTCTGACTTCTTGTGTGTGGGTGCAATAGGCCATGTAACATCAACTAAACAAACAAACTTAAAAACTATGGCTTTTTATTTAACAGGTTTTGTTTTTCAGTTCCTTTAATCTTCTAGCCATCTTGGGTTATTATAAAATGTATGAATGATTACTGGTAATATTCCTGATACTAAAATCAAAGTATTAACCAACAACATCCCATATTCTGATTGAAGTTTTGAATGGTTTTTAAGTGTCAAAACTATATAAGGCCATGACACGAAAAAAAAAAAAAAGGTAAACCTTGAAGCCTCTAAAATGAGATTTGCATACAAAGAAGTATACTATTTGGTTCAGATAAATACACAATCATTCCCATATTTAACTCCATTTTCAGCCTACCAATTTTAAGGTACGACAATCATACAATGTTCAACTGATCAGCAGGTATATGTGATAAAATGACCAATGCTATGTAGCACATACCAAGGTGGCACAGATTCAGCATATCAGCATGGTAAAACCTGACCTGCCAACTTAGTATTTCGCTGGTTGGCATCCATGCCGAACTGCACACCCTAATTCAAATCTGTACAACCAAAAATGTAAGGGAAAAGACTTCTACAAGGGGCTTCGTTTTGAAAAATTACAAGGAGGTTATTGGCTATTGCTAATATGAGTTCAGATTCAATATTAAACGCCCACCAGAACTGTACTAACAGAGGAACTTACATCAACTTTCTGATGCGATTATTGGTTACTTCAGATGATATTGCCCAACCATGCAGCAAATCATCCACTTAAAAAATAATAATAATAAACTATTTTCTTTAACAAAGATCTTCTTGTAGAACTCTAATATCCCAGCACATTATCAGCATGATACATGCCAGTAAATGAAGAACCTTACTCGGTTCAATGTTCTCAAATCTAACCTCATTCCTCGATAAAACATGCATAATGAAGAACATGACAATGCCAGAGAGTAGACACCAATAGATCCGTAAGGCCATACCATCCCGTTACCAGCAGAAGAAGAATTAATTTCAAGGATCGTATCACGATGTAAAGAAAATCCATCAGTTTCTGGCACAAAACCCTAATACTTAAAGCATCATTACCACGATTTGAAGAAAATCCATTAGTTTCTGGCACAAAATCCCTAATACTTAAAACATCAGCTACAGCGCCCAATCCTGTGTTCCGTTACGCTTCAAATGACGGGCGTAACAAAAGAGGAAAAACACATACTACGAGATTTTCAGGGGCTATGGAGAAATTAGGCCGGATGATCATCGGATGAGACATCAAAGATTCCATCAAATAATCGATTGAAGCCGACAACAAATCGTCAGGCACTCCATCGAATTCAATATCAAAAGCGAGTAGACGGCGAAAGGAGTTACAATTAACAAAGAAATTCAACAAAATAGGATAAAAAGAAGCCAACATTAATCACCAAATTGCGCTCGTTGCCCCTCACGATCACAGGAAACGGGAGAACGGGTCGAGTTGGCCGGCGCATCAGCCGGACGCGGAAGAGCAATGACACCGAAGACCCAAAAGAACTCCAAACCCTACCCTAAAGATCGTCGAAGCGAGACGAAGTGGTGCGGAGAGACGGATTAGGAAACCTTACGCCACGAGCCCGCCGTTCCATTCCACCGCCCATTTAAACCGCCATCCCCTCCCCTTTAAAACGGCAAGCTTGGACGCCACGTGTGCGCTGGGTGATAACTACTAATGTAACGTCTGTTACAGAGGCTGTAACGGATCGGGAATTCAATTATACGGATATGTTTTACGAGCGAATTCCCGAAAAAAAAAAACCCTTCATTTTTTCCTATATCTGCAAAATATTATTTTCACTCTATTCAAAAACATTAAGCAGAATCGAAATTGAGATAACTTAATAATCTATCTATTTTTAAATGATTATAGTAACGAATATATATTTCTTTTATACTGATGTCTTGATTTATTGAAATCGAGTTTGGTTATCTAATTTGGGAGGATTTAAAAGAAAAAGGGGATCGAATTTGGATTAGATATTTATTGATGAGTAAGATATAATGTGAGGCTGACCACTGACGCTACTGAGCATGAATCACGTGGGCTGTGGCATCCATGATTGGGGTAACAGGGAAGAGCGATGGTGATCCGCTCATTAGCTCCATCCGTTCTCAGAAGCTCCATCGGCTTTCTTCAATGGCTTCGTCTCCACCCAACCCGTCCCTCTTCTGCTTCCTCCTCTTCTTCCTCTTGACAGCCGCCGCCGCCGCCGCAACCGCAGCAGCAGCAGCGGGGCCAGAAAGCTTGGAGGTCGGCCTCGGTTCGGAGAAGTCGACCCACCTGCGCGTCTACTTCCACGAGGTCTTCCGGGGGCCCAACGTGACGTCGATCAACGTGGTGAAGGGGAACGAGAACTACCCGAGCAGGTTCGGGAGCATCGACATGATCGACGCGGCGCTGCGGACGGGCGCCGACGCGAGGTCACGGGTGGTGGGGCGGGCGCAGGGCGTGAGCTTTCACGTGTCACAGGAGGAGGAGGCGCTGCTGATAGAGTTCGTGCTTCTGTTCACCGGGGGGGAGTACGCCGGGAGCACGCTGACGGTGGTGGGGCGGGTGGACGCGGCGGGCAGGGGGGACAGAGCGGTGGTGGGAGGGACCGGGCGGTTCTTGCTCGCCCGGGGGCACATGGTCACCCAGGTGCTCACCTCATCCGTCGACGGGCTCGTCGCCGTGTACGACATCTATGTGATGCATTACGAGGGCCCTCGCCATGCTTAGCGTCGTCGTCGTCGCACCGTAGAAGCCTGCAACCGATTGCTTGCCTGCAGCGTCTCGGGCATCCACTGCGGCAGCATTTGACGACTAAATAAAGTAGTCGTACTATTTGACAGCGTGTCTTATTTACCTAATAATATTTAAAAATAAACAGTATTATTTCAATTATAAAACAACCCTATGAATTATTCATTTAATCATCTCATTGATTTTATATAGAAAGATAATAAAGAGAAGATTCTCTAAATCACAAGAATTATGATTCTCAATCATAAAATTATGGTAACATATCATTTCTCTTAAATCACAAGAATCATGATAATAATGTTTGCAATTTTTACTGTATATTTATTTATCTATAAATATTTACACACTGTGAATAAAGATTGATTGTCTTCACTGATCATGGCTTCTTCCTCTCCACGCCATTATTCCGCCCTCTCTTCCTTGTTCCTCCTCTTCTTCACCCTGTTGGCTGCCGCCGTTGCCTTCCCGGTGACGTCGGAGTTCGAACTCGGGCCGCGAAATCGAACATACTTCCGCGTCTACTTCCACGAGACCTTCATCGGCCCCGACAACACCACATTGAACGTGGTGAAGAAGAACCGCCCCAATGGCTTCGGCGACGTCTTCATCTTCGACACGGTGCTGAGGGTCGGGCCCGAGGCGAACTCCACTTACGTCGGGAAGGCGCAGGGAGTGACCTTCGTGGTCTCGCGGCGGGACGTATCGTTGCTGATCCCGCTGGTGTTGGTGTTCACCGAAGGGGAGTTCGCCAACAGCACGCTCACGATAATAGGGAAGATGGACGGGGCCGGCAAGGCGGACCGGGCCATCATCGGAGGGACGGGTCGGTTCCGGTTCGCCTCGGGCAACGCGGTCAGCGAGGTGATCTCCAGCTCGGCCGAGGGGCTCATTGCCGTGTTCGACGTCTACGTCGTCCACCACGCCGGCGTTCGTCCCTATCCGTGAGGACGTCATGTAACTGCGTGCATGGTTATGATATGAACCAACGAATGAGATCAATAGTTATGATGGAATAGACGATCACGATAGGTTCTTAGTGCCCTTCTTCGTGTCTTTATGATGGCTGTGGCCGCCTTCCCGCCCGACCTTTAGCTTTGGGCCGAAAACTTAATCCCGTCTCTATGCTTCCTCTTCGCCCTTCTCTTCCTAACTCGATGCCACCGATTTATTCGTCGATCATCTTCACATATCCTATGTGATATGAGCAATAATGGCGATGAGACTCGGGTGACGTCAGCCCTCTCGAATGATATTTCACACCTTAGCTGATCTGATAACACATGGCTAAAGTAGATCGGGACGCCGACCGAGGCACATTAATGGCCTGCGCAAGACTGGTCCATTACGCCACGCCAACACCGGTGTCAGACGTTACCAGCTGTATGACCCTGCTCCACGCAAGTAGGCACGTCAGACAGCAATAACCTTTCCTATAAGAACTCTTGCACGAGGAGATGAAAAGATGGGGCTCTCTCTCTCTCTCTCTCGGCAACACTCCCCTTTTTTGGAGATCAAAACTAACTTGATCATCGAAGAGATCGGGTCGAGCTCCCCGACCCGACCTGTGTGCAGGGACGAAGGCGATGCATCCCCCCCGAACGCCTGGGTACGAAACCTTATTTCTGACGAAAGCGTAATTCGACCACGATCAAACCTCCAAAACCGGCCATCTCAGCCACCCCGAAGTCAGCCAAGTAAATCCTCACTCATTCGGACCCGAACCAAGCCGTGTTGCTCCCAAGACTACCGCATAAAGTTATTGACATAAACACTATATCCTGTAGTAGAAGATGACCTCTGCTTGGGTGACACAATCTCAACAGTAGCAGTAGTGCAGGTGCAAATTGGTAGGTGAGGCACAAAGGAGGAGGCGGCGGAGACAGGAAGTCACCTTCTGAAGGGAATCTACGAGCGTCTCCTCTGCTTCAGCCCATGTGGTCGGTCCTTCGGCTCCATCGACAGAGCATGTGGAATCCAAACAAGTCCTCTATTCCTGAGAGAATCTGCCAAAGCAACCAAACAACAGTTGGGAAGGGTATCAACCTAACCCATTACCTCGAGATTCTTAGTTATCAACAAGACTTGATACTGAAGCTTAAAAGACAAAAGACCTCAACTAAGCTGATAGGAAAGAGATTATTCCTCAGAATCACCTGTTTCATGATGAAGCTAACAGCACTCCACAAGTTGTGTCAAACAAAGATGAGCAACTCAGAATGAAGGAATATTTGTTCTTCATCTTCATCGAGCTAAAGAAAAGAAAGAACAAACAATGGGTTACAACCGACCAAAGGTGAAATAAGCATAAACTTCCTTTTACATGACCTGTTTGACTTGAAATAAATAACAATACCTCCACAAGAATCAGGTCATTTTAGTGGTGTTGATCAGCTGAAACATGTTAGCAACCTTCACATTCAAAATTTTCTTCTGGAAATCCTATAATATGCGAAAATGCACTGAATATCTAATCAGATAACTTTGATTTTGAAGAAAAGCAGTAGTTTTGAGGTTACAATTAATCCATAAATAACAACATGCAAATATTTAATTGCTTCTTTACGGTGAGTAATCATATGGGTACTTACCATAAGTCCAACTCCATCAACGAAAAATATAATAAATTTAAATAATCAGTCACAAATACGACAAGAAAAAGAAAAAAAAAAACATGGTGTGGACTTTCTATTTGTACTTTTGTGAAAGACTTCCACCTCCATAAGGTGAAGAGATCTTGCAGTTGTTTTGGTAGTCTATAACAAATGACACTTTGATTACACATTGGCCGAAAGGCCTGTTAATTGCTCAAAGGAACAGAATTATGACATTCGAATCACATTTGTCCCTAGATGTATAGAAGAATTTGGTCACCACAGTACTAGAATTTAATTAATAATGCAAAACATAAAAAAAGAAAACAAGAATTCGAAATAAAACCTGAATTCGTAATACAAGCTCATGTATTTAATTAAAACATAGCAGATGTATTGTTGACTTGAAAGAAGATACAACTTTGAAACCAAAAGCTTTACGGGGTAGTCGATAAAAGCTAACCAGAAAGCCTTAGAAAGTGCAAGCCAAGATAACACTCAATTTCAGCTGGCTTTTCGAAATCAATCTCTAATCCTTAAATCGGAAAATTGAAGTATTACCTTTGATCATCGGCTGCAGTTAACATAGAGAACCACTTGCATGTTTAGTCGCTACATCTCGATCTCCATATGTTCATCTGCTAAACTACAATTCATAACATCTGAAGTCAAGATATCAAGATAGATGTACTCTTCACAAGGCACCCAAAATAGTACAGATGGAAGGTATAAATGCAGAATCAGCAACTGAGAGGACAATAACAAATTAAACATATTAAGAGAAGTAAAATGAAGCAAATCATTAAATGACTGTAGAAAAAGTCACAAAATATAGAAAAGAGCTTCACTAGAAGCGATAATAGAGACATCCTAAAACATGAGGTCGATAGAGGATACAATCCATAAGGAACTGAACCATAGGAGAAGATCCATGTGGTGGACTAAAGCAGCCCAGACTTGTTATCTATATTTCTTGATGTGGAATGTTAGGTGTGCTGATGCATGCTTTGGTACAACAGCAACAACAATAATAAGACCGTAAGTCACTGATGCATGCTTCAGTGGCCAAAAAGAAAAGGAATGTCTAGAGAGACAATTTCACAAACCTAGAATGCAAACAAATGATCAACTGTCAATTGTCATACATTTTCAAATCTTTGGATGCAGTTGAACATAAATGATAACCTGCAAAAGCATAAGAAACTTTTATGAAGTGGCTGCAGGCCACTGTGGTCAAGAAGTCACAGAATTATATCCGTTATGTCATTATTATGATCTAGAACTCAACTTGCCAGTTCTTGCACCTGCATTCCTAATTGAGTTAGCCAAAACCTTAACTGATATCACAAGTCAAAAAACACGAGCATATTCCAATCAAATTATAAACAAAAAACCTCTGCATAATTCCATAGCCATCACCAAATGGAGAAGCCAAATAAATCATACGGTACAGTGAGAAAGTATATAGATTTTGTTAAAAAGTTGGAAGAAGAATACATCAACAAATTAGTTCTAGAGGAAAACAAAACTCCATAGATAAAATTTAGGAAACATCACTCGATTTCCATTCTACAAGACCGGGTGTCATGTCATATACCAATAAGGTAAGTAGGAATGAACAACCTCCCTGGTAGTTAAATTCACTTATCTCCCTCGACAAAGAAATGGTGGCATCAGGAGAGCTTGTAAGAATACAATCAGATCTCCAAACAGTATTGCACATATAAGCACAAGAAAATTTCGATGCTTGCCCTTTGTTCCAGAAAGATCATCCAACTATGTCAGACACTCTTCGTCATAATAGTGCTACAGTCGTCGATTTCCTCAAAGGCACTCACTGTAGCATTTGCAACCAATCTGCATGCCGCTAATAAACTTACTCACTTTCTCGCTTGCAGTTCCTAGGCAAGAGGTATCGGTACTGGTCAACATTCTGAAT
Source organism: Musa balbisiana (assembly GCA_004837865.1). NCBI lineage: Eukaryota > Viridiplantae > Streptophyta > Magnoliopsida > Zingiberales > Musaceae > Musa > Musa balbisiana. The sequence continues at coordinate 9,844,998 of CM017193.1, read as the reverse complement.
CAGATAACTAGGAAGATGAACAGCAGAATATGAACTAGGTATTGGCCCCAACTTGGCAATGATTTGTTGGAACGTATACTCCTCCGGAAGCATGTCAAACAGATCTGCTCCTCGGCATATCACATCTTGAATTCGCGAAGGATTCAGATAGTAGGCAAATCTCACTCGATCAACGTGACTGTATGCCGTCATCTTGAATATGAATTGGCTAATATGACGGAAGCAGAAGCTGCAGTGCCACCCTGAATCAGCAAAGAGATCATCGGACTGGCGGAAATGAGCATATCTGGTCTTCCCTCCTCGGTACCTGTGAACCGAAGCCCTCCAGCTCTTGTCATCAAGGTGAAACTCAAAGGAGTAGAGATAGTTCTGGAGCTGGAGATGAAGCTTCTCGGGGATCTCATCGCACCATCTCAGGAGGTCGATCGTATGACCGCTAGGGATCTCGTCAACGTCCGACATGATTAGCAAGTCATCATCTTCTATGCCCGCTATCTTAATAAGCTGATCAAGCGCCACTCTCTGATACGACTCCTCCACAAATGGATTCTCCCCCTTCACGAACCTTCCTCCCACGGTGCCATACGTCAGCCGAGACTCAGAAAACTCGAAGCGACGCCGGTTGTTGGCAAAGACGAGGGGCTTCCTCAGCCCGGTGAAGGTGGAATTGGACTCGAGGAGGACGAATTCGGAGATGTAGGGGCTGAGCTCGTGCCACCGGATCTCGAGCATGTCGAGCTCATTGCTGAAGAGGACGGCATCAAAGACGCGGCGAGGGTTGTCGCGGATGCCCCACCCGTGGAGTCGGCAGAGTTGCTCCATGGAGACGTTGGGGTGGTAGTAGTGGAGGATGGTGCGGAAGGGCTTGGGAGGGGACTCCCAGAGAGGCCGGAGGAAGTAGGTGACCTTCTGGCCATGCAAGTAGATGATAAAGATAACGACGGGAGCGCCGATGAAGAGAAGCAGCAATGCCTTGAGATCGAACCCCCGGAGGGCGCACCGCAGCCGCGACATGCTCAGTCCTCCCCTCGACGTCTGCTACAAGGAAAAAAAAAAATCAGGAATCGAGCCAGTAATTTGAGGAATCGATAGTTCTTGCGGGTCGAATCCCTAAAGATGAGATCTTTTTTTATCACAGAAAACAAATCGAATCGGAAAAGATAGCAAGAGAATTCAGTTTGAAGAGGGGAAACCCAAGAACGGAAGAACAATGCAAATAAAAGACCAAGAAAAAGGAATCAGATCTGAAACAAGGGATGATGGGGCAAAGGAATCACCTCGCCGCAGAGGTCCTCGCAGATGTCGTCCGTCTTCTTGGATGAATAATACCCGGCTTCCGGCATAATGAAGGGAGGGGAAGAAGGAAAGAAAGATCGAACCTTTCTGGGTAGAAACCGAAAAAGATCGTTTCTTTCCCCCCCGGGAGGGCTCGAAATTTCTCGATCAGAAAACAACCGGTCGCCGTGGGGAAGCGGCAATGTGTCGGCCGCCCTCTCCGCCGCCCGCTAACGCTATTGGTGTCCCCAGCCCCTGCCTCCTCCTCGCGAACGGTGTGCTTTTATTCCCAGCGGAACCGCCTAATAATAGCCTTTGTTTGGGAAGGAGAAGCGGGAAGGGGAGGGGGGTTCATGTGGATCCTCTCGTCTCTGCGCCACTCCCCTATCCTCTCCAATCTCTCTCTCTCTCTCTCTCTCTCACGCTGCCCCCCACCTCGTTGTCTTGTATCGGTGTAATGTGCTGCGTTTGTCGTTGTTTGCGCTGATATCTGTCAAGCGCATTTCTTCCCCCCACCCCACCTATATATATATATATATATATATATATATATATATATATATATATATATATATATATATATATATATATATATATATATATATATATATTCGAAACTCCTCCCAAAAATTACAGGAAAAAAACTTTTTTTCCCTTAAAATAAAGAACACAATAAACAAAATTAAATGGAATGGAAGCGATCTGCGACTGTCATATGCTTAAAAGTTTGAAGCTTTCGATCAAACGTTATCTGAAACAAGAAAGATGGATTAGGAACATTTATTATGGATGGATGGGTGAGACGAGGTGTGTACTCGAGGCAAGCTTATATGGTGCGAACATGACGGGTGGTGGATGGAAGGTGGTGTTGGGCTCCAGCTTTGAGAGGGCGGAAGAGGAGGTGGTGGTGGGCGGCACAACGTCAAGCCGCAACTTGGATTGCTCACCAATGTATTCAAGAAGGTGGTTCGTGGCACTTCTCGGGCCGGTGAGCACAAGAGATAAGGCTCGAGTGAATTTCTTATGAAAAAGTTCTTATTTTCATCTTTTTTTTCAATTAATATCTTTTTTATTTATTTTAGCATATTTTAGTATATAAAAAATCCCTTATTATTATCTTCGTCGACCGTCTACCATCGTCGTTATTCTCACTTTATTCATTACTCATATGCCTTCATTGACACTAGGACTATATGTGTCTTACATTCTATCGTATGTTTTCTTATGTCGAATTACGTTAACTCTAATCATGCACGAATTCGTCGAACATTGTATGATAATATAGTGGTGTGGGGGAGAAGCACAAGGCTGAAGTCAACTCCTCCATAACCAACATTCATCATGGTATCAACAATAGTAATCATGAGGGCGTATGGGCAAAAATGATGATGAGGATGAAAACATTCGAGCTAAATAGGATAAAAATCAAGAAAATGATTAGTGTGGGGTGATGGGATAGAGGTTAAAAATAATTTTATTTTTTAGAAAATAAAGGGTATGAAAAAGGGTGTTAATAAAAAAAGTAAAAATATTTTAAAAAAACTACTCATAAATTTTTAGAACCCTCGAATTGAGAAATTTTGAATTCAATTAGTCGTTGAGTTTTGGTTCTTTAATATCTCTTTAATGGTCACTCCAACTATTAAATTAAATCCTTCTAATAATGGAGACGGATAAAGATCAGTAAATTAACTGAGTGAATCGGGTAAGATATAAATAATAAAAACATGCATTGATCACGGATCCTTTCCCAATATCTAAAGTATATATATATATATATATATATATATATATATATATATATATATATATATATATATATATATATATATATATATATATATATATATATATATATATATATATATTCGAAAAAACTTTGAAAACACTCTTTTAACTTTGAGAAATTTTTTTAGAATGCCTCAAAAATTTTACATTGAATGCTTTTGTTTTTTTCATGAATAATTATTTTACCATCGACCCTTGACCCACTATTGCCTCCGCGCTCTACCTTGTTGTGTTTTCTCTTCATCATCACCTTGTGTTATCTTCGTTATACTCGTTTATGATTTTTGCTCACAGAAGAAGAGGGTGTGAGAGTCACCTTCATGGACCTTATTGACCCTAGCTAAACTCACCCTTGCTCGTATTATCATAGACTTAGTTGGTTTTATCTAATTTGTATAGTACCCTTGCGCATTAATCCATAAAGAATTAGCCTCCTTAAAACATTTTTTGGTTCCTTAAATACCAACAAATAAGACAATGGGTTAGAGAAAATATTTAACTCGGGATCCATAAGTAACCATCTTAGCAAATACTTGATAAGTAATACAAATTATAAAATATTTATAAGCTCTGAACAATCATGCGACAAATGGTCCAAGATAATCCGTCATGATCAAAAGTTCCCACAAGTGGTTATATGATACTACTATGATAAAATACCATGAACTATCCCTAAACACTACCCTATGACCCATTCAGTCATGTGCCACCTGAGTAACTCTTAGGTGTCATGCTAAGTAACACTTCGTACCATTCTAAGAAGCAAAAAATACCCAAAATAACTATCTAATTTCTATTTCTTGATAATTTTGTGTCTGACGATATTTACACAACTTATATTTACAAACATGAAACAACAACAAAAATCAATCAAAATATGATTACCAAACTTATCATAAGCTCTCTACATGTTGTGTAAAACATGAATAAAATAAAAAAACCATGAACATATATTAGCATTAAATAGAACATCATGTATGTAACTTTGTCCGTGACAACACAAAGGCGATGACAGATCCGATGAAGGCTAGTGGGGTCCGCAAAGATGACTACAGTGCTCGTGCCCACTCATTCATTATACGAGAGCTACAAGCGAGTATAACATGGGCCGATAGACTGATCGAAGAAGGGCAATCCCGTACGGAGCGAAAGTGTGCGATCAAATTTAGGATTAAGAGGGATATCCGATAAATAAATAAGATGATCTTTTTATAATTTTAGATGCGCTTTGGCTCTTCTCACACTCTATATTGATGCTGATATATAGAGATAAAAAGACCGTATATATTGTGGCTCACCGGATTCTATATTTAACTTACATTTTGTGCTATAATCCAAACTAAGGAATAAAAAAGAACATCCACTCTGAGGTATCCAAATCTAATGTACTAAGATAAGTGGGAAATGAGGTCAAGTCTTTGGATGCTTGTGTATGTCACACCACAGTTTCCACGAGACTTGACTTGTGGTGTTTAATGTGAGACCGAGTGTGTAGCTATCACACATAAGTACATGGGAGATATTTCTTCTTTCTTACGTATTGTCTATCTTCATCGAGGAGATTGAATTAAGTCCTTAATTTTTACGGGAACTATGATATATTATAACTCAAGGATTGATTAAAAATATTAAATTAAGATGATATTAAACTCATAACCTTCTCTAATATCATGATAACTTTTTAAGGTCGACGTAATCGATATTCCTAACCGCTTAAGTTTTTAGATTAGAGCATAATACATTTATGATTTAGGATTAGTAAGTCAATTAGAGAGAATGAGATCACATAATTATAAATTAAATATGGGATAAAGATTGAGAGACTGATACATCAAAATTATGATTGAACGACTAATAATCCGAAAAGCTTAGGTTATAAATTATCAAGAAAGAATTATTTTTAATATCCCAAATACAAGGAATTATTGTAGTGATCACTTGAGAACAAAGAGATAAAGACAGAGTAGACAAGAAAGAAATAAAGAAGAAGAAAAAAAAGCAAGGAAAAGAAGAAGATAAATGGTGGAGAGAGAGATGCTGTGCGTGTCATTGGTGGTCTTCTCGACTTTTGTGTGTGCCATTTGTTGATCCACAGATAGTGCAACTTTCCACTTCTCATGGGACGTCTCCATCACTTGGATGATGTTGGTGTTGCTTGGTAAAGCCAATAGCAAGCATGCAGCATGACTGATACGACTTCACCCACGTTGTGGCCAATCAACAGATACGAAAAGAACTCGACCAATTCAAACATGTCACTGCTACACATAAAATAAGATGAACATGTCAATGTTGCTCGGTGAATTTGGTTTTTTTTTATTTTTATTTCTCTTCAAAGTTATTGTGAGATCGGATACTACCCGATCGAACCGAATCTTGGGTCATTAGTTGTTAGTCTTGATCGTCGTCGTTTATGCTCATGCTATCGGACCATAGTCGAATAAAAAAAATATTAAGATAATAAAAAATATTTATGATAATTTAAAAAAATATTCATGTTGTCGTCTTCAAATAGTTGAGACTTACGATATTTTCAATTGGACGGATGGACTAACTAAACTCTAAGTAATCATAATAAATTTTTTTTTCTCTCTCTTAGTGCTCTTCTTTGTGGAAGTCCATTATTGCACTTGCAAAAGAAGGTTTTGATGGTTGAATAGTGTGGCATCAAATGGTCTATTCTTCCCTTTGGTGCCATTTTCCACAGCCTCGTCTTGTGCTACTCTTTGGAGTACATGTCAACAAGACTCTTCCACGCGCGTTGACCAACCACGAGTGCCAATTCCCGGCCTCCACTGACACCCATGGGGTGGTTGTCGCCACCGCCCGCCACCCCACCCCTTCCCCTAGGTGTTGATGGGAGCCTTCCTCACTCCGTTGCCACACACACGTCGTCTGCTCTCGGAGATATTTCCTGTGCCCACGAGCTCGACAGCCTCTCGGAATAATAGGGGCGGTAGTAACTCGGATTCAACAAAGTTGCCGTCTCCTTTTGCCTTCTCTGCAGCAATTGGCCTAAACGTCGATGAGAAGAAGGTGGCTGTGATGGTCGTAACCTTCGCCTTTCTTTCGATGCAAGTCGGTCGTATTCCATGACTCTTCTTCTTCTTCTTCTGTGACCATAATTTCTGAGATGATGGATATGGTCCTTTAGCTGCAAATGCTTCCACTGTATTCTTCCTCTCCTTTTGTCATAACCGATGAGTTCTGGTTTTTCCATTTAATTAAGGTTATGTACATTTAGGAAATGAGGAGGGATAGATTATTTATGAATTTTACTAATATTCATTTTGGAGTCCGATGAATTATTCAGATCTTCTATTTGTTCCAAATCTAACTATGGTATTTAATTTTCAATTTCCTGATAATTAAATTACACTTCACGGCAAACATAGCATACATTTTTCTATCACAGTTTTGATTTTAAGATGATAAAATCTAATCCATGTTTGATGATACAAAATTAAGCTAGATGATAAGATCCACACTGATCATCATTTACAAAAATCTCTCTGAGCTAAAAAAAATATCATCATAAGATCCACACTGATCATCATTTACAAAAATCTCTCTGAGCTAAAAAAAAATTATCATCCATGTTTGATGATAAGATCCACACTGATCATCATTTACAAAAATCTCTCTGAGCTAAAAAAAAATTATCATCCATGTTTGATGATAAGATCCACACTGATCATCATTTACAAAAATCTCTCTGAGCTAAAAAAAAATTATCATCCATGTTTGATGATACAAAATTAAGCTAGATGATAAGATCCACACTGATCATCATTTACAAAAATCTCTCTGAGCTAAAAAAAAATTATCATCCATGTTTGATGATAAGATCCACACTGATCATCATTTACAAAAATCTCTCTGAGCTAAAAAAAAATTATCATCCATGTTTGATGATACAAAATTAAGCTAGATGATAAGATCCACACTGATCATCATTTACAAAAATCTCTCTGAGCTAAAAAAAAATTATCATCCATGTTTGATGATACAAAATTAAGCTAGATGATAAGATCCAGACTAATCATCATCTATAAATATCTCAGATGTTGCACTAAACAATAGGAACAATAATAACTTTAGTCATGCCAAATAAGCATGGAATTCCTGATGGCCCCCTTCAGCTGTTATCATCCAAAATCCATCTGCTCCTATCTATGATTGATGACAACTGGCCCAAGTTGGTGTGTTCCTTCATCAAGCAGCTTTGTTTCGATTAGAAGCTGAAATGAACACCACATACAAGAAGGGATCACATACAACTATTCTTTCCCTCGACCTCGACTCATTCTTAGCTACCATGGCAGTAAGGTAGTGGCACTTGCGTTGCTAGCTGAGCTTGCCTCCAATTCATGCACACTTTATTGATCCTGCTTGCTTCCCAGCATTGAAGACCTTCACCCACTCTTTGCAGCTAAGCATATGGACAAGGATGAGGTGTTCATCACGTTCCAACCACCACTGCGACTCTGAATCTGGTCCAGGTCACATCCATTACTCCTCAATCCCCAGAGACAATGATGGAGACTAAATGTTGAGCCTGCTCAAAGCACATAGTCGTGATGAGACTTGATCCCAAGGTTTTGCTATCAGCTGTCGTAAGCTCGCTGGCATCTTCTTAAATCAGACAGGAGACACGTAATAAATCAGTGTGTTGTCTAAAAGAAGCAGAGTTTATTGAACTTGGATTCAGCAAAAAGAAATGGCATAAAGTGTATCCTCAAGTCAATGAAAAGAAGAATATAATCAGATGCAGGACAAGTGAATAGCAAGAAATCTCTCCAACTTATCTAACATCACAAACGTATAGTTAAAACCTTCATACCCTTCCTCACAAATGAAAATGTCTCTTCTTGGATAGTGATCATATCATAATTGCTAAGAAATATGTGAGGCCATCTTTGTTTGGATGACCTAAATATGCAGCTTAATTTGTGGTGATAAAAATGCTAAAGTGCCAGCGATGGCACTTGAAAGGTAGGTAGTTGACTGCAGAAAGGTATATGATTGAAAGATAGGTAGTTGACTGCAGAAAGGTATAAACATATAAACCAACTGGCTTAAAGTATTCATTCAAGCTCACAGAACGTGGAGGATGCCTAGTAAAGCATGATCACAGGAAGCATGTTTGGATCTTGTCTTATCTGGTTAAGGTGGGATCTGAAAGCTTCTTAATATATGAGAGGGGATCCTCTAAACCATTCACATATGACTTCAGAACATGTTTGATAGGATTTCTTTCATATCTTATTGAGCCAACACATCAATTATCTATGAGTTCTTTTTCAAAGCCAATACCGTCAGCTTCAGAATATTTCTATACAGAACAAGAAATGATGACAGTCCCTTGACTTTAACATTTTACCTGCTTCTTGAGGGAAAACCCAATCTCCCAACATGCTTCTTCTGAAGACAAAGATCAGACAGAGAATTCGAATTGAAGTTTTTGTATCTTGTTATTGAAACTTGAGAACAGAAACAACAGTAAACAAGGGCCAATTGTTCCTTGAACAAATAATCTCAGACATAATATTGATCTTATAGCTGCAATTTTAGCTAGAAAATTTGGGCTTTTACCAACAGGGTTTTTGTCAGTAAATTTAAGTTTGCTACAAAATATTTTCAATCTTCTTGTTTTTTAATTGATCTCCTCTCTCAAAGAGATTCCCAGTTAGAATCTAATTCTTTTCCCAATTTAGGAGGCTTTGCAATAGGAAGGTACCATATTCTTGATATTTTGTTTTCAGAAACAAGTTTATGACCACAACTTCACAGTTAACATTGAAGAAGAGGAGATCAGATTGATGACATAATCACATAATGGTTTATATGATGACCTCAAAACCTGGTTGTCTGGATTTTTCTGATCAGTGATGCTGAATTTTTGGGAAATTGAGCATTCATACTTGAAAGTTTCATAAAATAAAAACCATTCAACAAAACAAAGAAGAATTCCAGGCAATGCCGATATTATTAGATATATTGAGGTCTACCACCTTTTTTGTTGTCATTAGAATCACAAAAAGTGAACTAGGAGTTCTATATGCAGCTTTCCGAAAGCAGCATCTGAGCTATTCTTATATTATTTTTCTAGAGAAAACACATAATCCCAGGGCTCAGGAAAAAGAGATGATCCAAGTGGAAAATTAAAACAGATGATTATGGGTTACATGGGCTTCTGGGAAAACTGTAAATTGGACTTTATAACGACACCCAAGAAGAAACTGTTGACACTTATCTCTGATGGACTTCCCATGAAGTCTACAACTTCATCTCTGATGCAATGGCTATTTTATGATGGATAAATCTTCTTTACTTCTCTAAAAGGAAAAAAAGGTAAGTCGAACGAAAAGACACGACTCTGCTACCTGAGATGACTGTGTTCAACATTTTTGGTGCGGATACCAAACTCCATATCTTTGATAATCCAACAACAAACATGGCATGGCTATCCACCAAAAATTGGCAAGATTTGGCCTCCAATGAGATGATGATTAACGGAGGACCAAGAACAGTCCCACATTGGATTTTACCCACAACTTATATCAATGTCTAAATTACACACGTTAGTCTTGACTAGTCCAACTCTCAATCATTTAGTTAAAATCTCAATATGGCATGATAGTTAAAATGAAAAAAAGAAAATCTCAATATGGTGCCTATCGAATTTATCTTTCAAGTTGCAAGTGGACAATTTAAACTTAGTCTTGCAAAACACAATGATCCTAAACTTAGACCAAGAGTCAGGAAGATTAAATCGATGCCTAAGGATGGTTAACATAACCAGACAAAAATAAACTTAGTCTAAAAGGACACTTTGCAATTATATTGAGAAAAGCCTGCCTCATCTAGTTTGCAGGCCCACACAAAAATATGGAGGAGGGTCTGAAGCTGAAGAGTGGTAGTAGATGGAGGAGGAGGTGGCAGAAGACAAAGTGTGTAATGTGGAGAGGGTCGAATGCCTTCGGTCCCAAGTCCGAAGATTTAGCTCACACTGCATCGTGTGACTTGATTGGAAACAAAACTCCCTGTTGAAGACTTACTCTTGTAGGACCAATCAATTCCCTTCCCTCTACTCTTACAGGAGGCCGTGTTCTTGGATCTTGATCTTGATTCCATTGCTACAAGTTTATAGGAAGGTAGCATATCTATTTATATTAATGGTAATATGGGGGAGGAGGAGGAGATAAACCCGTGTATGTAAAATTTCGTAGCTCTTTCCTTTTTCCTTCCTTGCCTACGGATCCGACCGCAATGGGCGTCGCCTCCGCGGCGGCGAAGATGACTACGCGTGGGAGATCTGCAACGACGACGACGTCTGCCTCCTCGACCTCAGGGATCGGTACCGCGGCGAGCTGGAGCAGTAGGAGCGCCTGTCGTCCGGCTTGCTCATCCTCTCCCAGGTAAAGGATGGACGTGAAACCGGCAGAATTCGTCTGAATTTTTGAGATTTAGGGTAGGGGGACCGGACCGTGTGCTTCACGTGGAGGCCCAAGAGGCGGTTCTACGGAAGCAGTCGGCGGTCTGCGACCAGGCGGAGTCGCCGTGCGACAGCGAGGAGAAAGAAGAAAGCTTGGTGGAGTCTCACATGGCGCTGCTGATTTGGGGTAATCATGTGTGTCTCCGATGGCGTCGTTATCAGATCGACTCCAGCGGGGATGCGGTCTCTCCCGTAAACTAAAAATCCTGTCAAGCTGGTCTGTATCGATCGATAATTCCACCTGTCGATGTTGAACTAAATTAAGATGTTACACATTTGAAGCTTCAATGGATGAACAGAACAACAAACCAAGCCAGAAGAATATGATATTAAATCACACAAACATGCATACAACCAAACAGGAAAGGCATAAAGAGGATTATACTGTTGTATCAATTCAGTTGATGTTATTGCAAGATGACACCACCCGCAGATGCTGAGTGGTAGCTGCATGTACATTTCGGATCCCAGTAAACTGCTGAACATAACATGAAATGAACAGGAAGTTGGACCTGCTACAGTAGTAGATCACTTCCTCAAACATCAGGTTTAGCAACAGAGACTTCTGGCAGGAGCAGGAGCAGAAGCAGCACCAGACACAGCTGGAGAGATATATTTAGAACTGTACAACAATACACAGCATACTGTGAACGACACCAAGCAGGCACTATTTCCACATAACCCCATCCACTTTGACTCGGTATATGCAGCATCAGATGATTTAAATGCACATCTAGAATAATATAATATGATTAATCCCTAGAAGTGACCACATCACATGCTATCGGCTGCACACCCTTATTTTCCGAATAAAACAATAAAAAGAAATCAATTACGTGCCGCAGGTGGTCACACATTTGGAGGAAAGAACAAGTCAGTTGTTGTAGCACATTAGATGGCTCCAAAGGTTCATCCGCATGATAGCTGGGCTATTATGAGTAGGGATCTGGGACCAGGGAACCGCTCTGGTAACATTATACCTATTTTTGCATCTTACTAACGCTAACTTTTGAGCAGCATTTACGTAGAACATCACTGTGTCGCTCAGGAGGAAGTTCCTTCAAAATTTCTGCTATGGCAACACTATGCTTCTTTTCTAAATCATCGAGTTCCTTCTGCTGCTCAATCAACAAATGCTCTAATTTGTGCATGACGGACCGCACATCTTCGGACTCATTTGCAAGCAAAGTTTCATGTACATGTTGATCATTGCCTTTGTGCTGCTCAGAGTTGTCTGGGGCATGACACATCTGAGATCCAGCGCATGAAGCTGATTCTTCATTATCCTGGTTTAGCCTGTTACTGGAGGACCGGTTTCTGAAATTAGAAGATAACGGTGACAAACCAATATCCAGTCTATTGTCACCACTGTCACTAAAATGTGGGGAATGTCTCTGTTGTTTGGATGAAAAGCTGTCATTTGGGCAACGTTCTCTCTGGCCATCCTTGTTAAAAGAATCATCCTTTCCATTGTAAACCTCATCAGATATGTCTTCACTTCCATGCAGATCATCCAACTCGGAATATGAATTAGAACGTGCAGGAGATGATGGCAAGTCCAAAGTAGTTGCCTTTGGAGAACCAGACCAATACTTGCGACCAGAAGGGAACCGTTCCAGTGTAAGACCACCAGATGGATAATCTGATTGATTGGGCAAAGCAGAAACTTCATCTACAGCTTCGGATGCATGGCTATTGCTATCTGAAACAGTATCATCATTGCTATTATTGTCAAAAGCATATCCTGGCATCCAATCTGGGACATATGCCTGTATCTCAGCATCTATCATTGCAGCAATGGTTGTGACATCTTGATCCGTAAGGTCCAATTCTGCCACCATTTCTGTGGCAACACTTACTGATGTGTCTGCTCCAATATCAAATGGGAAATAAATGTTGCGAAATTGACCTATTGCAAACAATTCAGCAACCGGAACATTGAGTTGAGAGTAATAATGAAGAAATGAGTAACTCACAAGTGAAGAAACTAGCATAGCCGTAAACCTGTCGAATCAGCGATGCGGAGCTTCAAGGATATCGTGTTGAGGTCTTTGCGTTGACCTTCCACAGTGAAATCTCGACCAGTTGTAGCTGGTTCTTCATTGTCATAACTTGTTCTTGAATTGGAGTGGCCAACAAAATCTGCATTTGCAATATAAATTTATCAACGAAAGAGGGCATAAAATCTCAGCTAATATCTCATAAACACCAATGGAAATGCTACAACCATGACGAAGTCAGTCCAATCTTTCTCTACCTGGCTGGCCTGGAGATGGTCTCAGGGAACCTATGCTGTCATTGTCCGTATCTAATCGGAGAAAAGGGTCTAATAATAATTCCCATGCAGGCAATCTCTCGGAAACGTTGGCAATGCATTTTTCAATAAACCTCCTGACTCCTGGATCCTTCACCTTAGCCAATGAAGCAGGTTTGATTCCCTACATGCCATATAATCCAACATATTAGACAGTTTAAAGCAGAGAACTGCTTTGTAAAGCAGCTGACTTATGGCTTACATCAAGATTATGACATGCAACAAATGTAATCTTTTTTATGATTAATAAAATAAATTCCAGGCACATCAGACAACAAGGCCATATAATCTATCAAAAATAATTATGTTTAGACCAGTGAAATGCACAGGGATAAAGTCGTGTGGAACTTCCAAAGAATATAAGAGCCCGGGTCACACAGAAATTGCCCGGATATATGAATGACAAATACTTCCATTCTTCTGTAGCACAAACAAAAACCTCCTGTGCTTGATGCATAAAGAAAAGTTCTATGTTGGCAACTTGGGAAAATATAAAATAATAATAATAAACTGAGAATGATCATAATAATAAACTGAGAATGATCAAAACAATTAATCTTATACAGAACAGGTATAATGGGAAGTTAGCACTTTGTCAAGCATCATCATGTGTCCAAAAAAAATCATCAAAAGTCAAAGAAAGTCGAAGAGCAGACCTAATACACATCCCACCAATGTAACTTTTAGGGAGGGTTAACATATAAAGTCTTACACCTACAAGAGTCACTTTCATGGTTTGAACCTTTGACCACCTAGGTCATAGAGGAGAAACCTTCAACCAAAATGTGAATAACTCCATTTATATACAACATGATTCCAACTTACTCTATGATCTACCACCTTGGTGATAAACAAACAAAATGCAGAACTTAACAAAACATGACCAACTTAGTAATAGTGGTTCCATGCGGACGAGATCAAATGTACCCCAGAGAAAATAGCAAACATCCGTCCATCAGTTGTTTACTCATCTTCTTAAATTTAGCATCATTATCGGCTAACACTTATAATATATAACACTCATTAATCATATCAAACAAGGTCTCCATAAGATCTTGCATTGATTATGTATCTTGAAACTGAATAGATACATCAATGGATTTTCGAAAAATGACCCTTTTCTTATAATACACCAAAAAAATTAGATGATGCTCATCCTAATACGTCCAAATCAGTTGTGGCATATAACAGTTACAACATACATGTCTCTCTGAAATTTCGAAGAACAACTGATATAAAGCAGTTACATTATCAAAAATGTATCGGTGCATCTATGGCATTGTGTGAGACTATGTATTAATACTCAGGTCGGCTGGTGCACCAGGCCTCGGTACAACAACTCTTGCAGACAGATACACATGAAGACTAGAGATTCAATTCAATCAGATTAAGCCATGATCAGATTGACAAAAAAGGGAAACATCATCTGATCTGTTTACACAGCAGAGCTAACATGAAAATGGAGACAAATAACTGCTAAATAAGAGAGGAAGGGGAAAAAAATGAGAGAGAGTAGAGAACAAAGAGGAACAAAGAGAAACATTCTAGAAATAATATTATACGCAAAGAAGTTATTTTTTATACTCTATCACAGACGATCAATTCCTTGTTGATCATGCTTCATGCAACTCCAATTCTCCTCAAGTTAGAAATTTATCTAATGAAGAAGGAAGTACAGTTGGTTGTTGTACCATTTCCTAATATTCCAAGTTGACTGTTATATTCTTGTGTTCGGCTCAAACTAGATGTAAGAGGCTATGGTTGTATACTAATACCCAAGGTTCAGAGAACCAACTGGACCGATCAAGATGTATCGGTTTTTACAAGTCCAAGCCATGACCAGTGCCAAGCATGGCAATTTCATCCGTTCCCGTTCTAACTAATGTTTACCACTAGGTACACTTATTTGTGCCAAGTGGACTGGTCAAATTATGACCGGTACATGTAGGTGCATCAGGCGACAAGCCTACAGTTTGGTACCGAAACTTGTAAACTCTTTTCTAATATGGGCTCTCTCTCTCTCTCTCTCTCTCTCTTTCTCTTCTTCTTCTCTGGTCTCTCCTTTGCATCCACCGACATTGTAGCAGCATCCTCTGCACCTGCCCCTGCCTATAAATTTGACTTGTTCTCCGTTGCCTCCTCCTTGTGTTGACAGAGTCTACTCCTGCTCCTCTCGTCACCACTGCCATCTCATCCATCCTTGAGTCGATGCTGTTTCCCTCTTCTCCCTGTGTTGCCACTTCCACCACCACCTCCTTGTGTAACCGCCTCCCCCTCCGTGTATGTGTTATCCTCCTCCATCTTCAACCCCGCCATTGCTTCCTCCACGTCCTCTCTCTCTCTCTCTCTTCTCTAGAAGTTCTAACAGATACAATCTATACCAAGAATAGGTATGTTAAACCGAATTAGTACCATACCAATTAGAATGCCATCTGGCACTGGCACTAGATCAAGATTTGAAACCTTGCTACAACCTAGTACAAGTTGTACAAGGCTACAAACAAAGGCAACCAAATGACTGAACAAGCCCAATTCAACTTCAAAATTTTAAAAGCATACTCTGACCAATTGACCTGAGTAGACAGAAGAAGGACTAAAAGGAACCTTCCAAAAGATTGCCCAACTAAATTTGTGTATTCAGATATAGGGTTTTCTTATACATCAAGCGAAAACTAGCATCAAATGCATGATCTTTTCATAGCCTTTAATTGCATTGGATGAAAAATATCATAAATCGTAAGTGTGAGATAACTCAACCATAAAAGCAAAGTGTCACTATTAGATGGATGAAGCCTTCCTAGTTGAATTTCTTGAAAAGCATGAGTGTACATGATGAGGACATTAACACTATTATATCTCTACCAACACTTAAGATTACAGAAATACTAACATGCCAAGTGTCAATCAATCGAATTATTATGAAAGAAAGGGGAGCAAATTTATAGAATCCACTGCTTGATAGACTGACAAAGAAAACGTAAACCAATAGTTGATATCCAGTAATCTCACCGAGGTCACTTTCTTGTATATTTGTGCTGCATTAGTGCATTCGATGTACGGATACTCGAAAGTCACCAACTCTAACAGACACATGCCAAATGCATATATATCAACAAGCTCATTATATTCTTCCTCATAAAGTTCTGGAGCCATGAACTCAGGTGTCCCTACAACAACATAGCGAATGGTAATTCAACTTCCACAATCATTTGAAATCTAACATGCCAAGTTTCCAACTAAGAGGAAGAAAGCATTCACCAATGACACTATGAGCTGAGTGAGCATGGCGAAGAATGGCTGCCAATCCTAGGTCACCTATCTTCACCTCCCCTTGGTTTCCATTTACAAATATGTTATCACATTTCAGGTCCCTATGGATAACTGGTGGATCATGGCTATGGAGGTAGTGAAGTCCACTCAAGATTTGCCTCGACCACTTCTTCAATGCCCTTACATCCACATGCTTGTGTTTTTTCCTATACCTAACACGACAAACAAGTGATTAAAAACAAATCATCTAGCAGTCTTGGCTAAACAAAAGGAATCTGGATGTTCTTCAAAAAGAGATTGAGTGATGAAAAAAGGACATACTGTCGCAATGTCCCGGAGGTGAAGACCTCAGTTATAAAGTTGATATTATTGTTCTTGTCGTCCAGCCACGAGTTGTAAAACTTGATAATGTTCTTGTGCTTCAGAGTCTGGAGCAACAGAACTTCCGAGCAAAGCCGGTCGTAGTCATCGGCACTCCGCAATAAATCCGTCATCTTGACCTGATTCCAAGCAACCTCTATTCCTTCCAACTCATCAAAAGCCTTGTAGCTGAGAAATTACCCGCACGTCAAGGATTGCAATCAGCTCGAAAATGCTGTATCAGAACTAGACAAACAACGCTACAATCAAAGAACAATACTTTACGCCTATATAACCGATGATTAAGGATACACAGTCTTGAAAGCGCCCTTCCCCAAGACTTCCCTGTACTGCAAAATCACACACAAAGACGTCGAAAGAGTAAGGTCTAAATCATCAAAGAATTTGCTCAATCTGCACAAGAAAAACTACCGGCGAGGATTGCTATTGAGCGTGGGATTGCATAAAGAAAAGAGACGATCAAATACAAGGATGAGGGTTAATCGGCGAATTTGAAGGTTCATAAGAGCTAAGGATCGGGAGGACAGACCCGGCCGTAGCGTCCACTAGGATCCATCTCCACGAACTCGGTGTCCGGATCGTCCGGCTCCCGCTCCGGCGAGGAGTCTCCGGGCATCTCGCCGCGAATCTCCGACCCTCTCACGCACTGATCCTTCAAATGCTCCGAAATCGAACGGTTACATGACACAAAGAAAAGAGGAAATCGAATTGCTAGGGATTTGGGGGGATCGCAAGGATAAATATAGACGAGCGACGGAATGGCGTTCGACTCCGAGAGGTGACGGGAAATCGTGTTTCTGTTTTTGTTTTCGTTTCCATTTTCGTTATTGTTTTTGTTTCGTTATTCTTTCTCTCGCGCTTGACCGCAGGAAAACAAAAACAGGCGTCGCAAATATGTTGTCACCGATTTGGAAATTAAGACGGCATCGAACTAATATTTTGTGACGATTTGAGGTGGGAAAGATTTCGCAAAGCTTCTGGTGCTCTGCAGGTACAGTATAAGGTGTCTACTTATATACACGTGGCACTGCATTATTGGAAGAGGATATACTTTCAGGTGTGTCTACGTTATTTCAAATTTTGTATCGATTTATTTAAAATTCCTCAAACGCTTCTATTGTTTTTATCACGACAATGAATATTTAAAGTATTATTATTGATAAATATATATATATATATATTAATAAATAACATTGTGTTAAAATTATTGTGGAAGGAAATAGCTCATATCATAATCTCTCAATTATTCACGTGAACAAAGGTTTAAGACAGATCATCTGAAACTATTTTTTCCTGTGTATATGAAAAAGATATCCCTATTATTTTCTCCCAATATCCGAATACTGCTCGACATGATATCTAAAGTTTTCTTTTCAAAAAATTTAATTTTCATTAAGCCATCGATAACTCACTTAAATATCATATAAAATTAGAATGAAAACTTCTGTCAACAATAATCTTAATGTATGAGTAACCTTGAGAGTTAGAGGTCCTCATTTCGGAATTATTTTGGATACTTTTATACGAGTTTGAATCACATCTTAAATATTATAAGTTGGACATAATATATATTTTCAAAAATATATGTTGTAGTTTTGAATTAAATTCGCGTTTGTACTTTCACCAATAATAGGAAGAAAATTACGGAAGAAGAGCAACTGTAGGGAGAGTAGCACAAGATGGGAAGTGAATAGTGGTGGGGACGAAGGTGGCGTGGCAGTGTGTGTGGTATATAATATGAGTCCGTCGCTTTCACGTGAACGTTTGAAAGTTAGGTGAGAGCAACTCAGCAACCGAGGAAGGCTTATTTGCCACCGTGACACACGAAAATGAGGGTGCCGCGTGGGTCTATTTCGGCTCGGATCGAACCGGGCGTCCTGAGACGTCTGATTGTTTCGAATCGGTTCCCAAGTCGAACCGAAACGTGGTCGGTCTCGTTCATAAATTGACCCCAAAAAAAAAACCAGTGATCTAATCTAATTCACATTAATCTTCTACTTGTGTATATTTTACCTTCGTCCCTAACGATCGAACATTAACTTGGGATCATGAATTGGTGGGAATACGGCAACACACGTAGAGTTTCATTTATTAGTTAGGCAATAATCGAGACCTGCAAGAAGACCACATCAAACATGTCGACACACGTAGACTTCCGCTACAACCCTACCACCACTCGGCAAACCAGGAGACCCGTCGAAGAAGAGGATCCAATTCTTCTCTGTGCAAGGAGAACCATCCCTACTTCTTCGCCTTCCTCTTCTCGATCACGAAGAAGAAGGCGAGGGCGCCGATGGAGAAGGCGGAGAAGCACGCCGCGGCTATGTCCAGCGAAGCGTGCCGGCCCGTGATCCCCGCGATGTCGAACAGGTTGGTGGTCTTCTTGGGGTCGGTACTCTGCCCGTAGGCTACCTCCGTGTCGGAGGCGTCCAGCACGTAGGCCCGCACGAAGAAGGTCGCCGTGGGGATGCTGCGCTCCACGGTGTACGTGACGGTGCCGGTGGCAGCGTAGGGGCGGGTGGCCATCTTGAACTGGCACGTCTTGTCCTTCTTGAGGTGGTCATCCGTCTTGCGCCACCCGCGGTCGGTCTGGCTCACCGGAGCATAGCACAGGGTCACCTTCACTTTCTTGTATCCCGAGTCGGTCCCCGCCGGCAGGCTCTGGTTTAGCGCCCAAGTCACCGTGATCTCATCGACGCCGGCGTGCAACACTGCACGAACCACACAAACAATACAATCCCTCTTATCTATGTAATGGAAGATGCACCATGCTTAAAGAGAAGGCACAAACCTTGGCCTGGACTCGGGGATGCTGTGACTCTGAGAGTCTGCGGAAGGGAGGAGAATAGCACCGCGGCGGAAGGCCCGATATAACATAGGAGGAGGAGGAGGGCTGCGACTTGATTCGAGAGCAAAGCAGCCATGGTGTTTGTCTCTTGCTGGAGGAGGAGATGGAGATCTTCTTTGCCCGATATGGAGGGAGCGGTCTTCTTAAATAGTCTTTCTGAGCCAGTGTGCAATGGGAAGCCAAAGGTTATCTCCCATCTCTGTTCTTTAGTCCAACGCAGAGGGACACTTTGGATCGTAGCGTGGACTTAGAGGCCTTCTTGCATATTTTTCTTGCACGAGCTTGTCGTCTCGCTTTCCCATTCTTCTCTCTGTGTCTCTATGTGGGGGCTCTTCATGGGGCCCAAAGGATGTCGGACTGGCCCCGTTCTTTCGTCCAAGAACAGAGACCGGGGATCTTGTAGGCATGGTGGCCTTCGGTATTGGCCAAAGGGTAAATGCGAGGAGCACAGTTGACTTCGCACCTTCAGGCCATGGCCGCGTTGACTTGCAGCCACTGTGCGTGTTATTTTATGCTGAAACAAATGATTCGTGGTCCGTTCTTGGACATTTTCCACACGAATCGGAGATGTTTGACGGAGAGGACCTCAAACTACCTCTTGGCGGAGATGTAGAGTTGCCAGCATGACAGATTACAGGGTTCGAGCAGCCAAACAAAGCATCGATCTTCCTGAAACTATCATTGTCCGTGAACTCCAGATGCACAGAAGCTGTGTCTTGGACAACATCACTGTGGTGTTGCAGAGTTGCAGAAGATTCCACCGTGGTGTGGTGCCCTGTCTTGGGCACGAAGGTGGAGACGACCCTGCAAAGATCCTTGGTGGTCCCATGGTTCATGAAACCTGAGGTCCCACAGTAATGGAGCTAGCAAGAACATAACATCGAAGCACAGAAAACAAGGTGCTATCTGTGTCAGTCCTTTCTCTGTGCATAGACGAGACATTCTCATATGCGGTTGCCATGGGAACGTAGAAGACATGGCAGTTGACATGAAAGGAAGACGATTCTTGATCATATATTTGATGTAACAAAAATTATTGGGCAAATTTTTTTTATTTTATAAAATATGAGATTGTTCGTAATCCCAATCCTATCGATCCTTGTCATCTTCGTTGTGCTCCTGGCCTCCATCGCATTGTGAGGCACTTACCTCCTTGGTCTTATTTAGATGTCTTATTATTTTATCTTTCGTTCTTGTTCTCTATACCATTTGTCTTTGGCAATATTGATAAAATGTTTATGGAGCTAAGATGTTCCGATGAGACATGATTTTTTTGATAGTCTATGTTAAATCATCTCTTTGGAGTAACAATAGAAACGAATTAAAAATTAGATGACTCAAAGTCAAAAGGGAGGTTAGGGTTATTGTTACTATCAATGTCGATAATGTTAAAGGTGACAATAAATTTGTGTGGCTTTTGTATGGGGTTAAAAGTATGAAAAATTTAAAAATAAAAATATAAGTGTCACTAATGATAACGCGACAACAAACTACGATTTAAAGAGGAGTAATAAGAGGGTGATGACTGAATGAGTAATCGATGTTCGGGATAGTCAAGACTTCATGATTACGACAGTGAAACTTACATAAAGATGTTTTATGATCGAAGGTGATGACTACCCAAAACGGAGAAGGTAATGGGGTGATCAGACTACTAGTTAGGAATAATTTTATATTTTTTTTAAAAAAGTGTTCTTATAAATTATGATATTTTAGGAGAAATTTGCGCAAAAAAAATTATCTGTTCGAAACAAGAAAATTGTAGATACTGAATTCCAGTCGCTAGTCTTTGTAAGCTTACATAAGCATGACGTCGTCCAACAACGACGTGAACCGCCTTTCCCAGCCCATTAATAGCGATGTGTGTGTGCTTTTCTTGTCTACACACGGTTGGCCACCTCTATCGTTATTAGAAGAGGCGTGGGGTCCTTCAACATCACAGCAATCGAGTGGACGGGTACGGAAGAAAAGGTGCGGAAGATTAATACCTTTTCCATCTCATCGTCACAAATCTGAGTCGCGTTTGTGGATCGTACCCCGAGACGCCATCCAGGAAAGGACACGGATCATTCTCCGTGGCTGTACCCTGCTCGGGAGGAGACAGCGTATCGGAACTCCCGGTGGACACGGAGGTTCGGGCTAGTGGAAGTGGGTAGGGCCCACAGAAGCGCACGAAAGTGAGCAGCCATTGCCGACGTCCCGTTGAACTACCTAACCTTGGGTCAAAGAGTCAGCCGTTCCAACCACCGAAGACAGCTTTCCCCCCTTGCTTCCTTCCGCCGTACCAACCCGTCCCTTTCCTCCGTCTCCCTCTTCTTCTTCACCTTCCCTTATGCTGCACAACCCACGATAACAATAATATGAATCCATCGAACCTTTCTTCTTCTCCTTCGTTTGCTGTTGTTTGTGCTTGTATTTGGGGACAGCACAGACAGCTGCCAATTTTTACTCCATTGTTGAATCCTTCTTCTCTCTCTCTCTCTCTTGTACTCTGTCTCTCTGATCTTAGTTAACGATGGCCTCTTTCTTCCTGCCCCACTTGAGATAAGACGACCAAGAAGAGGTAAATCATACAAAATGGACGGCGAGGATCCTCCCTCCTCCTCCGGTACGCCGCGCAAGTCCCTCCTCCGGTCTGCCACTTGGACGGCCCGCTCAAATTCCAATTCCAAACCTAACCCTAACCCTAATCCTAATTCTAATCGGCCCCCCAAACCTGGCCGCCTCGCCCTCCCCCCTCCCCCGCCCCTCGCCGCCTGGCCCCGCCCCGCCTCTGACGACTCCGGCTACTGGCCCGCCACGCCCTCCACCGCCGCCGCTCCTGCCGCGGACGATGGCGACGGCGACATCTCCCGCGTGGACGACCACGTCTACCTCGGCGGCGACTCGGCGGCCCGCAATCGCGCTGCTCTTCGTCGCAACGGCATTACCCACGTGCTCAACTGCGCCGGCGGCGCCTGCCCCGATCACTTCCGCGGCGAGCTGGCATACCGTACCCTGTGGCTCCGCGACTCCCCCGCCGAGGACCTCGCCTCCGTCCTCTACGACGCCTTCGACTTCCTCGAGCGCGCCCGCGTCGCCCCACGCGGCCGCGCGCTCGTCCACTGCCGTCGCGGCGCCTCCCGCTCCGCTGCCCTCGTCGTCGCCTACATCATGTGGCGCCGGGCGCTCCCTTTCGACGACGCCCTCCGCACCGTCCGCGCTGTGCGCCCCTCGGTGGATCCCAACCTCGGCTTCGCTGCCCAACTCGTCCGCTGTCAGCGCCGTGTCCACGCCCTCCCTCCGACACCCGGCTCTGCAGCCCTCCGCGCGTATCGCTTGGCCCCCCAGTCTCCTTACGACCCCCTCTACCTCGTCCCTAAATCCGTCGACCTCAGCGCCACCTCCGGCTCGGGATTCCTCGATTCTCGGGGCGCGTTCGTCGTCCATGTGCCCACCGCCATCTACGTCTGGCTCGGCCGCTACAGCTGTCCCGCCATGGCCGCCGCTGCCGCAACTGCCGCGCTCCAGGTCGTTCGCTACGAGCGCGCCGAGGGCCCTATCACCACCGTCCACGAGGGTTCCGAGCCTGCAGTCTTCTGGGCCGCCCTCACCGACAAGCCCCCATCCCCCGCCCCAGAAGGGCTTCTTGGGAACAGGACAGTGGAGCTATATGATCTCGACTACGACATCTTCCGCAGAGCCGCAGCGAGAGCCAGAGTGGCGCCGCCTCGCCCACTGCCGTGGGCAGGTGCCGGGAGACGGCCCCCGGTGAAGGAGAATGGTTGGGGTCGCCTGAGGCGCAAGTTTGCAGAGAAGGGCTGGAAGGAGATCATAAAGGCAGTGGTGGAGAGCAGGAGTTTTAACAACGACGAACCGCATGCAACGGATACAATTCGGTCCCCCGGGTCATTCTCAGTCGAATCAAGCGCCACACCATCATCCTCGTCGGCGGACTCTGCTTCGATTCTGTCCACCTTCTCGCCAAACTCGTCATCGTCCTCAGATTGGTACAATTTATCACCACCAAGGTCAGAATTGCATAGGATGCCACAAACTGAGCTGAATTCAGAGTTGCAACCTATGGATTCTGGAAACGTGAAGGGAAAGGATTTGAGATCATTAGCTGAACGTAGAAGTAGCAATGCTCCTTCTTTGGTTCTATTACCATCAGCTGGTGATGCCGATGGAAGACCCTCTCCAACAGATTTTGTAAGGGACTGGTGTCCATCTCCTCCTTTTATTTCTGAAGTGGAAGATGATCAAGAAACTTTTGATCTAGAGCGACGACTCTCATTGGGTGCTTCTGATCAGGGTGACGCTGCAGAGGATGAAGCTTCTTGTGCCGATGACCATAACCAAGCAATTCACCCTGTTCTTTTCCGGTGGCCAGATATGGAGAAAGTGGAAGATGTTCATCCTGGACTCCTTGACACCGAATCAGTGTTCTTGTTGTTGGCATCAGAATCAAAATCAGGTTCAAGAAAGCCGAGGACAAAAAAAATCTATGTGTGGCTAGGAAGAAATAGTGGGAAGGATATTAGCGGAGTCAAGGAAGAACATGAGCTTATGTATTTGGATAGGGTTAGCACAGAATTCTTCAATCACATGGGTATTCCGGTGGACACTCCTGTACAGGTACCTAATACTTTTGTCAACCTATTCATGCTTTTTCCTTGATGTATATGCTGATTTGTAATACTATTCTGATTGCAAATCTGGTCTTATTCATAAATTCTTTTTGGGAAATATCTGTCTTCCATGTTTTCAGAGAATTTGTCATTGATGAAATCTGTCGTTATTTTTTATATGAGAATGTTTGTTATGCAAATAATATAGGATCTTACATGTGAACAAGGTGCACTGTCCTTGGAGATTCCATCTCATAATGCCCATCCTACTTATTTTTAACTAGGATTATTGAGGCATTTATCTGTTAGGCTAGTTTACTTGCTACGGAACAAACCATCGATTGGGAGAAGAAGACTATATCATTAAACAAGCTAGAATCCAGCCTAGTACTTGTATTTAAGTTCAAGGAGAGAGAAACATAACATTGCAAGATTCTTCTAGATCCTAAACTTTTACCTTTTCGAATTCCATTTACACTTGTTCTATCGACCAGGTATATTTTATTAACTCATAAAGTTGAGAATAGGAAGTTGTCTAGAAACTGTAACTTCTTATACTGGCAGTTCAATGGCGGAAAATAGTTCATGTAGCTAATCCCAAATAGTTGGGACGTTATGGAGGAACAAACTGTTAAAACTTAGCAATGTCATTTTGGTGTATATACAAGTAGCAGAGGTTAGATGCTGATGCAAGCGGCAACTGTCTGTGGGCTATTGAGTTCATAGTATATTCATATGCATTGTTAACTTTCTCTGTAGGAGAAGTTGCATGGATTCTCTCATGAAAGGTGAAGAATCATACCTTATTGTGGAAAATTTCTGTTACATGTCTGTAGGAAATCATGTATTTCAAAAGCTCATAACTTGTCTGGGTATGTATGACAAAGCTGAAACCATAGGGTTCAGCTTTTACCTGGATTTGTCAATGCACCTGGATTGGTTATTTTTTAGAAAAGATTTGAAGAATTCTCTGGGAATAAATTGCCAAAGTAGTTTGCTTAGAGTTTGCATCTACTCTTCTTTTCTTCCTTCAACTTGTCCTTTTGCATCAATTTAGATCTAGATTTAGTCAACTGTGTGGAAATTATATTAGATTCCTTCAGTTCCAAAAGTCTCATAATTTATGTCTACATTTCAATAATAGATATATGCAATATTGCTTTTCTGAAACCTTCTATAAGGCAAATAATTAACAAAATTTTCCATCGTAAATTCCAAATTCTCTTCATGTTGTGCCATCTTTCCCTACATCGTGGTCTACTTCAATCAATTCATGAACTTTATCCTTTTGATCTTGGTGCTGTCCATAGGTAGCCATTCGCCCGCACACAGAACCATGCTCCTGTTTCTGAATTCATGTGGTTGGACTAAATAATTATCATGGAGGGATATCTATTTTACTTCTTATGAAGTAGTGGGCTGATCTCTCCATTATCTTACTGGAATTAGCAGGATATGAAATAGAACCTAGTAAACAAATATCCATCTTAGGATGTGTTTGCTTCCCTTAATCGAACTCTCTCTCCTCCATCAAAGATTACTGTTTTTGAGAAACTGTGACAAACTGTAAATCCTAACCATACAACATTTGCCATAAATTTAGAAGATTGTCTGACATAACCCACTTTCCTCTACTATCCTCCTTCAGAACAAAATTCACATATTAACTTGACAAAGTGAGATGGCTATTTATGTCTGTTGATTGATTTATGGCTGAGATAGTCGAGGGTCAATACATAGATAATTATGTAGTTCACAGTTTCCAATATGCAAAACATGGAAAAGGTGTTTAGGTGAAATTATAATTATATAAGTTGTGACAATTCTGCTATTGTTGTTGTTGTTTTTTTTTTTTTTTTTTAATCTGTACAAAAGGAGTATTACTGTGGGAAACCATGTTGGCTCATTCAATGAATTCTTAGTTTCTTGCTTTGCTGGCCCTAGATGTGGTGACGTGTCTGTTTCTATGTAAAGTCTTCTCTAGAGTAAAATATGTGATCAATCAGTCTAATATGCCATATCTTTAAGGTAAAATCAATTGCTTGTGTGTAGTTTGTTGAACAAAAGCTAAATATATTATTGTGTATTCAACAGATAATTAGAGAGGGCCAGGAGCCAGAGCAATTCCTGAATCACCTCTTCTCATTCCACCAAGCTACAGAACGCCATCCGAGGTGAAGACACTTAGAACAAGGAACGATGTGACGTTCCTTTGGACCACGGGCTATGCTCAAGCCCTGTTGGAGGACATGTACAGTGTTCTGTCCTCACCCAATGTCACACTAAGTACATGGGCATAAGATCCTCAGCCGTCACCCAAGTTGTGACTGGAGCTGGACAGTAACAAGGCACAAAACCTTCAAGTAAAAGATCGATCTCCTGTTTTTTACTTGAGAATATAATCATGGTGGCAGGTTATTTCAAGAGATTTTACATTGGACAGAAGAAGCTTGCCAAACTACAGTGATCCTTTGCTGTCCCTCTGCCGCTGCGCTCGTGTCACTCATCCAAACATATCAGGTGAAATCCCCGTACCTCCTCTGGCTTGTACGTAACACTTGAATAGGCATAATTTGTGCTTTTCTTTTTCTTTTTTGTCCCTCGAAGGTGTTTGATGAGTAATAACAACATCACACGCCTTTTCCGGAAAGCTTAATGGTCACCTATCACGCGTCTTTCCAAGATTTTGAAAGGACGGAATGTGTGGGACAGCAAACTAGATCACAAAATAGAAAAGAGTAATCCAATAAACGAGAAGAGACTTGAATCGTTCCTGTTGGTGATGGTTATCCATGAATCCTCCACATTGCTTATGTGGAAGAGGTCCTATCTAAAGAAGGTATGAGCTGGCCAAATCCGACTATATCACTTGAGAATAATGTCAGCACCGGATTTGACAGTTGTCGAACATCTGACCAGGGAAAAACTAGATTGCATTGGGTCGATGCCCCCAGGTCTTGCGCTTCGTCGCTGCTGACGAGGCAACCTTATCCACCAGGTCATGTTCTAAATTTATATCCTCAAAATGGGAACAAATCCCTGCGTTCTTTTGCCTCTTATTTTGGCCAACCACTTTAATGGCAGCTATATTCAGATTCATGCCAGCCATCTGGACCATCTCATCCTTCCTCTTCTCTCTTTATAAACACCCTTTTGACCAATCCCATCTCTCTCTCCTTCCCTCGTAAAAGCTCAGCTTGATAGGAAGTAACAAGAAGAGCTCTGTCGGTTGTTGCAGAGATGATTGCTTCTCCTGCTGATGCTGATGGCTTCCGGCGATGGCACGAGGCCGGAAACGATGATCACATCCCTCCCGCTGACGTTCGCATCGTCACGTCCGATGGGCAAAGCATCGCCGCGCATTCGAGCCTTCTGGTATTGCCTTCTCTCCGATGATACTGCCTACTCTCTCCGCGTGTGATTGTTCTCCCTCATCGTTATGAATGCATCCGTATAGGGTTCGGCTTCGCCGGTGTTGGAGCGGTTGTTATATCGTCCGCGTAAAACCTGGAACTCCGACTGGATCATCCACATCCTCGGCGTGCCACATGATGCAGTGCTTGCCTTCGTTCGCTTCCTTCACTCTTCTTCGAGGTAAATTACTGGAACTTGGTCTCGCATTAGTCCGGATCTGGGCTCGAGCGCTAATGGATTGATGGTGGGTAGAACGGTGCTGACTTCAAGAGAGGCAGAGGAGGCGATGGGGAGGCACGGCGTGGCTCTGCTGGCGCTGTCGCACGCGTACCGGGTTCCGTGGCTGAAGCGGGGGTGTGAGGCCGCCGCCGCCGCCAGGGTGAGCGCCGAGAACGTGATGGACGTGTTGAAACTGGCGAGGATGTGCGATGCGTTGTGGCTGCGTCAGCGGTGCATGAGGCAGGTGGCGAAGGACTTTGCGGCGGTGCAGCAGACGGAGGGGTGGCGATTCGTTCAGAAGCATGACCCCGCACTCGAGCTCGAGATCCTCCAGTTCTTGGAGGAAGCCGACCAGGTTCGTGACCTGCACATGGACGCATGTAATCCGATCGGAAAGGCATTGCCCAGGAAACGTCTTGGACTCTATGCAGTTTCTGGCGAAGGATTAGTTCGAGTACTCATTCCCGATCCCGCATGAACATGCAGAGAAAGAAGCGATGGAGAAGAGAACGAGCGAACCAGGAGATGTACCAGATATTAGGCGAGGCAATGAATTGCCTGCAACACACATTCGCCGGCGGCTGCGCGGACGAGGCCTCGAGCGGGAAGAAGTCCCCGTGCAAGAGTCCTCTCACGTGCCAAAGACTGCAACACCTCCTCCGCCACTACGCCACCTGCGACAAGAAGTTGGCCCCAAAGTGCTGCCCACATTGCACGAGAATGAGGCGGCTCTTCCGCCTCCACTCCTCCCTCTGCGATCAAACTGCATCCTGCAAAGTCCCTCTCTGCAAGTACGAACTCTCTCTCTCTCTCTCTCTCTCTCGTTTCATGGTCGCCGGAAGTTTTCAGCTCAACAAAGTTGGCCATTCCTCGTGACTCCTGCAGGCAGTTCAAATTGAAGGCGGAGAGAGATCAGGGAGAGGAGAAGACATGGGGACTCCTAGTCAAGAAGGTGGCAACTGCAAGAACCATGGCATCTTTGGCCAACAGGGAGAGGTCGGAACTCGTGCAGAGGTCGTGGACAAGATACAGAGGCGCAAGATGACTTGGCCTACTAATTTAAGCACAATGCCTTATTCTTTCTTCCATAGTTGTACACAACATTAGCTCCAATTATAATTGTCGTAGACAATATCGACGCTTGATACCGCAGTAATGCATCGCTGTAGCCTCTGAAGACCCATTCTTTCTTCATCATTGCTTCTTCCGAAGCATCAAAAGATCAATTTTGAATAACAGTGCAACCTAATTCAGGGAAAGAACATAAAAAAATGGTTTTTTTTAGGGTAAAAGAACGTACAAAGACGAGAAGACAACCCCTTGACGTCTGACATGACCTCCGGCGGAGCCCCTGGTCCTTGCAATTGATGGCCATAAGGGAGGGAGTGCGCCAGACGCCGGCTCTTAGAACCGAGCGCATCCAACCCGATGTGGGTTGGAATTCGTTCCCCTTCCGGTCTTCCCTTGCGTCTCGTCTCCTGCTTCGGCACGGCGTGGTTAGGGTTTGCGCGCACAACTCCTCCAGAGCCGTCCGTCCGTCCCACTTCTCGTCCCAACGTCATACTAATACTGCACTTCCAAACAAGCGAGCTCCGACGAGTTCGAACCGCGTCCAGTGAACAAACCTACCCTCCGACATGGGACCCACAAAGGCCCTGCCCAAACCCGTCACGCGAGCGGCATGAGTGGGCGCCGGTCCACAGAGTGGAGCCCACATGACGACCTGCGTCACGATCCAGTTGGCCTCGTATGATTGGCCGGAAGCTTTACAGATCAAGCAGCAAGGAAAGGTGAGCGCTCGGGCTTCCA
This sequence comes from Musa balbisiana, assembly GCA_004837865.1. Taxonomy (NCBI): domain Eukaryota; kingdom Viridiplantae; phylum Streptophyta; class Magnoliopsida; order Zingiberales; family Musaceae; genus Musa; species Musa balbisiana. Next base: position 9,815,572 of record CM017193.1, on the reverse strand, counting down.
GCATCGGGTAGATGAAGCCGTTAAAAGGAAATGAAAAGCCTTTCGGGGAGAGCAGAGGGTTCTGCGGGGGTTTTAGGCAGAGAAGTGAGCATTTGGGCGAGGGAGACGATACCAAAAGGTTAGGGTTCCGACGGCCTTTACGAAGAAGCAAAAGCAAGGAAAAGCGAAGATTTGGGAAGGAGGAGGGCAAAAGATGGCTGGTGTCAAGAAGAATAGTGAGATCCGGAAGGACAGCGCAAGGCAGTGCTCTCCCGGGAAAAAGCTCTCCTTCTCCTCCTCTTCTTCTTTTCCTTCTTGCTCCGACCCGTCTTCTTTCTTTAAGATCATGCTCGGTAATTTCAGAGACTTCTTGGTATGCCTTCTATTCTCTTATTTTGTGGCATTTTTTTTTCTTGTTCATACCTTTTATATCCTCATAGAAAATGTGCCATATCTCTGTTTGTCAAGTTTTTGGGATCAAAACCTCGCTTCTCTATAGTTGTGAGTTCTTGTGTTGTTTCTTCGGTTTATGGTACGCTTCTTTCAAGTGCTGTCTTTGCTTGGATTTAGTCATGGTAACTGGCAAGAGGATTTTATATTGTGGGCAGCCTATAACAGGTCTATTTTTAACCAGTAGATGTTTGCTTTCATTAGGGAAACATCTAAGGATGTTTGCTTTCGATGCATTATTCTTCCTTTTTCACATGCAATACTTTTTGGGTACTATTATCTAATATCTTCTCTTAAACAATTGTATGTAGCTCATACCACCAAGATTCGCTGATAGATTAGTTGGCTTAGTCAATCAGAATGTATGTCTTGAAGATCTTCATGGAAGCTCTTCTAGTGTTAAAATATCTATGGTTGATGGTTCATTGGCTTTTAAAGGAGGATGGCATGATTTTGTGTTGGATCATTCCATTGATGTTGGGGAGTTTTTGGTGTTCAAGCATGTCAGTAAATCATTGTTTTTTGTTCAAATGTTTGGAATCGATGCCTGTGAAAGGGTACAATTTGGCGAAAGAAACAGCAAACAATTATGCACAAAGAAGACTATTAAGGCAGATTTATCTCTTGAAAGGTCTCAGCTGCATAAAAGGCGCAAAACCTTTGAAACATCGAAAGATGAATATTGTCCTGCTAAGAAAGATCTGCAGAAGATACACGATTCTTCTGTTAGAATTGCAGAAGGTGAATGTGTTGTTAAAGTTGTGGTAGAACCTGGTGGTGAACCTGAAAAAGCTCCTCAACATCACCATGATCCTGGAAGTCCACAAATTGCAGAGGTCAAGGACCTAACTGGACCACTGGTCAACATGATCAGTCTACAAGTTGTAGAGGAACCCCAAAAAGAAGCTTCTGTTGAACAATTCAAAACTTGTGTTGGAGTTTCTGTTGAACGATCCAAAACTGGGATTCATTTGGACAATATGTTGACATTCCCATTGGTTGAAAGAAACTTATTGGATCATGAAGATAGCTGTGGCAAATCCCAAACTGCACCTACAGTTGCTTTCAGAAGTTGTGGGACCAACAAACGGAGTATTTGCGGTTGGGGCTCCCCACTGCCACTAAATGCAAATGAGAATTTTCTAGCAGGAGAACAGAAAGAACACATAATCCAGAAGATAGGTTTGAACGGACACCAGACTCCTGGAGTTATGGGTGCAAACTTGGTTGCATCTGAGGAGGTTGCTTGCAAATTTCTTCTCACAGAGGAAGGCATATGCCACATTGTCAATGAAGATCAGAAGAATGGACTCGGTGCAGTTTCAGTAACCCCTGTTAGTTTAACTGCCACTGAAATTGGTACTTGCATAAGCTGCAATTACAGTGACACCATGTCTAAAGATGCCTTCTCTCATCTCGAAAGTGTTTGTGAAAATGGTCATGTGCCAGGCAATGGTATGCATGCATGCAGCAAGACTATGCATGCATGTGAAGATAAAGGTAAGTACCAATAGGCCAAAAGGGATTTGATTTCTTCATCATAGATTTTCAAAATTATCATAGGTGTTTCCGATGTTATTTTTGTGTCATCCTCATTGTCTCTTCCATATTTTCTACAGAGAATGAAAGAAAAATACTTTGCTTGTAGGAAATACCCCCGGCTTTTTATCTAGAAAAGAATTGTCTTCATCGGTTGGAAGTGTCGGATGTATACTACGGAATGTGCTTGGTACAAACACTGCTGTGGGAAATAAATGCCAATCTGGTGATTGTTATCTGGACTTCTCTTTTCTTTTTCTGTATTCAAACTTTCATATATGTCCAATGACAACAGTAATAGTTGAGTTGAAAATGTATGATAGTGCCTGATACCGTTCCAGTAGAGGACAAGGAGGAGAATGCTTTCTGCTTGAGAAGCCAAAATCTTAAAGCCGTTAAGATCGAAAACATGGATTTAGATAACCTGTCTTCGGCAACTCTTTTCTGCTTCAGCTTAACCTTATCATCCAACACTAGGTGCTTGCTTGTGAGTATTTCTCGTAACATCCTTAGCAAACTTCACATTTATATACAACTCACTGACATTTGGCTTAAGATGTGCATGATATTTGCTGGTGTAAATTTGAGCAGCAATTTAGATGAATGAGTTTGTCCATCGGACTAGATTAGCTCAGTTTTAGTATAACATATGCAGATTTAAGTACTGTTGCGTAACATTAAAAAATGAAAAATAAAAATCAGGTTTTAGTATAATCATCATTCGATTGAATTACAAATACTAACTAAACGTTAAATCGATCAACAAATAATGTCATGTTGAGCATCTTTGTGATCCGCCACTATAAGACAATTTCAATTCTTTTGTTGCTTTATCATGCAGTTGGTTATGATGGTAGCATCTCATCCATTCATATTTTAGCACGTCTGACATTGAATTTTGGTATTGTATCAGATTTACTGACTTGAGTTTGGCAAAATTCTTCTTTCATGCAATTTTGAATTCGTGACCTAAATGGTGATCAGCTTGTTGTCCTTGTGTTTTGGCACTGTTGGATTCCATCTGCCTTTTGTTTTGCCCATGAAAAATATGTCTCCTTGACACCTGTATCAAGGCAGGACCTGGATTGTGTGATTTTGAAACATTCTTTAATTTGATAATGTGTTTATCAAATTGGTGTGAATTTATTTCTTGAAATGAGTCAATTTACCAGTTGTGTGATGAATGTTATTATTCAAAATTCTGTTATTGACAGATCTTGCCTCCGCACTTCATATGAGGTTTCATTTTTCTTCTAGATCTTGCCATAAAAAATGATCATCATAAAACTGGGTGAGAATTTGCTCTTAAATTTTTTTAAATAGTTGACAGTGACTATCTACTGCCACAGAGTTTACCTATCATATTTGTTTCAAGTAAAAAAGAGCATGAGTTAAATTAATAAATTGACAAAAATTGCACATGATGTATTCTAGATGAGTTGTTGAAACATCTCTGCTTGCCTATGTTGGCTGACTGCAGCTAGTTTTTTCTTAATTCCCTCAAGCAATCCATAGACCCTACATTGGCGGAAGCTTTGGATGACCCATTTTTCGATAACAATGGCAAAAATGTTACGACTCTTATACTCTATTTGCTTATTACATACTCCATTTATATAACCTTCTTGATTGCTGTCTGTCTTGCTGAAAGATCACTTTTGCTGGCCACATCTTTCCTCTGGATGTAAGTTCTCTCTGTTGGGCTTTTTATGAAACCTTAGTCTTATTTATTCTCTTGCAATTAAGATAAAGGTTCTTTGGTTGGGCTAGCGTACATTATGGTGTTATTTTCCCTCCAGAAATTACTATCAAGGATTGATCATTAAGTTCGTGGACACGGAATTAGTAAAATAGGAAAAATGACCAATGATGATAAGCAGGATTAATACGAGGATTGATAAATGTTTGAACGCAAAATTGCTTAAAGAGGGCCAAAAGACATCATAGTAGGATTGGTTTGCTTGTTACACTTTTTAATGAATGAGATGCTGTTGTTAGTGTTAGACTTTAAATAATTGAGACATAATGTGCCCTTGTGTTTCTCATCTTGAACACTTGCAGGAGTTGCCCCAAAAGTTGCCAGTTAACAATGGCAAGAAAAGACAAAAAGTGATAATTCTCCAGGATCCATCCCACAGATCATGGCCTGTCATGTACCATGAGAGCACCTGGTTTATAGGCTTCACAAGTGGGTGGAATGAATTTGCAACAGTAAACAGCCTTCAGCGGGGAAGTCTGTGCGAGTTCTTTGTGGTAGCTGGCAAGTTTGAGCCTACGTTTCAAGTTCAAATGAGTCAACATTAGATATCAAGAAGTTCAAGTAAATTCTAGTACTTGCATACATGACCCCGTATGTGTCCTGAACATATGGGTTGTTTATACTAGCATTTTGGTCATAGTATTTGTTAGTGTCTTATGTTCACTCCTGTTTTGCTTACTCAATGGGTATTTTGAAAATGGATTACACCACCCAGCACAAAATGCAACATTTCTGGCACACTCAAACGAAATTACCAACCAAATATATTTGGTTATGTTTTGATATTTTCATCCGCCTGATTCTTGCAACTAAACAGAATGATGATCTGTGTATTTATCTGCAATCTTTCTGGAAAATCTTTCCAATGAGCAATATGAACCATTGTGAATCCATAAAACTCAAGTTTATGGAGAATCACCCAAGTTGTGTGGGAATATATATGCCTTGAGATATGGTGAACTTGGTTTCGGTGTGTCTGATTTAGTCCCTGATTGAAGTGGATGGATGAAGTTAAACTAACATGCTATCTCACAGTGACTTTAGAGTTATGTCTGTCAGGTTCTGCTATCTAAATGAATGGTGACAACTGGTGATGACAGATGAGGATCCAATTATAAGCACGATGAGGATTTTAATAAGAGAACATTTTGTGGATCATGGATTCTAGATAATGATGATGACTGCTGATGACGGATATGAATATTGTTGGGTGTGAACAACTTTATGCCGTGGCCTTGGGGTCGACACGGCTTGTTCCGAGTCTGAATGGCGAGGATCTCGTTCAAGGTCTCTCGGGGTTGCTGATGTGGGCGGTCGTGTGGTTCGATCGCAGTGGGGTTCGTCGGGATGTTCTGTCTGGAAGGATCTCCCTCCTCGGTCTCGGGGGGAGTAGCTCCGTCTTCGTACCTGCACACAGGTCGGGTCGGAGCTCGGCCCGACCCCTCCGACGATCAAGTCAGATGGGGTGAAGAAGTCTATTTTTTGTGTGTGTTCTATCGGGCTCTCATTTTTCTTCTCAGGGGCGAGGTTTATATAAGGTGACTTATTGTGTCTGACGTGCCTGTTTTGCAGGGAGCAGGATCGTACACCCGGCAACGTCTGATAGCGATGTAGGCGTGGCGTGAAGGATCGGGCCTGAGTAGGGCATTAATGCGCCTCGGTCGGCGTTCCGGTCCGTTTTGACCAGGTGCTGTCGGGTCGATCGAAGCGTGAGGCGTCATCTGGGACAGTTGATGTCAGCCCGAGTCTCGTCGCTATTATTATCCTCGTCAAATATGATGGCATAAGAGAGAGCATTCGGTGTCATTTGCTATGACAACAAACAGATGAAGTTGTCGGATCTTAGATGTGTTTGTGTTACCACATGGATATGGTGTAGGATGTTGGAGTTGCAACGTGATCGAAGCACTTAATCCTCTCCTTCCAAGCTGGTGATCTAAGCAAAGTGTTGTAGGGTCTCGCACACAGGCCATCTTCTCCTCAGCTCAGCATACAAGAAGACCCCTTACACCTTCGACGGCAGCTCTTCCCTCTCCCTGTTTTGCAGGGAGCAAGATCGTACTCCCGGCAACGTCTGACAGCGATGTAGGCGTAGGCGTGAAGGATCGGGCCTGAGCAGGAGTTAATGCGCCTCGGTCGGCGTGAGCAGTCATCTGGGACAACTGACGTCAGCCCGAGTCTCATCGCTATTATTATCCTCGTCAAATATGATGGCATAAGAGAGAGCATTCGGTGTCATTTGCTATGACAACAAACAGATGAAGTTGTCGGATCTTAGATGTGTTTGTGTTACCACATGGATATGGTGTAGGATGTTGGAGTTGCAACGTGATCGAAGCACTTAATCCTCTCCTTCCAAGCTGGTGATCTAAGCAAAGTGTTGTAGGGTCTCGCACACAGGCCATCTTCTCCTCAGCTCAGCATACAAGAAGACCCCCTACACCTTCGACGGACAGCTCTTCCCTCTCCCTGTTTTGCAGGGAGCAGGATCGTACTCCCGGCAATGTCTGACAGCGATGTAGGCGTGGCGTGAAGGATTGGGCCTGAGCAGGAGTTAATGCGCCTCGGTCGACGTGAGGCGTCATCTGGGACAGCTGACGTTAGCCCGAGTCTCATCGCTATTATTATCCTCGTCAAATATGATGGCATAAGAGAGAGCATTCGGTGTCATTTGCTATGACAACAAACAGATGAAGTTGTCAGATCTTAGATGTGTTTGTGTTACCACATGGATATGGTTTAGGATGTTGGAGTTGTAACGTGATCGAAGCACTTAATCCTCTCCTTCCAAGCTGGTGATCTAAGCAAAGTGTTGTAGGGTCTCGCACACAGGCCATCCTCTCCTCAGCTCAGCATATAAGAAGACCCCCCACACCTTCGACGGCAGCTCTTCCATCTCCTCGCGACCTGTGCTTTTTGAGCCGGTCAACATGCGAAACCCACCCACAGCAGCCGCCTCCTCCTCTGTCTCTTGCTTGGCTACTACTACTTCTGCATGCTTCTTTACGGTCCTAGGTGATTCCACCATTGCTGCATCGAGGACATGGGTCGACTCCAGGATTCAGTACAGTCCAGGTGGAGCAGAGATCCTTATCTGTACACGCGTTACTCTCTCCCTCTCTCTCTCTCTCTCCCTCTGTCGACTTTACGATTGTGCTTGTGGATGCTCGAGTTGGGTCATGTTTTGCGTCCTCATGCAGCCGACGTCACTGTAGAGATGAGTCAGTCTCCAACGGGTAGCAATCTTCGCCTTACGTACACAGCTTGTGCTCTACTACTGTTGGTGGGAATCAATTGATTACCAACCTCCTCGTCCATGTTCTCATACTCAAGAGATGATGATCTACCTGCTACGAGTCATTCAGATACTACGTATAGGGAATGCATGCCCCCCACAAAAGTTAGGGTAACCTCGTATACTGTTAGCTTTTGGTGTCAAGTGATTCTCATCGAGATGGTTGATCAGCTCGATTTGGTCTGACATCTGAGCCTCGACTTAGTGTGAGAGTCACTCTTGAGGTGGTTAGCGACGCTTGACCGTGTAATTCCGACGAATCTTAGTGTCACTTATCTGTTGAAGTCAAAAGATCCAAAGGTGGATTAAGGATAGTGGAATGAGTGAGAGAGGGTGTCTCGTCTCGGGGTCTCTAATCCCCAATAACTAGTAAAAATATTCTTGGAATCAAAAACATTTCTCACGAAATATTTTCTTTTGATAATTATTTATACGATAAACCCACTTTATTATATTTTATCCTTTTCTGTCCAATCGATGCTCACATATGGAGTTTGTAATGTAGACCAATGTATTCCCTATCATGTATAACATTGACATGAAACGAATGTGTGTGTATATAGGCACCTATTACACCAAGTAAAAAATGTATCATTTTACCTTTTTCTTTCAGGTAAGCTAAGTTGGGCTAACTTTTCCCCTCAACGTGGTCAAACATTCATACTCATCACAGTGATGAGTGGAAGGAGAGTTGAACATAACTCATGTCATGCTGTGTACCAACAAGCGATCCCTTCTCCTAAGGCAAGTAGTAAGCCATTTCCTCCCTTTTTCTACCATTCAAAGCTCTTTTGACTTCATCATATATTTCGTTAATATTGCCACATGCTTTGAACCAAAGATGAAAATTGCCTAAAATTGACCACAAAATACTTTTTTTTTTTTTTGTCTTTTTGTGTGTTTAGGGTTGAGATAGGGAGTGAAAAAAAGGTGGTTGGTATGTGAAAGATGGGCATAGACTTTGTCATCACCTCACACATATTTATAGGTGGTAAGGAGTTTAGGTTTGGCCAGATTTGCAAATCTTAACCCTAGTCCAATCTTTTTTGTAGTGGGTCAATAAAGACTATTTTCTAGCTAGTCCATGATCAATTGACTCTCCCAACCATCGCCCATCCAAACAAAAGAAAATATTAGCATCAAATTTCTTGATGCGAAAATAATACTCTTTTTCGTGTTAATTTTGATTGTCTAACTTGTGCTCCCACTTTGAGTGTCTAATGAGTCGTAACTTTGCTTTCAATCATCTTAACAAGCTTTTGACTTGAGATTTCTTATAATTACGATCGATACGAAAGTAGAATATTTAATAGTTAAAAAATCTCTAATGGTACTCAAAGAGGTAATCTAGAAAAAATATTATTCGAATCAAATTATTAGATTTAATTGAAAAAAATCTGAAATTTTGATAGTTTATTATATTTGCATATGATTATTATATTCATTATATTTACATATGCATACGAAACATATTATATTTATAAAAAATAAAAAAATATATATTATACGTTACCTTTCTGTGGTGCGTTAGTTCTCCGTACGTGTCTTTTGATGGATGTTGTTGCGTGACCTCCCACAAAAACGACGTTGATAGATACTCTAATCGGTGTTCGACGAATGGTCTGCCATCGGTCACAGCTGGTGTCCACGCCCCCGCTCGCTCGGTCCGTCTCAGAGATCACCAACATCGCCTTTTGACGTCGTGTTCTCTTTCTCCCCGTCCAAGGTGTGAACTGATGAAGAAGGAAATCCCATCGACAGCAGTCGTGGCTGGTTCAGTTCGGACGTCGAGAACACAAACCATGTGCGCTCGCGTCCTCGCGTCCTCTCCGCTACCAACCCACTCCACTCCCGCCCAGCTGCGTCGCCATCTCCTTGCAGAGGCTCCATCTGACCGAGGCCGCAGACGTCGGCAGCGATGATGGTGAGCTGATGCCCGGGCTTGACCGTGGCCACCAGTTCCGCGGATGGGTGGAAAGTGGCGTCCGGAAAGTATATGGCTCAGGAACAAAGCATGAAGCTTTGACCTGTAGTGTAAAGCGCACCAGAAATCTCCAGTTTGGTTCTTCTGTATCTGAGGCATAAAACTAAGGGAAACAAAAGTCAAATTAGCTTCGATTTCTGTAGCTTTTCTTGCACTGTTCCTATGTTTTAGTCGACATTTGTTTTCTTTGGATTGTTGGGATTAAAATAGGAGAACAGGATGAACAGGGTGCCCTGCTTTTGACTTCGCATTCAGATGAACAGATCATAGATTGCGCAGAGACATCATAAATGAATCATATTAATTATTTCTGTCGCAACTTCTGCCATGAAAGATGCATCTGTTGCTGACTAGCTATCGAGTCTGACCTATTTTGACGCAGATTTATCATTGATTTCGATACATGACAGGAAGGAGAAGTCAAACGGCTGTGGCTGCATCCTCTGCGGTCTCCGAAGGCGCTTGATGGTCCTGTGTGGTATCCATCGTCCTCCTCGTCTTCGTCGCCCACCTGTAAACCCCCATCACGTAGTCGGACGCATGCAGCGCGACGTATGTCCCCATCCCGGCGATGATCCCGTACGCTATGGAGTAGGTCAGTGGCATCAGAATCATGGTGAGGAACGCCGGCACCGCCTCCTTGGTCTCCGACCACTCGATCTCCTTCACCATCTTCATCATCATCGCCCCCACCAGCACTAGCGACGGCCCGACCGCCCACGGCGGCACGTTCGTGAAGAGGGGCGCGAAGAACAGGGATACCAGGAACAGGAACGCGACGGTGATGGCCGTGAGCCCGGTGCGGCCGCCCTCCCTCAGCCCCGCGGTCGACTCGAGGTACGTGGTGACCGTCGTGGTGCCCAGCGCCGACCCCACGATGGTGGCGCTGGCGTCCACGATGAACGCGCGGTACTCCCCCTCGAAGCCGCCGGTGTCGTCGGTGAACCCCCCGTACTCCGCCATCGAGTACATCGATCCGGTCGTGTCGAGGACGTCGACGTAGAGGAGCGTGATGACGGCCACCCACACCTCGCTCCTGTTGAAGCCGCTGAAGCTGATCCTCCCGGCCGTGCTCTTGATGATGTGGAAGTCCACCACCTTCTTGAAGTATTCGTAGCTCAAGTTCCCCGGCGGTGTGTCGGGGAAGACCGTGACGCTGGTGCCTCTGATCCAAGACACCAACGTCACGAACACGACGCCATAGATCATGCTGCCCTTGACATCCCACGACAGGCAGGCCGCCATGACGAGGAAGCCCACCGCGCCGAGCCAGAACGTGGGGCTGTGCATGGTGCCGCCGAGGCACTCCCCGGTGGCCGCGTCCGTCTCGGCGCACGCCGCGAGCGTGACCAACGTCGACGAGCTCGGCCCGACGAGGCCGACGCCCTCGCGCGCTTGCAGACCGGTGAAGGCGAGGAAGAGGCCGATGCCCGCGGCCGACGCGAGGCGGACGGAGCGGGGGATCAGACGGGCCAGCTTGGAGCGGAGGCCGAGCACCGACAACGCAAGGAACAGGCAGCCCTCGAGCATGACGGCAGCGAGGGCCGTCTCGTACGGCAGGCGGCCGGATCCGTGGAACCCTACCATGTTGTAGGCGAAGTAAGCGTTGGCGCCCATGCCGGGGGCTAAAGCCAGCGGCAGGTTGGCGAAGGAGCCCATGGCGAAGCTGCCGACCATGGCCGCGACGGCCGTGGCGATGACGAGGTCGTTCTTCGTCCTCGACAGGCAGCTCTGGTAGCCCGGGTTCTCGTCGACCTTGCACCCGGGACCGGCCGGCGGCGTGCAGTCTTGAACCGTGCACGGCCCGCCGGAGTCGGTCAGGATTGCGGCGTTGACGGAGATGATGTAGACCATGGTGAGGAAGGTGGCGGCACCGGCGCGGAGCTCTTTGGTGAACGAGCTCTTGCGGGTTTCGAGCTTGAAGTATCTGCCGACGGTGCTATGGGCAACGGCGCGGTTGAGGGCGCCCTCCACCCGACGCCACGAGCCTTCTCCTCCCATGCTCGCCTCCTCCCTTCGAATTGCTCTGCTCCTTCGGTGCTCGTCTTATATAGAACACGGCGATGTGCTTTCGATGTAGAACGCCGCAGACCACCTTTGACTGGGATTGGTCGGCAAAGATCTGTCCATACACATGGCGGCATCACCGTTCACATGATCGAGTTAAATCTAACGGAACAATCTTGGTTTAGCCCAATCCAGATTGAAACCCCGGTCCAGCATCAAGCCGGTCCAAGGCCCATGCCCGACCCTCGATGGGCTTCGTTAACGTAAGCGAGCCGGTGGAGTTATATATACCGAACCCAACAGAGCGAGGCCGGAAGGAGGAGATCGAGGGAACCAACAGAAGGAAGAAGAAGAAAGAGGGGCGAAACGAAGGGGAAATGGAGGCGCAACAGGGCACTCAGGAGCCGCACCTCGCGCTCGCCCACAAGCTCTTCCTCCTCTCCCACCCCGACATCGACGACATCGAGAAGGTCCGCCTCCGCGATGAGGTCCTCGATGCCGTCAAAGCCCACGGTAACGACGCCGTTTGCGATGAAAGATCTTCCTATGCCTTATCCTAGCTTGTTTCCTTGCCCTCTGTCTTCCGTTCGCGGCCGTGACGTCCTCGCCTTCTTTTTGCCCCAACAGACATGTCCTCGCTGTACGAAACCCTGGCCGCCGCCTCGGTGCTGGAGATGGACGCCGCGGTTCTTGATTCCATGAGGACGAGGATCGACGACGAGCTCAAGAAGCTCGATGACAAGTGAGATCCCCGTTCTTTTGCTTTCTCTATAGTTTCATGTGCTTATTTTAAGCTTTGGATGTTTGACACAAATGTAGTGTTTGATAAGCCGGCGCAGTTAAATCTCAAATATGTCCTAACATGCAGTATCAGTAGTTCTTATATTTGATCCTTGAGATCCCGCTAGCAAGATTTTGTGATGCATAAGGAGATCAAATTTTATTTCTGGGTAGGTTTATCTTTTGTATCACAAGTAATTTGTTGGGTTCTAAGTCACCGAAATAGCACCTCTAATTGTAAGAGTAAGACCATGCGCGTTGGCAGGCCTTTTCGTCACAAGTGATCTATGCATTACCTTCAAATCTGTGCTACGGAAAGGGGTTCCTCTGAATTCTATAAGATTTGAAATTGAAGATATGTCAAAAAGTAAAACTGAAGCATGAGTAAGTCCATTACTCAACAGAATAGATATTAAGGATATATCAAGCCAAGCCGAGCCAAGAATCTAAGTATTCAGTCACTTGAGGCCACGCCTAGCGTGTCAAAAGGGGAAATTTGTCACCAGGGATTCATCTTACCATCTTTCAAAATCATTTTTGGTTTCACAAGATCTTATGCTGTGATATTTTGTGTCTGGAGACAGTGTGACGCACTCTTAGGTGTCTTCTCAGAGCGTGTTGCAAGAGAGGTATTAATTCCTGATTTGCCAAGGGAATTGGCGTGGCGCTTGGGCTATGTTGGATCATGAGTCTGGTTGTACCTGACTAAATATTTAAAAAAAAAATCCCATTTAAAGATCAAGTGCTGCACAACCAAGCTTGCTCTTAAATGAGATGCTTCAGGCTCTTTGCCAGACCAGGTGAAACAGGTTGATGATTTTGTCTTGTGATCGATGATTATTTTCATGAAACATCTTCTTTCTTCTAGTATTATTGCAAGTGATCTATGCGAAGATGATAAAATTTTGCTAGCAATGAGTGAACGAACAATGCACAATGAAAATCCTGACCAACTGATGTTCATTGAAACACATTGCCTACACAAGCTATGCATTCTATATCTCGGATCCTATATACGTGAATGCCAAATGTTTATTGTTTGAAATAGAAAATGAATGAAAAGGGAGAGAATATTAACAAATATATATTGCACCATAAGAATGTCAAATGACCAGATCCAAGTTGAATGCATATTTGAATTTTAATGTCTACGGTGATGGCATAATCTATAAGAATCTTGTGCATAGTTGCTGTTGTAGTAACTGGAGGACATATATGGTTTTGTAAGATACCAGATGTGTTTGTATACATACATACATACATAAATATAAATATAAATGTAAATATAAATATATATATATATATATATATACTGTAATTTTTTAATGCAATTGTTTTTTTAATTAACTTAGCTACATGGTGTGTAGGGTCTTGACAATTTGCACTGATATTCTATGTTACATGATTATGTAGTATTCTCATAATAAATTTTGGTCCTACCAAATTCATCAATTATGATATAACATGACAGTTACATTTTGCTTTTAATGCAATAAAGGATTGCTGATGCTGAAGAAAACCTTGGAGAAAGTGAAGTACGTGAAGCTCACTTAGCTAAGTCCCTGTTCTACATTCAGATTGGCGACAAGGTATTCATGGCTTTAAATTTTTGTGGTTCATTGTGATACTGAGTGTTATGGTTGCACTAAAGATATTTTGTTCATCTTTTCAAATACAGGATAAGGCATTAGAGCAGCTCAAAACAACTGAAGGAAAAACTGTTGCTGTTGGTCAAAAGATGGATCTGGTCTTCTATACATTACAACTTGGTTTATTCTACATGGACTTTGATCTTATTTCCAAGTCCATTGACAAGGCTAAGAAGTAAGTTGTGGATTTTCTAGTGCTAGAATATATCCATTTTGCAATTTCTGGGAGGCTTGTGCTAAATCAATTTCATATTTACACAATTTTAACAGTTTATTTGAGGAAGGTGGTGATTGGGAGAGAAAGAACCGGTTAAAAGTATATGAAGGTTTATATTGCATGGCCACCAGAAACTTTAAGAAGGCAGCCAATTTGTTTTTGGACTCAATATCGACCTTCACAACTTATGAGCTATTGTCTTATGATACCTTCATTTTCTACACTGTCCTAACAAGCATTATATCATTGGACAGAGTATCACTTAAACAAAAGGTGCTTCATAATGAATGCCTGTTTTTTGTTTATTTCTTTTAACTGGGTTACATTATTGATGATTAATATGGCAGGTTGTGGATGCACCTGAAATCCTTACAGTGATTGGCAAGATACCACATCTATCTGAATTTCTTAACTCGCTCTATGGCTGCCGGTACAAGTCATTTTTTTCTGCATTCTGTAAGTGGACAATTGATAAAACATCTCCTTTTTTATGCAATCATAAATGACCTTATTTGTTTGCTTTGTATTTGCATAATCTTGTGTCTGTTATTTATTTTGTATCTAGTGGTATGCCATAATTTTTCAGCGGTCCTCATCCAAGTTCATTTCTTAGCATTGATGTTTGGACAGATTGATTAGTTATTTGCATGATCGTTTTTCTAGTTGCTTCAATTAAGTCTAATGGTGTTTCTAAGTGTGCAATATTTAGATCAATGTTTCAGATGTTGACAAATTTGGTGTCGATCAAAATTTAAATCTTTGATCTCGATTGATTGACATTAATTTTCTTTTTGTCTTATTAAGTTGTTAAAGTGATAATGCTTATATTTTTCATTCAGTTATGTATCTTCCTACATTTGTTACTCATCCACCTCAGTCATTCCTGCATTATTTACTTGCAATTTTTTGACCTATTGATTGCTTAGCTTAAGAATCTAATAGATGGAGCCAATTTTTATGATAATCTCAACTCCTATTTTTAAAGTACCATATGCTATTGAATTGCATCACTTGACAATTCTGCTCGGTTTCCTAACACTAGTAGCTTCACTTACTGTTAATATTATATTATGGTTGTCACCATGTTGCTTTCAAAGTCATCTCATTTATATTCACATCAAGCTTTCGTAAATTTCGACTTGGAATTTTGGTGGCATATGTTTTCAAGCATTAGTGATGCTATAATCAAAATAATCAATAAAGTGTTGTGCAAAAATTACCCATTTGGAAAATGCATGTCATTGGCTAACAGGTGGTTGCCATCAGCCTAATCCTCTTTCCAAGAAAGTGTGTGAAGTGTCCATGGGTTTTTTGAGCAGAAATATACCACACTTTCTATTTGCTAGCATAACTTTTTTTTAATTGTGGTCTTTGCTGGATTTTGCTTTTCAGCTGGGCTGACTGAGCAAATAAAGTTAGATCGATATCTACAACCTCATTTCCGGTTTTACATGAGGGAAGTTCGAACAGTTGTCTATTCCCAGTTCCTTGAATCATATAAGAGTGTGACTATGGAAGCAATGGCGACAGCTTTTGGAGTTTCTGTTGATTTTATTGATCTGTAAGTACTTCCACAAATCCTTGCTTATCAAAGTCTTTTAGGTTCCAAAAATCTTACATTCTTGAATACTTTGTGTCATTGTTATATAGGAACTTATAATCCAATTTAGAGTGAGGTTCACCGTACTGATACTACATGGGATGATTTCTGATGCCTTCTCCTTTTGGCCTGTGGCTGGCAGTCAGCTCTCTGAGTTAAATTAATTCTCTGGATTCGACTGAACACGGATCTATTACTTGTTTACTCATCTGCAGGGAATTATCTGGGTTCATAGCTGCTGGGAAGCTTCACTGCAAGATCGACAAGGTTGCCGGTGTTTTGGAGACGAACAGACCCGACGCAAAAAATGCACTTTACCAGGCAACCATCAAGCAAGGGGACTTCTTATTGAACCGAATCCAGAAGCTCTCTCGTGTGATAGACTTGTAATCAGATAACGTTTTCCTGTTCCCACTGGGAAACTTGTCTTCACGACTTCATCTACATCTTTGACAGCTTTTTGTAGTTGCAGCACTTTCATATTAGATTGCAACTCTTATTGATCCCTGTCCGCGAGAACTACTACTGTCTTCAAGCCTTTGCCGTGAGAAACTATATTCAGTAGTATTATTGGACTTATTTTTAATGGAATTGCTTTGACCTCCTAGTTTTATTTAAAGGTTGTTTTTCTCGTCGGAAAATACTTGGGTAGAAAGGTACATTAAATAACATGCCTGCGATGAGATATATGGCCTTCCACCTCGTGAAGAAATATGGATGTTCTAGACTGGTGAGATCACATCCCACGCATTTAGATGTGGCCCCAGATTGGATATCAGCCGTCGAGCTTTCGAGAGAACCGGATCTACCGTGATATATATTTCAATCGATGCTGCTGGTAAGAAATTGTAATTTTCCTTAGTTGCATATTTCAGATTTCATTCGAAATTGTGTTTGCCATCTAATTGACTTAAACTATATGGTCGGAAGCCGTAAATTTCTGTTCCATTCATTACATGTGACCCGAAATAACTGCAATATGATGATATGGTCAGCTTGTACTGGACGTTGCGTGTTGCCGACGAAGATAACGGGTTACCGGGCCAAAGTTCGCGGGTCGAACTGCACCCGAATCCGCTGTTCGTGATGAATGAATACGGTGTGAAAGGCAACCGAT
Organism: Musa balbisiana; assembly: GCA_004837865.1. Taxonomy (NCBI): domain Eukaryota; kingdom Viridiplantae; phylum Streptophyta; class Magnoliopsida; order Zingiberales; family Musaceae; genus Musa; species Musa balbisiana. The sequence goes on along the minus strand of CM017193.1, from coordinate 9,799,196 downwards.
TATTTCGAGAAAAAAAATATATTACTTCATGTAACGGGTTACCGGGCCAGCATCCGGTCTCGGGCGGGGTCGAGCTCAACCCGCATCCGCTGATCGCGATAAACGTATGCACGGTCAAGTCAAAATGCAAGAATAAGATCTCGCTCGGCTCCTTCCCTCGGCCGCTGCTGCCCTAATCCCAAAGGCAGAAAAGAGAGAGAGGAACCATACGAGCGAAGACGAATACGAGAATTGACCGACGGGTAAGGAAGGACAGGGTAACGGTGATTGTTGATTCTTGTATGGTTTTTCCTACTTTTGTTTCTGTTCCTGAAATTTCGAGACATATGAAAAAGGATTTCCGATTGTTCATTCGATCGCTTCCGTTTTCGTGGTAATTTCATTGGTGTTTACTGTTGTGTGATTTTCCTTGGATGCTTCCTGTTGTCTGGATCGCGATCAGGCCCACATCTTTCTCGAATACTCGGATCGGATGGCGAAATTGTGAGGAATAACCGAACACCTTTTTAGGAGTTTCTCCAATCTCGTAAATACAAGAAGTTTGGTCTAAATTTTATTCCATCATGCACAGCATCGTGTTTTGGTTGTTGTCAAGTAGTGATAGTACGATCTGTTCTCTTAGTCAATTTGTTTGTCTTTTGGATCCATTTCTTGTGTTGTCTTAGCCAATTTGTGTTGGATTTACTTACAGGGAAATGGCGGGAGGATTCAGAGTGCTGCATCTTGTGAGGCCATTCCTGGCATTCTTGCCTGAAGTCCAGAGTGCCGATCGTAAAATTCCCTTTAGGGAAAAAGTTATCTACACCGTTATATCCCTCTTTATTTTCCTAGTTTGCAGTCAGCTCCCTCTTTATGGCATACACTCAACTACTGGAGCAGATCCTTTTTACTGGATGCGTGTGATCCTTGCATCCAACCGTGGAACTGTCATGGAACTTGGAATTACTCCAATCGTGACTTCTGGCCTGGTGATGCAGCTCTTGGTTGGGTCGAAGATCATTGAAGTTGACAACAGTGTACGAGAGGATCGTGCTCTTTTGTAAGTGGTTCTTTTCTGATTATTTGATGGAAGCCTTTGAAACAATGTGCAGAAATCACTGATAGTTTTCTTGAGTTATGGTATTGTGCGTTTAGAAGATTCTCAAAGTCCAGCATTACCATATTTTATGTTGAACACGTAAATTAACTTGGGTTGGAAGTGTTGTAAGCTATCATGACAACATCACTTTATAAGAACATTCATTGTTTGGAAGCAATTCTACTGAGTATATTTCTTTTTTTTTTTTTCCACATAACCAGTGATATGCTAGAGGCTTGTGGTTAAGGAATGACACCAAAAATAAAAAAAAGTTCTTGATTTCAAACACATTTGAAGCATTATAATCATAACATAAAGGATCACAGTTAAAATTGACATGACGTTGTCTTCACCTTTATGGTTCCATCACAGTGCAAGATGAAACTATTTATGTTTCAAAAGAAGTTAAAATATCAGATGTCTTCATTATGGAAGATTAGATAGAAGGGACAATTGCATTAGATCCAATTGAAACTTTTTTTATAACTATCATCTATGTTTAAAGAGACTTCAACTAATTGACAAGAGGAGCAATGACCAAATGATCTAATAATTCTTAGTCAGTTAGTCTACCCTGGATTTTGTTATTATACCATGCTAGGCAAATGACCTGCGTATGGAAAAGAGATCATGAATTGCCTTTTCTTTGTACAAGAACAGGTACAAATAAACATTTGACACTTTACCATATTCTCCATCAACAGGCCAACATCTGATTTTTACAACAATATGCCAGATTCATGTATATGGTAGACATTCGTCTTGTATCGGATTCACAGCAACTCTTGTAATTCTTGTTACAGGAATTTTCTTTCATGTTACTTGCTTTGACAGTAAGCTGAGAAAATTGTATTCTTCATAGGATATAAAAAAATGAAACATAATACCTAAGTGATGTTCAGAAACCGAATTACTGATGGGAATCTAATAGCTTTTCTGTATTATCTCTTCTTCACAGTTATGTATTGTATCATTACTCCATAAAATCTAGTGGATGGTTGGTCTCTTGGTCTTTAATTCTTATTCTTATATTTTCAGAAACGGTGCACAAAAGTTACTTGGCATTCTAATAGCTATCGGGGAGGCAGTTGCATATGTTCTATCCGGAATGTATGGCAGTGTCAGCCAACTGGGAACTGGAAATGCTATTCTTATAATACTTCAGCTTTTCTTTGCTGGTATCATTGTCATTTGTTTGGATGAACTTCTCCAAAAAGGATATGGTCTGGGTTCTGGTATCTCATTGTTTATTGCTACCAATATCTGGTAAGTTTGTGGTCGTTTTTACCTCATTTTAGGTTTTGACTTTTAATTCACATTTTTTCTACTTGATTCATTGTACATGATATTTTACTCAATCATGCAGTGAAAATATCATTTGGAAGGCATTTAGCCCAACAACGATAAACAGTGGGCGTGGTGCTGAATTTGAAGGTGCTGTTATTGCTTTGTTCCATTTACTCATAACTCGCACTGATAAAGTTCGTGCTCTTCGTGAGGCTTTCTACCGTCAGAATCTTCCAAATGTGACCAACTTGCTTGCCACAGTTCTGGTCTTCCTCATAGTTATCTATTTCCAAGGTTTCCGTGTTGTGTTGCCCGTTAGGTCAAAGAATGCTCGTGGGCAACAAGGCTCCTACCCTATTAAGTTGTTTTACACCTCTAATATGCCCATCATTCTGCAGTCAGCGCTTGTCTCTAACTTGTACTTCATCTCCCAGGTATTTATGTTCTCAACAACTGAAGTTGTCTAACAATATTGACCTTTTACCTGTTGGATTATACCTAATCAGTTTGATTGGTCGATGCAGTTGTTGTACAGGAGATACAGTGGAAATTTTCTGGTCAATCTGTTGGGTAAGTGGAAGGAATCTGAATATTCTGGTCAATCCATCCCTGTGGGTGGTATTGCTTACTATATCACAGCACCATCAAGGTGAGTAATCTCTCTCTCTCACTCTCATGATCGGTTGGATGCATGCTTTGACTGTTGGAGTGTGAACATGGGTATTGTACAACAAGGTCTTCAATTTCTATGTGACAATGTTGCCTCGTTTTTCGGCGATGTTGCCCCATCTCGTTTTTATGTAACATAACCCCGCCTGGGGAGAAGAGAGGTGACGTCGCCTCGCGTTGGGAGAAGAGGCGACGTCGCCTCGCGTTGGGAGAAGAGGCGACGTCGTCGAAGAAGATTTTTTTTTTTACTATATATATATACCGAATGGTATACAGTAAAGTACCGTACCGAGCGAATCTCGAAACTTTGGTACGGTACGATATTTCAATCCTTGCTGTACAATCTGTTTGCTTTTTGGAAGAAAATCTTCTCATTACTTTTTAGTCTTCATTTTCCTTTTGTTGCGTATTATCTTCATACTTGAAATTGCATTTTGCAGCTTGGCTGATATGGCAGCAAATCCTTTCCATGCATTGTTCTATATAGTTTTTATGCTCTCTGCCTGCGCTCTTTTCTCGAAGACTTGGATAGAAGTCTCTGGATCGTCAGCAAGAGATGTGGCCAAGCAGCTTAAGGTATGAGCATATCTGTAACATCTCCCTGTGTGTTATATCTCACTTACTATCAACATTTATATAATAACTAGGTTAATATTGTCAGTATGCTTAGTATAATTGTATTGGTAGCAACTTGTTGTGAATAATAATAATCTAGAAGTCAACCTGCATGATTTTGTTTAATAATCAGATTAAAGAAAAATATTTGTAGAGGTTTGAATAGCAGATGTGTAGACATTACAAGTTCAAAATTAATGACAGCAAATGACACCTTAATGTATGTTTGTGGAAAGGTGTTTAGCTTTCTTTTGAAAAGAGGGGTACATCACGTGGTTAACATGAAAACTGGATGTATAGATAAGTGACAAGTCAAATACCCACAATTCAGTGTGTTCTGTGCAAAATTTTATATCAAATTTTTTCGTATTAACTTTTGCTTATTAATTTGTTTGGCAAAGCCCGTGTAACTTGTGATGATAAATGTCTTAATGGTGTGCTGACATATCACATGTCAATATGTTGGCATATAATGGACCCATAGCAATCCGGCCAGGGACCGGTCAGGGTCCTGAACCACAACGTGAAACCTTGGAGGAAAGCCATGCTTATATATGCATATATAAAACAAGTCTTTGCTGCTAGAACTTTTTCAGTTTACTCTTCATTTAGGACAAATAAGTTAGCAAGTTTAGCATATGGATACCACTCATGGCTATTGTACCTTTATATTGTCAACAGATGAGGGCATGAAATTTGATCTTTGCCCTATTCTTTTTCCCTATATGTGACTCCTTAGAACTTCCATTTGAACTTTGAAAGTCTTGCAAACATGCAGTCTGCGAGCTGCTGCAAAGTTATCCACCTTAGAGCCGTTGCCTCAAGCCTCCCTCTTCTTGCTTTTATTCTTTGAAACTGCCTCAAAACTGGGGAAGATGATTACCCCTTGGCCATCAAACTGAATAATTGTCTGGGTCGCATAACATTCTGCCTACCCTTGTGTTGACCAATGTAGTCTATGTCGAGAGGCTTTTAGGAGTAGAATGTATTCTTTCACTTTCTGGATTTTGTGTTTTTGTTTTGTTGGGAACTGAATTCTTATACTTAGATCTCTACTGACATTGCCTATTATGTTTTGGTATTATGAAGGAACAACAAATGGTGATGCCTGGTCATCGAGAGTCAAATTTACAGAAGGAATTGAACAGGTACATCCCTACCGCTGCAGCTTTTGGTGGAATGTGCATTGGTGCACTTACAGTTCTAGCAGATTTCATGGGTGCAATCGGTTCTGGAACTGGAATCCTGCTTGCTGTAACAATCATATATCAATACTTCGAGACATTTGAGAAGGAACGAGCCAGTGAGCTTGGCTTCTTTGGTCTTTGATTACGGAAGATTTTTGGTTGAAGCTGAGACGTGTTAGCAAGAGCTTTGTTGTCCTTGAATGTCAGTTCGCCAAGGGACATATATAGTTTTTCTGGTTAGGGTATGACACATTAATGCTGGTTGGCCCAGCCTGATTTCTGATCTGCTATGACTAGAGTTTGGAATTCATATAACATATCCTGGTCCAAGATCATATTGAATTTTCCAACTCGACTTGTTTCTGAGCTGAAAGCAGGGGATGTCTGACCCTTCAATGCTAAAAAAAAAGTATTTAGTTAAAGCTTTTTCGTTTGGTTAAATATGACGTAGCTCACTTCCAGCATCCAAGTTATGCCCTGTAGCTGCCATTGGTGATTCACGATTAATGTTCTCTGGACTTCATTAGTATTTATTACATTATCAGATTTTAGAAGGTATGCCATGGATAACAGCGTGACTGCTAGGAATGGGGGGTGGAGTTTAACTATTTCTTTTGTGTTTTCTGATTTCCATGATAGAAAATTTATTCTAGGAACTTTTTTTTTACTCCGAGAGCCTTGTGCAATTTATATGCCCAATTAATTGCTCGATTCCAAAGTGGTGGGGAATAGATCCTCATTCTGGATCAATAAGCTTATGGGTACCACGTAGATCCGATCGTATGTGACGTTTGTTGTTCAGAAAGTGGTTGGTGTGTCGCACTGCTGCTCTCTGCATGCAATGCAAAATTATGATCTGATGTCTCCATCGGCAACACAATGGCAATGACAGGGTCGTCTGACTGGCGGAGAAAATTCATTCGAATGCGTATGGACTCTCAACTCATTTCATAATCTAAATTGAGAAGCCGCAAAAGGTTCTTTCTGATTTTAGAATTTAGGATTAGTTATTATTCTATGTAAATGTCATATTATAAGTTTAAACATATCAAAATATTACATTAATAATTCTTAGTTTTACTTTAGTTATTGTCGTTAGTATGTAAATTAATATTATTGATAATATAATTATTCGTTTAGTGAATGAATCGAGATGAAAATTACGGTTAGAGGAGTGATTAATCAAATTATTACTATTATTCTTTGTAAATATCATATCATAAGTTTAAAGATATCATTGAATAACTCCTAGTTTTACTCCGGTTATCATCGTTAGCATTTAAATTAATATTATCGATAATACAATTATGTATTTAGTAAATGAATTATCATTTAATCAAGATGTGAATTGCAATTAGACAAAGAACCACCAGTATTATTCTATGTAAATATCATATAATAAGTTTAAAAATATCAAAAGATGACATTGATAATTTATAGTTTTACTTTAGTTATCGTTGCTAGTATGCAAATTGATATTATCGATAAATAATTACTCGTTTAATGAATGAACCATCATTGAACCGAGATGAGAATTACGATTAGAGGAGTGATTAATCGAATCATTATTATTATTCTATATAAATATCATATTATAAGTTAAAAATATCAATAGACTACATTGATAACTCCTAATTTTACTTCAGTTATCATCGCTAGCATGCAAATTAATATTATCGATAATACAATTACTCGTTTAGTGAATGAACCATCGTTGATCAACCGAGATGTGAATTATGGTTAAAGGAGCGATTAATTGAACTATTACTATTATTTTATATAAATGTCATATTATAAGTTCAAATATATCGAAAGATATCATTAATAACTCTTAGTTTTACTTTAGTTATCGTCCCTAGCATTCAAATTAATATTATCGATAATATAATTATTCATTTACTGAATGAATCATCATTGAACCGAGATGAGAATTACGATTAGAGAAGGGATTAATCGAACAATTACTATTATTCTATGTAAATATCATATAATAAGTTAAAAATATCAAAAGATGACATTGATAATTTATAGTTTTACTTTAGTTATCGTCCCTAGCATTCAAATTAATATTATCGATAATACAATTACTCGTTTAGTGAATGAACCATCATTGAACCGAGATGAGAATTACGATTAGAGAAGGGATTAATCGAACAATTACTATTATTCTATGTATTTAGAGGAGTGATTAATCGAATCATTATTATTATTCTATATAATATCATATTATAAGTTAAAAATATCAATAGACTACATTGATAACTCCTAATTTTACTTCAGTTATCATCGCTAGCATGCAAATTAATATTATCGATAATACAATTACTCGTTTAGTGAATGAACCATCGTTGATCAACCGAGATGTGATTATGGTTAAAGGAGCGATTAATTGAACTATTACTATTATTTTATATTAATGTCATATTATAAGTTCAAATATATCGAAGATATCATTAATAACTCTTAGTTTTACTTTAGTTATCGTCCCTAGCATTCAAATTAATATTATCGATAATCTAATTATCATTTACTGAATGAATCATCATTGAACGAGATGAGAATTCGATTAGAGAAGGGATTAATCGAACAATTACTATTATTCTATGTAAATATCATATTATAAGTTAAAAATATCAAAAGATGATATTGATAACTCCTAGTTTTACTACACCTATTCTCGCTAGCATGCAAATTAATATTATCGATAATACAATTACTCGTTTAGTGAATGAACCATCATTGAACCGAGATGAGAATTACGATTAGAGGAGTGATTAATCGAACTATTACTATTATTCTATAAAAATATCATATTATACATTCAATGATATCAAAAGATGACATTCATAACTCATAGTTTTACTTCAGCTATCATCCCTAGCCTTTAAATTAATATTATCAATAATATAATTACTCGTTTAGTGAATGAACCATCATTAAATCGAGATGGGAATTACAATTAGAGAAGGGATTAATCAAACCATTACTATTATTTTATGTAAATATCATATTATAAGTTCAAATATATCGACATTGATAACTCTTAGTTTTACTTGCAAATTAATATTATCGATAATACAATTACTCATTTAGTGAATGAACCATCATTGAATCGAGATAGAAATTACGATTAGAGGAGAGATTAATCGAACTATTACTATTATTCTATGTAAATATCATATTATAAGTTCGAAGATATCAAAAGACGATATTTATAACTCCTAGTTTTACTTCCGTTTTCATCGCTAGCATGCAAATTAATATTATCGATAATAAAATTACTTGTCTAGTGAATGAATAATCATTAAACCGAGATGGAAATTACGATTATAAGAGGGATTAATCGAACCGTTACTATTATTCTATGTAAATATCATATTATAAGTTCAAAGATACCAAAAGATGACATTGACAACTCCTAGTTTTACTTTAGTTATCGTTGCTAGCATACAAATTAATATTATCGATAATATAATTACTCGTTTAATGAATGAACCATCATTGAACTGAGATGAGAATTACAATTAGAGAAGGGATTAATCAAACCATTACTATTATTTTATTTAAATATCATATTATAAGTTCGAATATATCACATTGATAACTCCTAGTTTTACTTCAATTATTGTCGCTAGCATACAAATTAATATTATCGATAATACAATTACTCATTTAGTGAATGAACCATCATTAAACCGAGATGAAAATTATGATTAGAGGAGGGATTAATTGAACCATTACTATTATTTTATGTAAATTTCATATTATAAGTTCAAAGATATCACATTGATAACTCATAGTTTTACTTTCGTTACTAGTATGCAAATTGATATTATCGATAATATAATTACTCGTTTAGTGAATGAACCATCATTAAATCGAGATGAAAATTATGATTAAAAGAGGGATTAATCGAACCGTTACTATTATTCTATGTAAATATCATATTATAAGTTCAAAGATACCAAAAGATGACATTGACAACTCCTAGTTTTACTTTAGTTATCGTTGCTAGTATGCAAATTGATATTATCGATAATATAATTACTCGTTTAATGAATGAACCATCATTAAATCGAGATGGGAATTACGATTAGAGAAGGGATTAATCAAACCATTACTATTATTTTATTTAAATATCATATTATAAGTTCGAATATATCACATTGATAACTCCTAGTTTTACTTCAATTATTGTCGCTAGCATACAAATTAATATTATCGATAATACAATTACTCATTTAGTGAATGAACCATCATTAAACCGAGATGAAAATTATGATTAGAGGAGGGATTAATTGAACCATTACTATTATTTTATGTAAATTTCATATTATAAGTTCAAAGATATCACATTGATAACTCATAGTTTTACTTTCGTTACTAGTATGCAAATTAATATTATCAATAATATAATTACTCGTTTAGTGAATGAACCATCATTAAATCGAGATGAAAATTATGATTAAAAGAGGGATTAATCGAACCATTACTATTATTCATTAATATAATCGATTGTTATTAAGTTATTTTTACTTTAATAAAAATATAATTATTTACTAAAGAAGGTAAGGGAGTTATTTGCTTTATAAGGTCTTTTAAGATTATGGGACAGGGACACCCGAGTCTGACGCTTCTACGACTCAGATCTGTTCGATTGGTTAATCGATTTGCAGAGTGAGCTGTACATATTGGCCCGAGTTCACCGAGTCAACTCAATCCAAGCCTAGCGTAGAACACTAAAAGAAAAGGAACGAGGCGGCAAACTTACTTATTTGTGCCTGTTTACATAACCCTAGCCACCTTCGATTTTTTCCCTGGTGTTACTTCTGTCCACTTGCCATCGGCAATCTCTCTCAAGTCGGGCCTTCCAAATGTTAGACGTATTCGTTTTGCTAATCGTAGCCGCTGCTTTTGTTGTTGCGTCCGACGATCTCTTAGTTTGGTCATGGTCATTCAGTCGCCTTCCTTCTTGTACTTGATCCTCCCTCTTCTCTTCCTCCTTGATTGTCACTCTAACCTCCTTCCGATCCTCTCTTATTATTCTTTTCCTCTTTTGTCTTACACGATATTCAAGAAATGATGGGTAGCGTCTCCTCCCTTTTATATTCTATCAATCGAAAAACCATGAAAGATTATGTACGATGATTAAAAAAAAAAACAACATAACAAACAAAAGTAAGGCAACTAAGGAGGTGGACAATAAAAAAATTTTCAACTATCATTGAATGATTGTGCAACCTTTTCTCTCATGCTATTTTATAGTTTCTAGTATAATGTCATGTCCTCCATTTTGCATTCTTGTTGTTTTATTTGACACTTAATGATAAGTCATTGCAGGATTTAGAATTGCATTTTATTTATCCCAAAACCAAGTTAGACAACTAGAAATACTTTAATAAGATAAATTTATATGTTTTTACACACGTAAATATAAAAATTATGTGTGTAAACTTGCCTTTTAAAAAAATGAAAAAGAAATATTTTCTTTGGTTTGGGCCAAGAAATAGGTAACACGATATCAAAATCTCCTATCCCTACTATATCATTGCATCTAATCTTCTGTAATTGCTAACTGCACATTGAGAACGGAAGCAATATGGTTGAAGTTTATGAATAGTTCAAACTCGAGCCCATGTCTGTATCGGGCTCAAACGGTTCAATATTAATGGGCTGGGCTCAATTTGGAATCAATTTCGATATTAAGCTTGATTGGAAATCCTAACCCCCTCACATCGACATAACATGTCCCTCTCATCTTACCTTTTCGTTGTTCTTTGAAATAGTCTATAAATTGGACCATCCATCCTTGTCACCTACCGTTTTCTCAGACTACCTTGTACGCTATGGCTGTTGCACCCCCCCACCCCACCCATCTCCTCTAGATGGGACTGCCACAAATGACATTGTGTTGACAAGCAACTCCAAAAACAAAATAAATCAATAAATAAAACAACTTGAGCATGTTTTGATATATTATTTAATTATTATTTCTGAATTTTTTAGTTCTTTGATTTTTTTTATTTAAAAAAAAATCATTTTAGATGAATGATTCACTCTCATCAAATTAAAATATTTATCCTAAGCCGAATCGAGTAGTGCCTCTTTTCCACCTCCCTGTCAAATTATATCCTCCATCCGAGCCATCCAAGTGAAACAAAAAGGTTTAGGCTAAGCTTTAGCTTTAGCTTTAACTTTCTGATTGTGACCTCACCAATTAACAAAACCCAACCTCTGGCCTACATGAACATTTATGGGGGGAGCACACAGGAGAGCTTGACGCCAACAGATGAAGTCCAAGGACAGCTGCCAGTGCCAAGAAGGTGAGGGCCAAGGACAGCAATCCATGGGAGAAGCCATCAGCTCCATCCTGATTCCTTTCGAGACATATCCATTACCGCAAGCAGCTCCATCCCGTTGACTTTGACGCCGTTCCGGTCGTAGATTCTCGTGCGGTCGCCCGTCATATTTATATGCTTTTTTTCCCGTCCGATAAAACGTGTAAGAGACGTGCGTAGAATCTTTTGACATTAAACAAGGACTATGGAATATCTATTATTATTATTTTATTATCAATCCGGAATTTATTAAGGAATATTTCGAGTTGGACATTCTGACTTTGGTTTTTGTCTTCCGAAGGCTTAACTCCGACGAAAGCTCGTCTTTCCTACTTTTCCTCTCCACTTGTGATGCAGAAGACGACTTATTTGATACTAAGTCGGTAAATATTAGATATAAAAAATAAAATTTTGGATCTAATTCCTCTACTGGTACCAACCTGCTTGATTCAGAGGATATTTACCATTATGATTTGGTTCCCCACCCCCCCCCCCCCCCCCCTATTTATAGTATACGACAAATGCTAATGACCTATTTTATCAGTACTTAACTATCCACAGGATATATATATATATATATATATATATATATATATATATATATATATATATATATATATATATATATATATATATATATTGCACCCAGGTCTGGATCCGCTTGCCTCTGGACCCTTCAGGATCCGACCCGACAAACACAATTACCATCAACGGCGGGCCCAGTTTCACCCAACCGGGCAAGCAAAGTCAACATTCCGCACAAGCAGGGAGGCGGTCAGCGTAGCGACCAAACCGGTCAACACCGGGCGGGCCCCTCCTGACACCCTCGAAAGTCTTCTTTAACTGCTCTCATCCTATCTAAAGCATCAGAATGACCGACGACATCAATTTGCATTCTGTTTTCCTTGCGATCGACCTCAAGCATCTTCCTCAAAATGCCATTTTTGTATGATAATTTACATTCCTATGTGATATTAGTCATTATTTTCGATCGCTTAGGATTGACTCACGGAGTCCGACGAATGCATATGAAATATATCATGATATATTTCTGATTTTGACCATCAAAAAATTTTTACCGAACGCATTACATGCATCATATTTTGTATAAATAAATCGAATGAGACATTTGATATAGATAATTCATGCCATCGAATTTTTTCAAATTTAATTAAGACTCCGATGTCAAATGTAAAAAATCACGAAACAATCCTCTTTTCAGGACAAAAATGACAATACACGAAAAAGAAATCGGATCGAATCCATCGCATCGTACGATTAATGGTGAAAATTGATTGAATCACGAACAAAGTGTAATTGTGGATGATATTTTCCTCCGCGGTCGTCGAGAAAACACGATTGGCATGGCGATGAATTCAACTTGTCGGATACCGATTGATTCTGACCGCAACAAACCGAAACGATTTGACTAAATACGTTGGACCAAACGGAGTTTGGGAGGGTGGCGCGATTAATTAACTGCCCTCCTCGGGTTGGATCGGGCCCCACCTGCAGCTCGCCAATGTCACTCTCTCACCTACTCGGCTCCAACTCAACCCAACCCAACCCAACCCGACCCTCCCCTGCTTTTGCTTCCCAGAAGCCTCCTCGATCCCTCCTCACCCCCACCTCAACTCCTCCTCCTCTCCCCTCCCCATCCTTATTAATCCCCCACATAGGGTCGGACGATAAGAAGAATCCTCCTCCTTCGAACGCAGGCGACTCGGAGCAGCTCCTCCCCCACCCTTTCTCCCCTCACTCCCCGTCGCCCACCGGGGGTCAAACCTCCCTCGGTAGCCCGTATATAATTCAAAATAAGACCACTACTCTGTCGCTTCCTCCCTCCCCTTTTGTTTATTTTGCTTGTATGACCCTCTCTCTTGGATCTGTGGGGCTCGGCAGCTGAATGATGGAGGGCGAGAGGGAGGCGGTGGAGCGCCGGGCCCTGCGTTCGCTGGGGCTCGGCTTCGACCTCACCAGCGACTTCCGCCTCCGCTTCGCCAAGGGGTACCCCCGCGGCCGCCTCGTGCAGCTCGACGAGGTCCACACCCGGGACATCGTCTTCCCCGGGGGCCACGTCGTCCGCGGCGTGTCCGAGGACATCGGCTGCGATAAGGGCGATCGGATGCGGTACCGCTCCGACGTCCTCGAGTTCAATCAGGTGAATCTCGGCTTCTATTATTGATTGTTGGCTCGTTTGTGGATGGCACTTTTGTTGTGTTCGATCAAAGATTCGCCGCTTGTTGACTGGGGGGAGTTTCCCGACCACGATGATCGGTTAATTGGCTAGTATGGCGCTAATTGTCTGTTAAGTTGTCCAGTATGACGCTTGTGGAGAGGGAATCCAGAAAACTAATTGGTCCTTCTCTAGTAGTAAGAATTAAGGAGATGGCAAATGTTCTTTCTCGATTCAGATGTTACGAGATATAAAGCGATAATTTAGAGTGGATTATGCATTTGAATTTATGGGGTTCTCCTCTGGTCTTTTGTTGAAGGAAGAAATGGGCGAACGTCTGTTCATATGCAGAAACCCCATAGAAAATTGTCAATAACAGAAGATGTCATTCATCAATACATCGCTGTGCACTTACATATCAACCTCAGTTTTGGCCCCTTCTGCAACACAATTCATTCGATTGATATGGTCTCATCAACCTGGGGGCTACAAGCCTTGCCTCTAGGAGTGAAAGTGAGTGGGGCATGAAGGTGCTTTACCAATGATTAGAAACAAGATTTTAGAGAGGTTATTTTCCTGACAATCATGTAGGATAACTCACTCATGACAGATAGGACCTCATTATTTCTTTTACATTTACTTATGCCAGAATTAGGTCATTTTTCACCATTCCATATACATTTAAGATTTCTTTTTGTTTCACCATTTCAGTTATTTCCTTGTTGACAAAGGTTCTAGTTGGAACTATAAACGTTTCTACTCAGGACTCCCTGCAGGTCTCATCCTATCTAAGCTGGTTCTTATATTTGTTTTAGGTGACAAAGGCATGAAATTCCTGCCTTACATGCAGACTTAGTCTATTATTGAATAGGTTGTTGGTGATCCTGAAGATATAGAGGAAATAAACAACTTGTGGATGGAATACATTTCCACAAAGTTAAAACCATCTTAATTCGAGGAGGTAGACAATGATTATGGAAGAAAATGTGGTTTCTTGTATTTCTAAAGCTTAGAGTACTTAAGATGGGGCCTCCATTGGTCCTAGCCCTAGGAGGTCAAGGGGCACTACCGGAAAGTATATTGTTTATTTCGGCTAAAACATATTGAGAATTTAATTCTCGTTTACAAGGTATTTTCAGTTTTAATTGTGTTTCATATGTCTAAACTAGTCGGAATATTGTGAATAGGTTGATAGTTTGGATAGATTTTGATGAATGATGATCCTTTTTGCTTTATTTTTAAACAGTTATCATGGACTAAGAAATGAGGTGTAGGGAAGGTAATCGGGATTTATCTTTGATGACTCGTGAGCCTACTGGCACTTGAATAAGCATGCTTCCCAGTGGTTGATAACTTGATATTACATTTACTTTGTTTGCCATTGATGACTTTGGTGGTGCAGGGATAAATGGTATGATTGTCAATCAAGTTAACTCATAGTCTGTTCAGACTGCAGCTTTTCTAATTGTTGGTCTACAAACGTCTGGCAATTTCAAGTCTAGCACATCTATGTGATGCTTAAAAATTAATGCTAATATTTAATTTAATAGCGAATTAGTAGTTAGTGAGACTTTCTTTAAGAAGAGTTTTATCTTGCATAGGCTTTTCTTTGCGAAGATTATCCCTGTGCTTTTTAGTTTGGATAATTTACCGGTATTTTGTCCTTGTTAACTGGTTTGCAGATCACCTATGTCATTATAGTTATATGATCAATGAAGAATTGAAGCCATATGCAGTTAATTATGTAATTGTGGTAAAGTCAATTTGATTTCCTGGCCATGTCAAGTAAGCATCTAGAACATGCAGTTCTGTTTACTTAATCCCAAGCCAGAAACAATGACATCTTCTTCTCTGGAAAGAAAAAGACGTCATACTTATGACTGTCAAATCATTGCTGGTTTTTTATGTTTCATGGTAATTGATTGGGTTAAAACAATTTGAAATTCTAATATACTACATTCTTTCATGTTGAGCTTGCCATATTCTATTATAATGTAGGTAGAGTGGTCCATAAATAAGCAGCTGCCCTAGTATCTTTTCTTTCAAGTCATCTAAATGCTGCCTTTTTATTTTATCACTCTTCTGCTTTACTGTTGATAACCGATATCTTTTCCTTGTGGCAGATGTCTGAGTTACTCAATCAGAAATCTTCGGTCCAAGGAAAAGTACCTTCCGGTTATTTTAATGCTCTTTTTAATTTAACTGGAGCATGGTTGGATGATGCCAAGGACACAAAATATCTTGCTTTTGATGGATACTTCATTTCCTTGTACAATTTTCACCTAAGAGCTTCTCCTTTGGTTCTTCTTGAAGAGGTTAAAAGAGCAGTTCCATCGAAGTGGGATCCCACGGCCCTCTGTCAGTAAGTGCTAAACTGTTGGCATCTGTATACAACTATATGGCTAGTTTATACTTTATACTGTCACTTAGGTTTATCTGATTTTGTATAATCAATAAGTTGAAATTGGTTGGCATTTATTCTGGCTTTCTTTCAAGGAGCTAAAGAAACATGTACGTTTAAACGTATTTATCGATTAGTTTGGAAACTTAAGATATATCCCACTTAACTTGTTGACTAGCAGCATCATTGGTGAGTAAGTGTCGCATCGAATTTAACATAGGCTTCCTCATCACAACAATGTATTAGTGTGATGCATAACATAGAGAGAGACTTTTTCATGAAATAATGGAGTTCATTCTTTTCTTTCAGTTTCATTAGGACCTATGGAACACATATAATTGTAGAAATGGCTATAGGGGGTCAGGATGTAATCTGTGTTAGGCAAAGTCCTTCTTCAACAATTTCATCTGCTGAGTTAAAGGTTCATCTCGAAGATCTTGGAGATTATTTATTTTCTGATGGAAATAGTCTTTCTCCTCTACATCGGAAGAACAGAGAAGGCAAGAACAAGGTATGTTTACTTACTAGCTTATATCTATGAAATGGTGTATTTAATTAATGTTTCGTTTAGTGTAGGTGCCTGAAGTCTTCATGAGAATCTTGCAATCCAACAACTTGCAACTGTCTAGCTATTCAGAAACTTCAAGCAAGGAAGTAAGGCCTGTACACATTATCCTCTATTGCTACTTGACTTTTATGTTACTGAACCAGATATATTTATTTAATAAAAACAGGGACTCACAATCATTTGCTCAAAAAGAGGAGGTGATGCATGTGTGTTAAATCACTCTTCTTGGTTACAAACAGTACAAAATAACCCTGATGCAATAATGTTCAAGTTTGTTCCCATCACATCTCTTCTAACTGGCATTCCAGGCAGTGGATATCTTAGCCATGCTATGAATCTATATCTTCGCTGTAAGTTCACATACACAAAATTTGTTTCTAGAATCATCTGCTTGATAATTTCTATTTAGGGTGCAGATTTGTATTCTCTGCTGTAACTGTGAAACTAGTCTGGTTTAAGAATGCCAATCCAGCATACAGCGTATGACCTGCAAATCCAACATCACTGTCATGCAGAGTATAATTGCTTTAAACATACCCATGAAAAGTATCATATTGTGCAGCTATTCCTCCTAATTCCATTATCATGGTCCCTTAAAATGTTAGCATCATGGTGTTTATTGGCTTTCAAGGGTATAGATATGCAATCTTGAAGTCTGAAATAACTCGTGAAAAGGATGCATATGCAATGTTTTAAACTTTTCAAGGGAAATGTACACTGTCCAAAACTTTGCAGGGTAACCATGCATTTCACCAAAAACATTTAAAAAAGAAAAAACAAGAGCCAATTCAATACTCTACTGTGGCATGCATGCTGTCAACCGTTTCATGGGTGTATGTGCAATCTTGCATTTGTGCAATAAACCACAGATAGTTATAGAGGCCCTTTGTGTACAATGCCTTTCAATCGTTTCTGTTGAACAGATAAACCTGATCCTGAAGATTTACAGTATTTCTTGGAATTTCAAGTCCCCAATCAGTGGGCACCGATGTTCAATGAACTAGCTCTGGGACCACAAAGAAGAAAAGTCTCCTACCCCCGGATGCAATTTAGAATTTTGGGACCAAAACTACATGTTAACACTGATCAGGTACGACTACTGTGTTTATGTTTTACTTAACTTTTTCCATGTTCCATAATCTCATTCAGGTCTTGGTAACACACAAGTTCTTTCATTGCTGTTTTTTGGGTAATTTTCTTGGTATGCTATCTTATAATGATTGTATTTTGGGCATCTTTCCTAACTGCTCTAGTGGGTCAACGCCGTTTTTGTTATAGGGGGTGCAAGTAACATTGGAACAATTTGTGAAGCCAAATAAATTCAATGCTTCATACAACAGCAACTTTGGAAAAGCAAACAAAGTTAAGGCCAACACCGAAAAGCTAGGTTTAAGGGTGTAACATTTTTTGCATTATTACCAAGTGAATGCATCTAGTTATGAATGAAACCAAGAGAAACAATAGTTTCATTTCCCTGTGGTGCCATTCATGGTTTCCAGATGCTTCCCTTTTTCATGCATTTCAAGTAGCAATGCCCTTGCCAGAATAGCAAACTGCCTAATTCTTCCTGGGTGTCTCATGTTATTTATTCCTTTACCCAGTTAATTTGGTTGTAGGCTGCTCCAAGATATGCAGGTCTCGTGGAGCCATGGTTAGTTACAGTAACTGTTCTTGTTCTTTTGATTCATGAAATAGTGGATAGTGCTTGAATTCATCATTATGATTAAGGAAACACATCAAAGCTTGCTGAGATTAGGAATTTATTTGCCTTTTATTCTTGATTTAATTCAAATGAAATTTAGATATTACAGATATATAAATCAATTTGTTCTTTCTAAAAGAACTGTTATATAAAACGAAAATAGGTGTAGGGTTTTATACCTAATGGATCCATACCATTCCCTTCTCGGACCGGTAAGGATCCATACCATTACCAAGAAGTGATGATAGCATATATCAAAAAGGAAAAAAACAAGACAACTAGTGAACGCCAGGAAAATAGCTTAGGTATAGAAGTGTGTCTCTAACTCCTTCCCCTCCAGTATTTTGACATCCTTGGATTTCAAAGGGAGATCTTAGCTTGCAACTTTATTGCATCAGAATTGAGCCACCCATCGACTTACCAAACCAGGCAGTTCTTTACTGTGACAGTTCGCTTGGTTCATTTCAGTTTTGATGCCAAACATGGTATATGACAGATCAATGAGGAGCAGTGTGCCCCCAGTGAACAAGCAATTTCCTTCCCGGTCCTTGCTCCGACCCATATGTATTGCTTGTATTGATAATTACTGAATTTTATAGTCTTGCATAGTGCTGCCAACCCAAATTATTTTTGTCAATTATTGAGTGATAACTTGATCTGATCGACCCATCAATTCTTAGATTTACGGACTGTAAGAAGGCCTGTTCAACCATTTTAGTACAGATGCTGGTGGCAACATGTGGATCCAAGTTAAGTGGCATCTCTGCAATTGGCACGTAGTCATAGACTCATTAATCTGATATGTTTTGTTATTTGGAAGGCCATATTGAACAGTAATTTTGTTGGTTGTTCTAGTTTTTTGAACAATAACTTCCCTTGATATTCTGCATGGAAAATAGCCACTAGAATTCAAGTGGTCAGAGATGCCTACACATGGGGGCAACTGGTGTTATTGAAGGTGCATTAGGTGTACTAAGGCATGAAGCAAGGTGAGGCAGAAGTTTTGAGGCTTGCCATAGCTGATGCAAGAACCTTAACAAAGGCATGCCTATGGGTTGAATCCTTGTGAGTCTCGATTGAATGAAGAGGCACCGGAAAGTTACATATTATTTTTTCATACTTCTTTTCTTATTCTCTTATTCAACCATTGGATGGGTTAATCAAATGTGGGGTTACTTTAGGAAAAAAAAAAGGAATAACAAGGTACCCTTGTGAGACATTTCAGCAAGTGAACAGGCTAATGTGTGGCTTGGGCTCCGTTTAAAATGAGACTGCTTTTCTCCTTTCCTTCTTGGTGCTTCAGAGCTGGCAGTTGTTTTTGCTTTGTTTTTCTATATCATAGCTATCATTTATGCAAATATAGTGGTAAATTTGTTTGCTGATAATTAATTTTTTTGTGAACTGTACTTTTGCCTCTAATTTAATAGTGTAATTGCTTTATTAATTGAACTGATAAGCTAACATATTATCAGTACTTTAGTTACCTGACATTTATATAATATGCATTTCTTGATCGTCCATTTTTTCCAGTTTTATGATTCATTTTTAAATTTTCATGAACCATGATAATGCTTAATCCAATAGTTCTTAAGCCTTTCACAACAGTGCTGTGTACTGTCCACCCGGCTACCCAGTGATAAATGACTTTCGTGTTTAAAACAATATCCATCTTTACATGGAATACAGTATTGAAATAATATGTACCATATAATTTTGATCTGTCAGAACATAATTTAATGGTAATTAAACAATATTGCAAAAAACAACCTATCATTTATACTTACTATTCTTTTATGCAAGTACCCTGCCTCAGTGGATCTATTTGCAGTCTTTCTTCTAGCCTCTGAGCTGACACATAAGAGCATAAAAAATTGCTAGTTGTTCTCATTTTCTGCATTCAGAAAACACAATTGAATTCATAAATTCCATGTTTGTTTGGAATTTGAAGGCACCCAAGAACTTTCTGTTTTTAATTTTACTTTTTCGTTTAATGTTGTTCCCATGGTTTCAGGTCTTGAGCAGTCAGAAGCCTGTGATTGGCCTGCGGTTGTACTTGGAGGGACCCAGGTGCAATCGGTTAGCCATACATGTGCAACACCTTTCAAGTCTCCCCAGCATGTTCAGGAACTCTAGTTCATCCGAAATGTCAGCGTGGCAAGGTTCAGAAGACTCCGATGCTGGATACTTTGAACCTATCCAGTGGAAGAGATACTCAGCTGTATGCACATCAGTTGTGGAGCACAATCCTGAGTGGCTCCAGAGAGTATCTAATGGTGTGTTTGTGGTAACTGGTGCTCAGCTTGTCACAAAAGGGAATTGGTCGAAGAAAGTGCTTCATCTTCGTCTCCTCTTTACACACATTCCAAACTGCACAATCCGAAGGACCGAGTGGGCTGGTGCACCTGCCAGTTCTCAGAAAGGAAGCTTCCTAACAAATTTAAGTACAACATTTAGCACACCATTTACCCAGAGAGATGTGCCACCACCTGCGAAGAATGAGCCTGCACAGCTGAATTCAGGTGTGTATCCCGATGGTCCACCTGTGCCGGTCCAGTCAAGGAAGCTCTTAAAGTTTGTGGATATGGTCGAGGTGGTCCGTGGTCCACACAATGTGCCAGGGCATTGGCTTGTGACAGCGGCTAAGCTTGTCAAAGAAGGGGGAAAGATCGGATTGCATGTAAAGTTTTCTCTGTTGAATTATTCAGCTGAGGCTGGGTTGATCGACTAATGTCCATATAGGATTTCTCTCCTGTCCCGTAGATTTCAGAGTTCTGATTGCAGCATCAGGCTAATTTTGTGCATTATTTTTTTATTTATTTTGGTTTAGTTATTACAACTGTACAGATGATAATAATAATCTGCATGTAATTTCGACATATGACTCGGTTGCTCCTTTGATTTGGATCTTAATTTAATATTTCAAAATTTTAAATCATTATCTACCGAATAAGTATTTTTCAAACTGAGTTGAGAGCTAACTTTGATGTTTTGAAATGTTTTAGCAGCTTTCAAAGGAGTAATGGATTGATATGTTTCATTGTGTTCCTATGTGAAACTGATACTTTTGGGAATCCCCCAAAAAGCATCAAGCCGGAGTTACTACTTTGTGATGTGGATCTGCTCATGTTCATCAGCATCTCAGATCAGATGCTGCTTTCATGAATTGGCATACGTATTACAACTTCGAGACACTAAAAAAAGTTTATTTTCGCTGCAGCCACCATATTAATTTATAATTTAATCTACAATTTAGCTGATTAGATCCGCCAATCCTTACTCACGGCCCCAAATTCTCACATCCCAACTTTGATCCTTAACCCCTCCCCCCCTATTTAAACACGAGTATATGTTCATCTCTATTTAAACACTAGTATATGTTAACCGTTGTTGTCAAGCACATCGATAGCGAAGTATCTTCCCACCATCGCTCTTGTTGTTGTTGCCGTCCTCAACATGCTCTCCACCATTTAGTTTGCCATAGCGGAGGACAGTCTCTGCAAAATGACCGAGAAAGACATGATTGCGTGCTCGCCATCCGTGACCGAGCATCGTCAACTCCGCCTCGGACAAGTGCTGCATGGTGCTTTCCAGAGGTGACCTACCGTGCCTGTGCAAGTACAAGGACTCACCGGTGCTGTCTTAGGTGAGCATCAAGCCTAAGCTCGCCGAGCAACTCCCTGCAAGATGCAAACTCGACTTGCCCGGTAAATGCAATTGAGTGTGACATGTCTAGATTTAAGACAGACGTGCAATGTTAAATGCTAATATTAATTTTTTAGATGGTTACTCAATCTATCGTTTGAGTTAATGATATGTCTGATTTCATCTTGATGAGTATGAATTATAATCTCTATGTGATTGGGGCTATGGCAGCTATAATATTTATGTACTTCATTCATTTGATGGGATATATGTAGGATTGGTTTTGTCTAATTATAAATTCAGATTAGTATCTATAAGATATCTTCTGATTTGATCAAATCTGAGCTCATCCAATAATTATATTATCATTGAGGTGAGAGAATACTTTAGAAAAAAACTAAAAAATAAAAAATAAAAATAAATGACGAAAGATTTATATTTATTTAAGAACTCTCCCAAAACTATATTAGAATCACCCAAGTATCCTACACTATATCTCTTCATCATATATAATAATAAATCCTAATTTATTATTATTTTTATTTAAATTTCTAATATTAGTTCGAATCCTTATACCATCTACTTATAAACTCTTATAATATTTAAATAACTTAAGATTGGTTTATGAATATAAAATGAAACAATAAAAAATTGTGCAAAATAAAAGACTTCATAAAAAAAAATATAATTTTACTTTTTAGAATGAATAATAATCATATATTAAGAAAAATTTTGTTACAAGAAGTTATATAAAAAATATTTTATACTATATGATTACCAATCTTGCTAAAAAAAAAATTCACTGCATGTGATTCCAATAATCTACCTTAATTAATTATTTTAGTTAATTTACTTTTATTCAGCAATATTATCTTAAACTATGTGCAATCATTAAATATTTATTTAAATCTAAAATTTTATGTTTATGAATAAAAATACCCTCAAATTCTTGGGTATAATTTGTGTTTTATCTTGTCTTATAATATATAAAGATAATTTAATAGTTAAAAATAGAGTACATAAGAATATATCCCATTAACAAGTTCAATATGAGGATGGTACTCAATAAATTTCAAACAAAAAGTAAAATTTTATTCCTAAAACATTTCACTGTAAAAAAAATTAATGTATGAGAAAACGCATTATTCCATCAAAATTCAACCTAAGATTTCCATATTTGATTTCTACAAATAATTCCAGTAAAATTCGGCAGCAGTTTACAGTGCTGAGACGGCTTCCTCCTCTTCCTCCTCTCCTTTTGATTTCTTGCAGAAGATCTTACATAGGACGGACTCGTCCAACTGCAAAATATAACTCGTCACTTACTGATACAAATAGCAAGATAAAACCGTCCATGGATGTTTTAAGCATACAGAAATCTAAGAAGAGAAAGCATGACTACTCGTGGAGTCCCTTTGCACCACATGCAGAGATTAATCCAACAGAAGATGACACGAAGAAGGCGAAAGAGCAAGATGACTCACCAGTTTGGACCACTTGGCTGTAGTTCTAGCTCTGGATTTAGGTTTGGATCCATCGTGGATCCTGTACTCAGTCATCATCCACTTCGTCTTCTTCCCATCCGGTTGCTTCCCCTCGTGATAAACCAGGTGTTTCTTGACGCCGATCTTCCGGCCCCGGCGGTCGTCGATGGCGAGGTCGGCGCCAGTCGCTTTCCAGTACCCCTCCCCGGTGGAACGGTTGGGCCGCTCTCCGTTGGTGTACTTGCGGTCTCTCGGGGTGAAGAAGTACCATTCGTTCTCGGTGACTTGTTGGTGCATCTCTGCGGCAGCAGTAGATGAAGAGGAAGAAAAGAATAACAAGAAGAAGAAGAAGAAGAAAAGAATAACAAGAAGAAGAAGAAGAAGAGGAAGAAAAGAATAACAAGAAGAAGAAGAAGAAGAAGAGGAAGAAAAGAATAACAAGAAGAAGAAGAAGAAGAAGAGGAATAGAAAAGAATAACAAGAAGAAGAAGAAGAAGAGGAAAGAAGAAGAAGAAGAAGAAGAAGAAGAAGAAGAAGAAGAAGAAGAAGAAGAAGAAAGAGGAGGAGGGAAGAGAATATACCTGCAAGTCGCTTTGGATGGTATTTGTAGATGTCCACATCGACGACTGCGTTGCTGGGAAGCGGTGCTCCTTTCTGCTTCAAGGCGAGATAGCATGTGATGAGCTCCTCGTCGCTGGGAGCAAACCTTATGCCGACAGGGAAGCGGCCATGCCCGTTCGCACCCGAAGAAGATGCCTCCTCCATTTTTCTCCGCAAGCTCTGCGTGATGGTTTTTCCAGAACTTTAGGGAGAAGGGGACGAAGAGATTAGGAGTACTTCTTCCCCAGACCTTTAGGGAGAAGGGGACGAAGAGATTTAGGAATCCTTCTTCCCCAGAACTTTAGGGAGAAGGGGACGAAGAGATTTAGGAGTCCCGATCCAAAATATCACCTATTTATATTGATCGAAAGATAGAATATATATATATATATAATTTTTTTAAAATAATAAAAAAAATCTATCATAATCTCAATAAATCTTTTTTATCCTAATCTGTTTTATTTAAATTTAAACTTTTATCTTTCATTTTATTTAATCCTAATGCTGCCAATAAATTAGTGTAAAATAGAACTAGTGTTCTTTCATTTTATTTAATCCTAAGGAGCGAGTGAGTGAGTGAGTGAGTGATACACGAAATCAGGTACTTACACTAACTTTAATCGTTTTGGAGGTTGTACACTGATTACATGTTTATGGTGTATAACAAGTAGGTTGGGCAAAGTCTCAGCCTCAAACTGACATTGTTTATTTTCTCTAGTTTTCATAACCAGAAATAGGCACACCACATCTTAAATTGGTCACATTTAACATCAGGATAAGATTGTTGTGGGTCAACAACTCCTTGTAGATGTTAGCAAGCATACAATTTTGTTTCACAATTTAACAAATTGAAGTCCCTTCCGGAATCAATTGGAGGCTGTGTTTCCGTCGACGAATTGCAGGCAAATGGGTAGTTTTCATTACTTACTGTTCTTGATTTACTCATTTTAATCAAATTTGTATATTTTCTTTTTTCATTGGATAGATTAATCATGCAGGTTTTTGCTCATGAAACTGAAGATGTAATTTGTCATTTTTGTTATAATTTAGTCTACATATTTTGCTGCTTATTGTGATTGGTTGGGTCTTTTGAAAACTGAAGGAGATTAGTCTGCAATCGGAGTTTAATATTCATCTGCTATATGAACAACTGCATAATATTTATTCTAGTATTGTTTATAAAACATTCTAAAATGTGGTTGTATACACTGCTTTTTTTTTTTTTAATGAGAAATTTACATTAACTTCTATTTGGTCTTTTCCAAGGAAGAACTTTTGTTGCTGCAAACAACAAAATTCGCAGCCACAAAAGATGTTACATTTATTTATTTATTTGTCAAATGAATATATTATCTTGATTATTTCTCATTTGAAAAAATAAGGTTCAATATTCTTGGTTGGATGTATCGAGTACTCATAGTTCTGGACTACAGTATTCTTTTATCTGATGCACGTACTAAACCTGAGGCATCCCATTGTAATAATTGAAGAATAAATTATAATAAATACTTACAAGTAATGAATAAAGTGATATTTATTTATTTATCTCTAAATGTAAAGATGTGATCCTGAAATAAAAATTTAGGATGTGATATCTTTTTATGACATTGGAGCATGGTCTAAGGCCTATAGGTATTTAAATCCTTTGATTAACTTTGACTTATTATAGGAATAATAGAACCAATTCAAGAGAATAGAAAACTTATCGCTTTAGGTGTTTATGGTTGTAATGCTATGGCCTATGCATTCGAAAAGATGTTCAAGCAAACAATAACTTGAAAGTTCTATATATCATAAAGTAAACCCAGTCCTCACATATACCTATCACTGATTATGTGCCAACTTCTTAAAAATTACAAAATGTATCTTATGCCCCAGCACTTGTCAATACTCCAAATGATATATACGGAGTCCTCAATGTTATTAGAGGATACTATGATCGTCAGGAGGAGCAAGACAGAGTTCCGCGGGTTAGAAATAATACATTTGATCACTTTAAAAGATTAGGACCCTATGTTTTTTAGGGCAAACCAGGTCCAATCTTTATTGAATATTGGATTGGTCAAGTGAATAATACATTTAAAGCTATCAAATATAAGAAAAATTAAAATGTGTCTTTCGCTTCTTTCGTTTTGGAAGGGAATATAAACACTTGGTGGACATAAAAAAAGAAGGATGTTGGAGGTAATGTGGTGACTTGGGAGCAATTTAAGGATGTATTTTATGAACAGTTCTTTCATAATTTAGTTCGTTTTGAGAAGTAACTAGAGTTTTTTAGCATTTATTAAGGAAGTAAGTCTGTGATGGAATATGATCATTATTTTACTGAGCTAGCTCGGTTTTCTCCATATTGTTTTTAATGAAAATCAAAGAACTTGTCACTTTGAGAGAGGACTTCGTCTATTAGTTAGAAAGTCCATTTTAGTATTAATTTTATCAACATATGCTGAAGTGCTAAATCAAGCTATAGTGGTAGAGAAATTGGATAATGAACTACAACAAGTAAAGGATCGAAAACGACATTTTAGTGTTGTGTCATCTGCATATTAGGGGGTCACATTCTGGACTCTTAAAGAAAGGCAAAGGCATACAATTTAGGCATTAATAGGTAGGAGCTCCCTATAACCAAGTCGTTATAAGATATATTTTTATGGGAAGATCGATTATGTTTTCACCTCATGCCCCATGGGATAGCAAGTATACTTTTATTATCAATAACCGGGGCATATGTCGAAGGACTACTTAAGAAAGCAACATCAATGTCGAGCTCCACCCCAAACAGATGGACAACAACAACCAAGATCTAAAGAGGGAGGTTAGGCGAGGGTCTATGCATTGACCCATTAAGATGTTGAAGCCTCATGATCTATTATTAAATGTATCATCAACTATGGTATACTTGCTTTTGTGCTTATAGATTCTAGTTTTACATATTTTTTTATATTATCTTATTTTGTTATGAAATTGTATAAAAGTCTCGAGACAACGAATAATACATTAATGATAGTAACACTAGTTGGAAAACTTTTTGATAACTGATTAGATATTTAGAAACTGTATTAATACTATTAAAAGTCATAATTTGCTAATAATTCTTATTCTATTAGAGTTTTAGTATTTCAATGCTATTTTGGGTATCAATTGTTTTTAGCTGCAAGTATCGATTATTTTCAAAAGACTATTATTTTCTCACCCCTAGATCAATTATCCTTTCAATTTATTGGGATTCAGGAAAAACTCCTTCATATTATTTAAGCCTTAAGTATTGCCTAACTATTACTGGAAGGATATCAGAGGTACTTAAC
This sequence comes from Musa balbisiana, assembly GCA_004837865.1. Taxonomy (NCBI): domain Eukaryota; kingdom Viridiplantae; phylum Streptophyta; class Magnoliopsida; order Zingiberales; family Musaceae; genus Musa; species Musa balbisiana. The sequence goes on along the minus strand of CM017193.1, from coordinate 9,772,144 downwards.
ATTCATTTATGGAGAAGAATCTAAGAAGCCACTATTAAACGATATCCCCATTGAAAAAGTTTTTTTAGATATTTTTCTTAAAGATCTACTTGGACTACCACTAGATAGACAGATTTATTTACAATTGATATCTAACCTAACACTATACCTATTTTAAAACCCCATATAGGATGATACCAATTAAGTTTGAGGAGCTAAAGTAATAGATCTATGAGTTTTTGGACAAAGGTTTTATTCGAGCTAGTGTATCATCTTGGGGTGCTCCTGTCTTGTTTGTGAAAAAGAAAGATGGATCTGTATGACTATATATTGATTATAAATAGTTCAACTAAGTGACTATAAAGAATAAATATCTCATTTCCTAAATAGATGACCTATTTGATCAACTTAAGGTACTAAGATATACTCGAATATTGATTTGAGATATGATTACTATCAATTGAAGATAAAGGAAGGAGATATAGAAAACTATTTTTAGAATAAGATATGGTCATTAAGAATTCTTAGTAATACATTTCAGACTCACAAATGCACTAGTTGCTTTCATAGATCTCATGAATAGGGTGTTTCACTCTTATTTTAATAAATTTATAATTATGTACATTAATAACTCAACCCTAACAAACGATGCCCTCAAAGCCATCCTTCACTGATGCTACCCTTAGAGAAATATGCTCACTAGTTGTCAATATAAATAAGCCCTTGGACAATGCAAGAGGCTATTGAACGAGCAACCAATCACACTCCATCAGTAACTTTACCATCAAAGGGATCGAGTCGGGAACATCCTTCTAATGTTGATCACGTGCAGGGACCTCGATAAAATTTATGCGCATCTCGGGATGGCTCTAGAATCCGTTTCTGACAAATCGGATCCGCTTCTTGCCCCTCCCCTTATGGGCCCCTTGGATGAGCTTGGGTCTTTAGGATCGAACCAAGCTGTGTCGAGTCCTCAGTCAATGACATCAACAGTAACAACAAATGGAGTAACAACAAATAGTGAATACAACTGAGTATGACCTATCTACAAAAGACTTAATACGAGCGTGAGCATGATATAAGCGTGACCTATCTACTAAAGGCTTAATATAAGTGTTACCTATATGCATGTAATTTTGACATATGGCTTGATCGCTCCTTTGATTTGGATCTTAATTTAGCATTTTGAAATTTCAAATCATTATCTATAAGATAAGTATTGTTCAAACTGAGCTGAGAGCTAACTGTGATGTTTTGAAATGTTTTAGCAGCTTTCAAGAGGAGTAATGGATTGATATGTTTCATTATGATATAAGAGTGTCCTTCTTGGAGGGTGATGTTCATGTGTCAACCCATCCAGTTCACACTAATACTCTCTTATTGTAGTGAAGCCGACACCTTTGAGAATCTCTCAAAAAATATTAGGCTAGAGTTATGACTTTGTAATGTGGATTTGCTCATGTTCATCAGCATCTTAGATCACATGCTGCTTTCGTGAATTGGCATATGTCTTCTGACATCGAGTCACTAAAACATTTTGCTATCGCTGTAGCCACCATATTAATCTTTTTTAGCTGATTAGATCCATGATCTGCTCATGAACTCCTATTGCTACCAATCCTCACCCACGGGCCCAAACTCTCACACCCCAACTTCGATCCTTAACCCCTCCTTCTCCCTATTTAAACACGAGTATATGTTCACCGTTACCATTAAGCACATCAATGGTGAAGTATCTCCCTACCGCCACTCTCATTATCGTTGTCGTACCCAGCTTGCTCTCCGTTGTTGAGTTTGCCATGACGAAGGACAACCTATGGAAGATGATTGAGAAAGGCATGGTCATGTGCTTGCCATCCGTGACTAGAGCATCGCAAACTCCACCATTGGACAAGTGTTGCGTGATGCATTCCAGAGCTGATTTGTCATGCTTGTGTAAGTACAAGGACTCACTAGTGTTGTCTCAAGTAGATGTCAAACCTGAGCTCACCAAGCAACTCCTCGCCAGATGCAAACTCGACTTGCCTAGTGAATGCAACTGAGCATGACCTGTCTAACAAAGGCTTAATCTATCATCAAGTTAATGATATATCTACTTTCATCTTGATGAGTACGAACTATAATCTCTCCGTGGTTGGAGCTATGACTGCTATAATATTTATGTGCTTCATTTATTTGATGGGATGTATGTAGGATTTGTTTTGTTTAATTATAAATTCAGATTAGTAACTATAAGATATCTCCCTAAGAGGATTCGATCAAATCTTAACTCATCTAATAATTATATTATTACTGGGGTGAAAAAAATAAAAATTAATAAATAAAAAGTCAATCGAAAGGTGGATGGAAGATTTAGATTTATCTAAGAACTCTCCCAAAATTATCTTACAATCACCCAAAGTATCCTACTCTATATCTCTTCATCATTTATAATAATAAATCTTAATTTATTAAAGATTTTTCTACTTTAATTTCTAATATTAATACTAATCCTTATACCATATACTTAGAACTCCTATAATATTTAAATAACTTAAGATTAGTTTATGCACATGAAATGAAACGACAAGAAATTGTACGACATAAAAGACTTCATAAAAAATATATTTTTATTTTTTAGCATGAATGATAATCATATATTACGAAAAAAATTGTTACAAGAAGTTATATAAAATTTTTTTTCTAATATATGATTACCATTCATGCTAAAGAAATCACGACATGATCATTTTCTTATATTGTTATGCATGTGATTCCATTAATCAACCTTCATTAACTGTTTTAGTTAATTTACTGTTATGCAACACTTAAGTTTTTTATCTTAACTCTTTGCAATCATTAATTATTTGTTTGAATCTCTAACTTTTATGTTATCACTAAAAATACCTTCAAATTCTTAGGAATAATTTATATTTTAACTTCTTCTTATAATATATGGGACATAATTTAGCAACTAAAAATAGAATACATAAATATATATCTCATTTTAGGCTCAAATTTAAGTTGAAGTTAAAAATGGTACTTTGTAGGGAAAGTAATAATATAAGTACTATAATACTTACTCAATCAAGGACTAGCACCTGGGTGATGATGTGGGCGGAATAACTCGTGCCCCTCCCCTATGACCATTGACAAGAGCATAATCCTTTGACCTCTACTTAAGGGTCGCATGAGCCAATCGCATGATGCATTAATCCCTCATGAGATTAGGGATTAATGCTATAAGTCTCGTTGTCAGGAATTAATGCACCTTGCGGTTGACTCGTGCGATTTTCCTAAAGATCAAGGTGGATAGGAGCCAAAGGATCATGCTATTGTCGATGATCGTAGGGTAGGAGCATGAGTTCTGTCGTCTATATCATTGTCAAGGTAGTAGTCCTCGGCTAGATGAGCCATTGTAATGCTTATATCATTAATTTCTCTATCAAGTACTATCTTCAACTTGAGCTTGAATTTGAATGAGATATATTTTTATGTATTCTATTTTTAGTTACTAAATTATGTCCCATATATTATAAAAAGAAGATAAAACATAAATTATTCCCAAGAATTTAAAGATATTTTTAGTGATAGCATAAAAGTTGGGATTCAAAAAAATATTTAATGATTGCATAGAGTGTGGATAATATACTTAAGTGTTGCATAATAGTAAATTACCAAAAATAATTAATCAAGGTATATTAATGGAATCACATGCAATCATTTTCTTATCTGATTAAATTGGGGATATTATGCATAAAATTATATGCATAAAGAGAATAATATCCTTTTATCATCGGTTGTCTTATACTAATGATATTTTATTTTAAATCAAGAATAAATATCACATCATCAATAAATATTTTATCAGATTTAATATTCATAGTAAATATTTTTTTCCCTTCCACTTATACTTTATTGTCATTTTTCACCTATACTGTATATCTAATTAAATTATCTAAGTCTTTAGAAAAAACTTTTATCTCATGTTATATGATTACTGCATCCACTATCTAAAAACTAAATATATATAAAATATTCTTTATCACATGCTATAAAAAGAATATTTTCTTCATCTTTCTCTTCACTATTATTTTTCTCATAATAATTTGTTTGATTTTTATTCCAACAATCTTTTTCAAGATGACCAATTTTTTTACAGTAAAATCAGAGAGAAATATTTGAAATTTTATTTTTGTACCAACAATCTTTTTCAATATATCTATTTTTTATAATAAAAATATTTATGGTTTCTTTGTTACCTTTATTAGAGTTCCTTTGATTATCATTTGATTAGATATGTCATTTGCCATTTTGATTTCTTCCTTGCGATCATATTCTAAATTTTTCTTTTTATCATTCTTCTAATCTATCTTCATTTGAATAGCACGTTCTAAAGTTTCGTTTGAAGATCTATTCACTTTTTGTTTATTAACTAAGAGAAAGTGTATTAATTCATCAATAGATAATATACATGTACTTAAGCATCTTCTATAGCAGTTGAAATCATATCAAATTTTAAAAATAAACTTTGTAAAACATTTTCAACTACAATTTGATCTTTTAGATTTTCACCATAAGATCTCATATGATTCATAATAAAAAAAGACTTTTGAGAAAATATCAATGATATATTTAGAATCTTTCATCATAAGAGTTTTAAATTCATGTCGAAGAATTTAAAGTTTTAAAATTTTTACCTTGTTTGTGCCTCTAAACACACTTTTAAATATTTTTTAGGCTTTTGTTGATATTAATGTCATCATGATTCAAGGAAATAGAGACTCATCTACCGGTTGTTGTAGTATGTAAAGAGGTCTTGCATCTTTTTGTATATTTTCATTCATCTAATCTTTTTGATCTTTCGTAATATTAGGCTCCCGTAGATCATACTCAATAAAATCATCTTCTATAAAATTTTTTAATCCTTGTAAAATAAATGTAGTTTCATCTTAATGGTCCAAAATTAATAATTATCCCCTTTGAAAATAGAAAGAAATAAATTAATAATTACTCCAATGCATGTCATCTTTTTTTTTCTTTTTTGGATAAACTAGCCGTTTCTTCTTTTTTAATCATGTACTCGTACTGATCTTCTTCAAACTAGGCTTTAACACCACACTATTAGCTTTTCTATAATTTTTTTAAAAAAAGAGGGAAGAAAATAGCAGAAGAGACTATGAGTACTTACAATTTACGGTGCTTTGGATTGTTTCAAGAGTACTTATTTATATTGACTAAAACATAAAGTGTAAGTTTTTTAAAATAATAAAAAAAATCTATCATATCCCAATAAATTTTTTCATCCTATTCTATTTATTTAATCTAAAGTTTTATCTTTTATTTTATCTTATTCTAACTATTTGAAGTAATCTTATCACTACTGATGATGATTCCTAAGCGAGGAAAAAGGATATAAGCATCTGAATATGAATCAGAACATAGGCATTACTATCCTAACCAAGAGGATATCGACTCCACTATCAGAACCAAGGAAGAATGATAATATAAGAATCACTGAATCTGAGTTTAATTAGATCATGAATCTAATAGATAATATTTAGATGATAATATTTAAGATGATCTTAAACCTAATAGGAACCCATAGTTTGAGTCAAGTTTGATAATCTAAAAAGGTGTATACATTTGATTAGATTAGATGAATTTAAGGAGTTGACAACTAGATATTTAATATTTAGATGATAAGGTTCTATATACCCATAAATCTAATAAGAAATCTAAGTTTAAGTTAATTTAGTCCAAGTTAAATTGATTTGATAATCTAACAAGATGTCTACATTTGGTTAGATTAGATGAATCTAACAAGTTATCAACTAGATACAAATTATATCCACTATACCTAATATTTACGTGATAAGGTTTGAGATACTATAAAATCTAATTAGAAATATGAGTTTGAGTCAACTCGATTTTGATTATTTTTCTCCTAAAGATTAGATAATCACATATGCAGTATTAAGATTCAATCTATTGGTGTCAAGCGATAATTGAATGTGTCTATCTCATAAGAAATACTATTCGAGATACTCTTAAATCCAACAAGAAATCTATGTTTGAGGCAATTCAATCGAAGTTAGACTAGTTCGATTACATTAGATGAATCTAATGAGTTATTAATTAGATTCTACTATATTAAATATTTACATGATAAGATTCAAGATACTCTATAATCTAATAAGAAATTTGAGTTTGAGTCGATTCAATTATAATAATTTCTCTTTCAAAGATTAGAAGATAGCATATGCATTATTAAAATCCAATCTACTAATGTGTCAACTCAAACAAAAATACTATTTGAGATACTTTTAAATCGAACAAGACATCCAAGTTTGAGTTAATTCAATCCAAACTAGATTAATTTGATTATCTAATAAGATATCTATATTTAATTAGATCAGATGAATCTAACGAGTTATCAATTAGATGTGAATTATATCCACTATATCTAATATTTAGGTGTTAAGGTTTGAGATACTTTAAAATCTAACAAGAAATTCGAGTTTGAGCCAATTTAATCCTGATAATTTTTCTCCCAAAGATTAGATAATATCATATTTATTATTAAGATTCAATCCATTAGTTTCAAGTGACAACTGAATGTATCATCTCACAAGAAATACTAATTAAGATATTCTTAAATCTAGCAAGAAATTCGAGTCGGAGTCAAATCAAACCAAGTTATACTGGTTTGATAATCTAACGAGATATCTAAGTTTAATTAGATTAGATGAGTCTAACAAGTTATTAACTAGATGCAAATTATATCCACTATATATAATATTTAGGTGATATAGTTCGAGATACTCTAAAACCTAATAAAAAGTTGAGTTTGAGTCAATTCAATCATGGTAATTCCTTTCCCAAAGATTAGATGATAGAATATACATTATTAAAATCCAATCTATTATTTTCAAGTAATAATCGAATATGTCATCTCAGAAGAAATACTATTCGATATACTCTTAAATCTAATAAGAAATCCGAGTTGGAGTCAATTCAATCCAAGTTAGATAAGTTTGATAATCTAGTAAGATAATTATATTTGATTATATCAGATAAACAAAACAAGTTATAAACTAGATGCGAATTATACTCACAATATCAAATATTTAGGTAATAAGATTTGAGATACTCTAAAATCTAATAAGAAATATGAGTTTGAGTCAATTCAATCCTAATAATTTATCTCCTAAAGATTAGATGATAGCATATGCATTAATAAGATCAAATTCATTAGTTTCAAGTGAAAACCAAATATATCATCTCACAAGAAATACTATTTGAGATACTCTTAAATTTAACAAAAAATTCGAGTCTAAGTCAGCTCAGTCCAAGTTAAGCTAGTTTAATAATCGAACGAGATATCCACAATTGATTTGATCAGATGAATATAATGAGTTATTAACTAGATGCAAATTATATCTACTATATCTAATATTTATGTAAAGAGGTTCAAGATACTCTAAATTCTAATAAGAAATTTGAATTTGAGTCAATTCAATCTTCATAATTTCTCTTTCAAAGATTAAATGATAGCATATGTATTATTAAGATCTAATCCATTAGTTTCAAGTGACAATTGAATGTGTAATCTGATAAGAAATACTATTTGAGATACTATTAAATTTAACCAAAAATTTGAGTTTAAGTCAATTAAATCCAGGTTAGACTAGTTTGATAATCTAACGAGATTGCTATGTTTGATTTGATTAGATAAATTTAATGAGTTATTAAGATGTGAATTATACCAACTATATCTAATATTTAGATGATAATGTTTGGGATATTCTAAAATCTAATAAGAAACCGAGCTTAAGTTAATTCAATCATGATAATTTTTCTTCGAAAGATTAGATGATGGCATAGCATTATTAAGATCCAAATCATTAGTTTCAAGTGATAACCAAATGCGTCGTATCTCTCGATAAATACTATTCGAGATACTCTTAAATCTAATAAAAAATTTGAGTTTGGGTCAATTCAATCCACTAGTTTGATAATATAATAAAATATCTATATTTGATTAGATTAGATGAATCTAATGAGTTATATTTAATATAAATTATATCCATTATATTTAATATTTAAATGATAAGGTGAGAGATACTCTAATATCTAACAAGAAATATGAGTTTAAATCGATTCAATCCTGATAATTTCTCTTCCAAAGATTAGATGATAGCATATGCATTATTAAGATTCAATCAATTAGTTTCAAGTGAGCCGAATATATCATCTCACAAGAAATTTGAATTTGAGTCAATTCAATCTAAATTAGACTAGTTTAATAATCCAAGGAGATATCTATATTTGATTAGATTAGATGAATCTAACAAACAATAAATTAGATGTGAATTATATCTACAATACCTGATGTTTATGTGATAAAGTTTGAAATACTCTAAAACTTAATAAAAAATTCATGATAATTTTAAGATTAGATGATAGAATATGCATTATTAAAATCCAATCCATTAGTTTCAAAATTAGTTTCGAAGTAATAATCGAATATGTCATCTCAAATAGTATTTCTTGTAATACCTTAAATTATTTTTTAAGCATGTGATTGATCTACATTGTTTTAAGATATAAAACAACAACAGTTCTTCACCTACAATACAACGATTGCTCTGCAGATATTTGAAAGAATGCTAACAACTTTGAATATTGCTGAATGAAAAAAGAATTGACAGTATTATCAACAGTATAGTTCCTATTGATTTAGTAGATGAAAAAGCACATAATAATATTATAAGAGGGGAAAAAAGCCTGTGCCTAAGCTGAACCATATTGCTTTGAACTCTTCATCTTTCACATACCATTATGTCTTATATCACACTTTAAACATGAGATGCAAAGATCAGTCTTCATCACTCCTCCAAAAGAGAAACAAAGATGTGAAAGCTCTCAGATGAGCAACAACAAGCAGACAAAAGACCAAACAATCAAATCAATCGAACAAAGCTGAAAAGAAATTGGCTGGATTGCCAACAAAAGGGATCCCTCCTGACTGAGTACCAAATGGCAGGAAGGAACCACTGATTCATGTCATCCCCCCTATTTATCTGACTGGCCCAGCTTTGTAGGACCCCAATTATGAGGGCATTGGTGCAGTGTACATCCACGACAAAGAGAAGCCTGGACATCATAAAAAGCCTCACCTCACAGTCTCCAGCATGAAGAGATAAGGAACGACGACGACGCCGCATTGGTGCAGTGTACATCCACGACAAAGAGAAGCCTGGACATCATAAAAAGCCTCACCTCACAGTCTCCAGCATGAAGAGATAAGGAACGACGACGACGCATTAAGTATATATTGTCTGCTAGACTCCTCTGCAGCAATGGCTGCACCAACCAAGATGGTGTCCATGCAACAAGAGATAGGAGGACAGCATCAGAACAATGCTTACATTCGCCTCTGACCACCCAAAATAAACCTATCTATGCAGGCCAGTGTTTGGGAGCCCCTCGGAAGTTCCACTGCTGGGGTCCTCATTGCTGCGGCTGTGTGCATTGGAGGAGTAACGAGTGTGCTTCCTCGAAGAGCCCTTGCATAGCTGGACAGGGTACTTGAGGGCATTGAGCTCCAACTTCCTGAGTGCGGCCTTCCCCAAGTCCACCCCACAGATGTCCGAGAGCCTCACAAGGTAGAGCAGCACATCAGAGAGCTCCTCCCCCAGGTGTTGCTTCTCCTCCTCTTCCCAGTCAGGCAGACCCCTGGGCACCTCACCTTTCCATTGAAAGATCTCTGACAGCTCCCCGACCTCCCCCACCTGAAGAGAAAGGAAAAGAACAGCAGACAGATCTTATGTGAGCACACAAAAACAGGAGTGAAATTAACCAGATCCGCCGCTACCTCTGTTTGGTTAGACAAGAACAGAGAACGACTACCGATGTCTGAGATCTTTTGAGAAGGAACACAGACTACCTTTTACGGGAAACAACCACACCCATCTCTTTCCTTCTTCCCCCCATCGAAAGCACAGGACGAAGGAAACCATAACCGGTGGTCTTTTCGTGCACCAAAGACGAGGGAGAAATGACATGAAAGGTAAGAGGAGAGAGTACCAGAGCTAGCAGGAGGTTCCTGGGGCTATGGAACTGTTCCCAGTCTCTCTCCCTCGCAAAGTCTGCCATCTTCCTCCTCAGACTCTCGAGGGTCACACCCTCCTCCTCCCGCCCTGCCGTGCCCGAGACAGCCCCTTCGGTAGTAGTCGAAGTCGACATGTGTGGCTCTCCTCTGTAGGTATTCTTGGCTGTGGAATGGACCAGGAAACCAGAGGCAGCTTCTGGGCATGCTTATATGATTTGTGTTGCTTCTTTCATTTTTAGTTCTTAATACATTTATACAAAAAAAAAGAGAGAGAGAGACTACAGGAAAATAACTCAGTTACCCTTATAAATTCTAGTCTATCATAAATGAGTGCTTTTAAGGATATTAATGCTGATTAGAGTTCAGATGTAAATGAATAACTACGAAGGCAATTGACCTCGGAGGGATATTTCTGTACTTTTATCAACAGCATTTAAATTGATTACTTGTAAGCCAAGAAAGTTCAGCACCCTACCGGAGATGGAATCCTGTCCATTTCACATGGAGAATAATTGGATTCGATAAGAGTTGTTGGCTCGGTCATTCTCATCCTCTTCCCAACCAGATGGAGATGTTAGGAGAATATTGATATGCTTTTGTTTTTGAGATTGATATATGTATGTATACATCTTTCGGTGAATGATTTATTCTCTCTTGTTTTATATGTACTCATTAAATAACAAAGTTGTTCCATCCTTACCTATTCGCACAACAAATCTATCGATACCCACTTTAAGAAAGGAAAAGGTCACTTTAGATTATATTGTTCCTCGTGCTTTGACTAGATGGAGTTGGAAGAGTCAATAATCCAAAAGCAAGAAGACAGAGAGATGGTCAAACTCATGTAGCAACTGCCATGATTCGTGAGATTTTTGTCTTCCAGGAGAAGAATCCTTCTTGGTTCTCTACATATGGTGACCTATGACCGGTGGGAACATGCGCCATCTAAGTTTAGATTGTGAGACCCAACATGCGTAGCGTATTCTCCAGTAGCAACAAATTCAACCGTCGCGTATTCTCGATCATGTTTTGTCAAAGCGTAAGCCTAACCGTGGGTAAGGTGTGAAGGCAAGATTTTAATTTAGAATTTTACGATAAATTGTTAAGGACTTTTTATCTGTTAGGATAGTTGATATCTTTGCACATATTGACATTGTATGAACATAACTCGAGAAATTTTTATTTAGTAATTAGAATAAATACATTTTTGCTCGTTCGAAACGACTGCGTGAGTCTTGAATTTATAACCAGTGTCCGAAGGTTGCTCGTTATTGACCCATTTTCCTTTTGTACGATCAGATGGATCTTATTAAGGCAATCCATCGTAAACCTAATTTTATGTGACTATGTGTGATATAATTCCCAATGTGGTTGGAACCTCGAAAATGATTTACTACCAATAATATATTTTTAGTTGCATTATAAATTAATTTGATCAGATTAAAACGCTTTATTTAGTCGCAGCAAATGCGGTTGAGAAGAGAAACATGTCTTATTCAAATTCCTAAGAGTACCACCAGAAGCATGAGATTGAAAGCTGGATTCCGGTGGTCTCCTTGCACATGTCTTTTGGTCAACTCATCAAGACTTCCTTCTCCTCCTCATTTGCATCCGGAAATGAGAAGAGAAAATAAATCAATTGCTTCACATCCAAATTCTCATCTCTTGACATGGTTGACCTCACAATTGAAATATCGTTTAAGATGAGAACCGTCCGGCCAACCAAAGTTCACTATATATATATATATATATATAGTTTGGTGTCTGTCTCTTTTATTTTCTGAATCTCTAAATGCCTATAGTTATTGCTTGCTGCCTTCGTCTCTGGTGCCTACTACTTCAATGGCCCCTTCTTCGATTGTGGTTCCCATCTTTTCATCATTGTTCATTCGTAATAATCACAGCCTGACCCCTGGCTTCAACCACCCCTTCGTTACCTCTTGCACAGTTAACAATAATTCAATTCCTCTCCACACACCTTTTTGATCTCCATGCTTCTTAGTATTCCACCTCGTCACCGTCAAACAATAGTAGGGTGACGACCACGACAGGATAGAGACTACGAGCGATAAGAGAAATATTTAGGATATTAGAAAAAAAAAACCAAATGAGAAATCTAAAAAATAAAAAAAATCCAAAAAAAAGATTTTTTTTTAGAAAATCATATATATATATATATATATATAGTTATCTTCAGAAATTTATCAGAGGTTTATCACTGTTGATTTTTGAAAATTTATATGTTGTTTGAAATTGCGTCATTAGTCATTTGATAACAGTACAAGACAAAGATTAACCCAGTTGACCAGAAGTTGCGGAAAGACGAAATGGAAGCTTAGATTGACAAACTCAGTCACATAAATATATGTGAATGAAAGACTGCTATAATATAGGTTTGTGTTACCCATGCCTCTGATTGCAGCAGGGATAGTAAAACAGGGAACACTATTTTGCTTGCAGGCACTGAAATAGTGCATTTGTTTCTCATGCACCGTCTGGAATAAACGATGATCAAAGTAGGAAAGAAGCCAAGCCAAAATCTTGCCACCATAACTAGTTTCCGATAAACTTATGGTATCTTAATAAATGTCGATTAAATAATCCGATAAACCCAAATGCATAAATTAAAGAGAACTAAACTTCCATCTGGATAGTGATATGAACCTCACTGAACAACATTTAACCACTGGCTGGCTCACTCATCCTCCTGGCTGCGCAATCTTGCTAACTTGTTAGTAACAACAATGTCAAGCTGTGCAGCCCGCTCGACGATCAACTTGCGCTTCTTTGTGGAAATGTTGTGTGCAATTTCGGCACAGTACGTCCTGACAAAATTAAAAAATAGAATAACATATTGCGTCTGTGTGCATTTCGGGTGCGATATCAATATGTAAACCAAGGAATAAGAAGGGGTTGTTTAGAAATGCACCTGTTGTGCATCATAAGCAACTCCAAATCGGCAACATTATGGACCACAAATTTCTTGAACCCATTTGGCAGGTAGTGGCGTGTCTTCTTGTCTGAACCGTACCCTATATTTGGCATCAAGGTACATCCTTTGAACTTTCTGCGCACACGGGAGTCGATACCCTTTGGTCTCCGCCAGTTTGTCTGTCACCAGATCATTCAATTACGAGAAATCTAATAAGTGAAAATAACAAAAGCTCAAAGGCAAAATTAAAAGCTCAAATTTAGACTCAGCTGCCTATCTACAGAAGAACAAGGAAGAGGGAAAACGGTAGTAGCATAAGTAATATCAACAAAGCACAGGCTCTCAAAACATGATCACTGTTAAAAAAATCAGTGAAAAGAAACAGAGAGGAAAACTGGCAAGTCCAATGGCAGGCTGCTAACTGGTTGTCATGGTTTGCCTTAAGCGAGAGCATTCAGACCGAAATTTTGAAAACCAACCACAACTTAGGGAATGTTACATGTTTCTACAAGCCTGCAAGTGTGGTCTGAGTATTATAGCTATGGTTAGTACACTCGAATCCTATGCCCACCAAAGTAATGTGGTCATCTACCTAATTGATGGCAAAGCATTTACAAACAAGTGATTGACTTATGACTTTGCTGAACCTTCAAATTACCCGAGAACTATCATTCGGAATCAGTAGCTCCTTTGAGATTTGAGTTTGAAAAACAGCTTTTACATGTGCAGAATAAGACTATATTAACAGAACCTCCACAAACCCTGAACCTCATGCACTTGTTTATCCTTCCATATTAGGACAACTTTTAAATGAATTCATTTTCTCCATGATTCAATATGACCATGCTATGAATACCAAGCATTTTAAAGAGAAAAAGAAATATACTCTGGTGATTCTAAAGGATTTCATCAAGCATAAGAATCTGGTCAAGTCACACAGGAAGGTCTTTGGAAAGAGAAACCAGAATAGGTACTGCTTTTTCAAATTGCAGGATGACAGTATATGATGAGCAACTGAAATAGTGCCTCTTCTTAATAACACAGCCAGAACGTGGGAATCTTATTGCTGTATTAACCATTAAAAGAACATGATGACCACAATGTTCAAATCAGGTTGAGATGATAAAGATTCATGTTTTGAAGGTATCTATCGACAGATACTCTCATGCTACCTTTAGTTAGTAAAACAAATTAACCTAAATAAGAGATCAAAAATAAAACAAACAGACATGAGTTTCTAGTGCCTGACTGAACAAAGCATAAAAAAGCAACAAATGAAAAATCCAATAGATAGAAAATGAATCCATTTGATAGAAAAATATGATTTTCACCGCAAGCAATTAAATTCCATGATCAGCAGGGGAAAAAAAATTCAACGTTCAAAATCCTAGATAGTGAAGACTTCATATCCACAGCAAGAGCAATTACCCTCGACCTAAAAAAAGAGCGGTCACATTTCTGCCTTTTATATGAAAAAGACACGCTGATTAAACTTATCCGTGTAGAAGAATGAAGACAACTATCATTTCCCACAAAATAATATTGAAATTTTACATGTTCTTTAACATACTATGATTCCACTAGCATTGTCATGTGGATGTAGTTATGCCTATTCTATGGAAAAGTCACGCTGATTAAACTTATCAGTGTGGAAGAATGAAGACAACTATCATTTCCCACAAAATAGTATTGAAATTTTATATGCTCTTAAACAAACCATGATTCCACTAGCATTGTCATGTAGATGTGATTATGCCTATTCTGTGAAAAAGACGCGCTGATTTAACTTACCAGCATAGAAGAATGAAGACAACTAACATATCCCACAAAATAATATTGAAATTTTACATGTTCTTTAACATACCATGATTCCACTACCATTGTGGATACGTTTACAAGTTCTTCCCCATGCCTAATATCACATAACATCTCTCGTACACAACATAAGGGAAGACACAAAGAAGATTATAAACTAGAATAAAAATTGTAGGGCAAAAGCATCAACCTAAGAGCAAAATATATAATCAACGTCAATCCAGCAATGAAACTTCAGCTGTCAACTCATTTTAGCAACCAAACAGCCATCAGCATACTAGACATGTATATATATTTAAGGAAGGGTAATAAACATATAAATCGATCTTACCTTCACGCATATCTTGCGGTCGCTCTGGGGCCTCTTGAACTTCTTGACACGCTTCTTGACGATCCTCTTCGTGAGCAACGGAACCGCCATTTTCTTGTTTGCAAAATTTGAAAAAACTGATGCTTTAGCACTCTTCGACGAAATTAATACTACATCTAGAGTCAATTTCTCCCCAAAAATTCGATTTTTCTCCCACCCGAATCACCAAAAGAAGCAGAAAAATTAATACTACATTTAGAGTCAACGATCAGACGGAATTACCTCTAACCGGCTCGAATACGACCAGATAATTCGATGAGCTAGACGTAGAAAGATCAATCAGATGAAATATGGTATTAATACGACGAAAACGCGCATCATTCTGAGGGCCCAAACCCCATACATGACAGGAACAGAACGATCGAGCCTTACCGCTGCGTTCTGCGCGTCGACCCCGCCGTCCCAGAATTCCGAACCCTAGCCGGGAAGTGCACTTTATAGATGATTAAATGTCAGTACTGTTCATCAGAGCCGTCCATTTACCCCCACGTTCACTGCGCGATCCATCAAACGCCAGTGAGAGGCCGCTGCACCCCTGAAACTTGTCAAGCCGATTCATCCAGATTGCTCTTAACGTCGTGTTCACGTATGTGGACACGCGGTGGGATTCACTTCGTCTTTTTCTTGTTGATGACTAATTAGTCATCAGCTTCGCAGTCATCGACGCATTAATAAAATCATTATTTATTTATTTTATATGTAGCAATACTTCTTAAAATTATATTTTAAATAATTGGACTAATTATATGTAGAATTTATTATCTTTTTTTTGGATAATTTACCCAGAGAATCCAACATAATGAGTTTTTGCTGAGGAGCACCAAAGCAATACATTTCATTTACGAATGTAGCATTATAAGAAGTTATCAAATATAAATAATTGCTTCATTAGTTTTTTTAATTTTATTAATATTATAGGTGAGTATATTACTATAAAGCTTATTAAAAACGTTTTAAACATTCACGATAAAATGAAAATATGGTATGAATAATTATTCTATTATTTTTTTATTTTGGATTTTTAGAAATTTCTTAATTCAATTTGGTGAATAAACTACCCAAAAAGCCTATTCTGTGAACTTTTCTTGATAAAATGCCCATTATTATACTCGATAATTGTAAAAAGCCACCTGTGGGTCCCTTTCACTATTTCTTGGGTACAAAGTGAGTAAGCCTACAATTCTGTTCTGTAATTATTATTATTTCTATTAATATGATCATCATTTGTCCCGCCAAACAGATTCAAGAAACCCCTTCTTCGCCAATATGGCCGCGGAGGAGAATGTTCGCTGCCCGGCCTTCTTGGCGAAGCCCTTCGTTTATCCCTCGTCCAGCGCCGCTCCGGCGACGCCCTTTATCCCTTCCTCCTCCGCGGACAAGAAATCTGTGCGTTTCTTTTTCTTCCCCTCAATCTTGATCCTTTTAAGATGCAAAAATTCAGGGTTTCGATCCTAGATTAACGTCTCACGGCTTCTTGGTGCCCCGAACACGAAGAATGCAGGTTTTGAGCTAGTTTAGTATATTCGTGTCCTGCTGTGGCTTATTGGTAAAGAATGCCCTTATTTTGCTCTCCCTTAGATACTCGCGAACAGCAAGAACCTACTTAAGGTGATCATATCTCCTCAAGCAAGATTCTTCTTGTGACGAATCATTTAGTTCCTTTTTTTGGCATATCATGTTTTTTCTCTTCAAACTAAGTGTATTCTTTGATCGTTATTGATCGCTTAATATATCACCAAGAAGGCAAGAAATGCTTATTGGAAGCACCGTATCTTGTATGGAATCTCATGTGGTAATTCATAGGATGTGAAATACTTTTCTCAGTAGACATCATCTTATGATCCTTGCTCTGATTCGTCATGTTTGTTTTCTCAGTAGACATCATGTGCTTATTATAAATATACTGCGCCCATATCTTTGCTTCAATATATTATAAATGTATTTCAATTGCAAAAAAAACTTTACATTAATTATGAACAATTTTTATTAATTTTGACCATAAAAACCTCTCTACCTAGAAGGGTAAAGCCATGCACTAGCAGCAATCTCATTCTCATGCAATTTCTTGGAACTAACACTTTATTCTAAGTTGTTACACTTTGTTCTAGATTTCTAAAGAATCTCAAAGGATGAATGAGAAATAATGGGTACATATGGGCTCAATGAGCTTTAGGTGGTTGATTTACTACTTGTAGCTGACATGTCCATCTCTGTGACTGATTATATATCAATAATCTGTTTACCTTGTCTTAGTAGAAATGAGTGGAATATTTTTCTTTCTTGATGACATGATCAAAGTGCTAGGCCTCAAATTTATTACATAGTTAAAGGCCCAATAATATGGATAGTTGAAGTCTTCATTTTCAGTCTTCATTTCAGTTCCCTCATGGTTGGTTGAAAATATCTGTTCTGGATCTGTTAAGTTCCTTTTTGTTATACGTTTTGCATCGTTGTTCCATGTTCTTAGTTTTCTTTTTTCCTTTGAAGTATTAGACTATTAGTTAAGTTTTCTAATCTTGGTTTTATTTCTAATCTTGTCATTTTTATCACCTGGTATGAGAAAGTAAATATCCTTGCAGAGCTGTGTGATTAAGTTTATGCATTTGGTTTCACCATCTACTGCTGCATGTTGCTTTCTTTATTACCTTTTGAAGAATGGACTTCCCTATTTGTTGCTTGTCAGTTTGATGTGTGTACCATTAACTTTGCACTGAGATGATTGGTTGGTCCCGTGGCATGAAAATGGAATTGAAAATTTTATTGCAACTTGATATTTTTTCAAGGATATACTGCTCTGTTATATTTTTTATTATTAAAATTGTCGTGGTTTTATTACTAATATGAAACTTTACTGCAGGCAACATGTAACTAGATTTTTCAGTTTTGCACCTGTTATTAAACAAAATGATGCTTATACTCTTGAGACCACTGCCAGCATTACTGTTGTAGTTCAGGGCATGATAAACAAAGAACGTACACAAGATAATGGTTTTCCTGTTGAGGTGTGTGATCTTTTTTGCTTTTATACTAATAATTCAGTGAGCTCAAGAAAATCCTGCCAGACACTCATATTTAGTCCTGACAGTCCATTGTTTGATTAGTGAATTTCCTATGTTCTTTGGAAAGTGTTGTATTTATGTAATTGTAAGTTATGAAAGAAAGCCTTCAACTTGAAGGACTTCGAACTGATTCAAAATACATAATTAATCTACAACTGCATAGAATTTGTAAACTGTTGTCATTGCATAGTTTAGCATTAGCAAATTTGTCAACTAAATGCCTTCTAACTCATTGTATTTACAGGTCTGCAATCGTTTTTTGATTGGATTTCCATATAACTGGGATCAGTATGCTGATGAATATTTAGTTAACAATGATAGTACTAATCATTTCCAAGATTCTGTTGATGGGAAGTTAGATGCTGAAGGCTGTAATAGTCCATAGTTTTAAGATGTTTCACGTCTTAATTATGGTGAGAAACTGGGAGATGATGTAGCAGGAAGGCTATACAGTTCGATAAATCAATAATAAATGACAGATGGTTTGCCTATTCCCACAAATTTGGACACCAAAGATGCATATTCACCTAACGTGAAAATTGATGCCAAGTTGAAATTTTCTGATGTCATAGGAAAAATGAAGGCTAGAACTTGGTAGGTAGGAAGTGTTGGAATAAGACATATAGAAAGTGAACTAAAAGGCTTTGATCACTCCAAAATATCTGAACATTGTTCTACAAGTAATGTAGAAGAATCTTCATCAGACGAGATAAATGGCATGTGGCTTATTATCTTAGAGAAGATTAAGAACTGTAATATTCCTTCTGTTGAGAATCCTACAGCTCAGATGTGTTCTACAGTTGATATTGAACTAACTGGAGAATCAGAAATGGACATGGGCTGTCAAAAGCAACCTTCAGTGAAGGTTATTGAAGAACAAGAAAGAAAGAAGGATAGCATTCAGAAACAAAACCAGGGCTGTACTGAATGCATTGCCCAAAAAGATTTTATGCACTTCTCCACTTCTGCAGAAATGAGGCCATTAGCTGAAGATAAAGCAATGGTCAAAACTACATCCATTGGAACTAAAGAGCAATAATCAACTATTAAGGGTCATAACCAAGGTCCGTCGTACCGTACCATACCAGCATTTCGACCTTGGCTCGGTACGGTACGGTACGGTGTACCGAGCGGTACACCTGATTTCACCAATTTAACCCTCCGAAAATACCTGAAAATTTTTAAAAAAAGTTAGGATAGGGTTTTCAAGTTACAAATAAATATAATAATAGTATAAGTTTAGCAAAATCAATGTAAATTAGGTAAGAATAGTATCACATATCTTTTTCGGGCTTTGAGGTAGTCTTGTTCGAGGTTCGTATTTCAGCTCATTATAGATTGAAATATCTACAGAAAAATCAATTGAATTGTTAGACTATTTTATTACAATATAAACTCTAAAATTCAAATGAATTAAATAATCACATATCTAGATATACCTGATTGTTGATTCTACCACCAAAACGAACGACGGGCCTCCACGGGTGCTGGATCGGGGTCCTCGATCCGATACATATCAATATGATACGTTTATTGGACCCAATCATGAAATTGATCCCATGACATAGTGTTTTGATACACCGTATGTCATTGATGCATCAATGTGGTGTTGACCATAGATTGATCGTCATGAATCATATTTGCCCGAGGCAGCTCTTGAGGCATATATTGGTGCTGTTCTGTATCATGCTGTTGCTCAGAAAAGGATGACCAACTATCACCATACTGTTGTTGCCCGTATGATTCTCCATAATACGATGGCTGTGAATACGATGAGCCTCTTTCTGTGTCTATATCATGTATGCTCTGTCGCATTTGTTTATATTCATCCACTGCTTTCCCCTTCCCCTTCCGCGCATAAACTTGACCAGTACCTTGTCGAGTTTCATGATTTGAATCTTGAGTGACATGTGTAAAATATTGCTCCTCAGTCCATTCACCACTCTGAAGTTGTGTAGACGAGACCAACGACTGCCCAGCATCACCACCATCATCTGTCGAGGCACTGCTGTCCGTGTTGCTGTCATGTCTTTAGACCGAGCGAGAAAGAGAATGTGATTGTGAAGGTGTCTTGTCGCCCGACTCGGTTCTTTCCAACGATGCAACTGATGCTACTGCCTTTCCCTTTGCCTTTGCACGTTGGGCGGACGAGTGTGACCATTGGGTGTCGGTAGTTCCTCGAGCAGTTTGACTCCTACCACGTTGTAATCGAGGGGGATTTTTCACCTATTGGGGTTGTGCTTCTTTTTCTTCTATTGCCTCGGTGATAAAACGTGAAGGACGCTGAGGATCTCCCACCTCATCAAGTAGAGGATCCTCTTGGTTCTCTGCTGCTTCAACCCAATCTAACATTGGCTCTGAATCTTCGTTGTAGAATTGGAGGTTAATGGGATCAATATCTGATTTCTTTGGCTCCTTATCCAACTTGGCACATCGCAATTTTAGCCGCATGTTAATCTTCCCAAATTAGCCTTGATTGAATTCACAAATCGTTGTTTTATAGAGTTTAGGAGAGAAAAAAAAAGTTTGAGAGAGAGTTTAAGAGAGTATAATGAAATAGGAGAGAGAAGAATGGTTTAAATAAGAGGAGAAAGGGCTCCAACGGTCAAATTGACCGTTGGAGCATTGTAGCACTGCTATAGTGCGGTAATGGTCGATTTTGATCGTTACCGAGTGGTACCGGACGATAACGGTCAAAATCGACCGTTATCGAGTGGTACCGGGCGGTAACAATCGAAATTTCGATCGTTACAACCCGATATTACCCCGTATCGTCCGATACGGGGGTTTTTTAGGCGTACCGTCTGGTAGCGGGCGGTCCGCGTACTGGTAGCCTGTTGGACCAATACGTACTGCCCATACCGGGCGGTATGATTCGGTATGGCAGACCTTGGTCATAACTATCCATCTGTAAGTGGTATTTGTACACGTGGTGGGCTTACACTTGGCTTTCCTGCTTCTGTTTCTAGGTCAGAGGGCTCAAAAGGCAAATCAGTGGTCTCATCTAAAATGAAACTCAAGAGTTTGAAAAACCTAAGAAGTTGCAAGCACTTGGCCAGAGACAGCAGAGAACAAACCAAATTGCCTTAACTGTCTGGTGAAAGGTTTCACACATACTTCTGAAGACTGTGCCTCTGTGAAAGGTGGCATTAAGATTGCATCAACTGGCAGTCCGGCTCAGGATCCCACTCTTGTATCTCAGAATTGTACTTTCAGCTCATCCAAAAGGGAATTAGGTTCTGACAATTAAAAATGCAGCTTGCAGCCTCCACTTTTATCGAGTCGTGCTGCCACCACGGAACTGGAAAAACAAAATGATGAGCTTGCTGTTGATCACATTGCTATGGAGAATGATAGTTGTTTAAAATAAAAAATGCAGTTCAATCAGATATATAACAAAAAATGCAGCTCATCCAAAATGGAATTAGGTGCTGACAATTTAAAATGCAGCTTGCAGCCACCACTTTTATCGAGTCGCACTGCCACCAAGGAATTGGAAAAACAAAATGATGGGCTTGCTGTTGATCACAGTGCTATGGAGAATGATAGTTGTTTAAAAGTATCTCCTAGATATATAACAAAAAATGCAGTTCAATCAGATATTCCTGTCATGAATCACTCTAGTGAAGATAAATCATTGGAAATGATTGACAAGACGATAACAGATAAAATGAATGACCAAGATGTAAGTCTTTTATACAGTGCCATTTATGCAAACTCTTTTCATTGAGTTCATTTTTCTCCTTATTTACCAATTATGATGAGAACATTAGCAACATAAAGTAAAAAATATGTAGCTTTTAGTGATCATCCTCCTTTGTTCTATTTGATGTTAAACGGCTGAAGGTTCCTAAAGTTCCAGTAGCAGAGGAGCCTAACAAAAGTATCACATACTTCTAGGAGGAAAATATTGAGGTAAGCCTCATATGTAAGTCATCAGTTTAATTTATTTGTTTGATGATCTCATTGGTTTTGTATTTGATAACTCATTTCCATTCATGATTCTTTAGTTCTTATACCTACGTTCTTGACTGTGGTACACATCCTAGCGCTCAGTGGGCTCATCATCCATATTACTATACTTTCAGTTGCATCTCTAATACTTCATTGGTACAACTCATGACATGTTTCAGTGTTGTTGTTTCAACTGAACAATTTTGGTCCATGACCCAACATGGTCGCAGACTGGTACACCAGGTGGTTTGCCTGGTGTGTTAAAGAGTTCTATTTGCTGAATGTTGCTTCTATAATGGTTCTTGGGACATACTGCAAAATACTTTTTTATTTTACTTATGCATGGTTGCAGGATGGTTCAGCTACTGGAATTATTGTTGCTTATAATGTGCTGAGTTCTCCTAGCCAAGGTTTGTTCATGCCTATTACTTTATGAAATTTATATATTTAACAGCGAATGCATATTCTTGTGTAACTTTTAGTTACATTTTACCTTTTTATACACCTCATTTGATCATTGTTTTTGACTTTTCTACAATTACTCTCATCAGGATAAAAAAAAAATTTCTAGCAAATTAATTCAATGATTATATCATGTTCTAGTACCCCACTTGCTATATCATGTGTGCACTTGGACACTGTATTACTGTGTAGTTTTTTCCTTTATTTACAAGACCTAGTTTTGCATTATTCCACCTGTCCATGGATATCATGCAAACAAGTTAATAGGTCCTCTAGTTATTCTGCATATATCTAGGACCATTTTACTGCAGGTTAATAGGTTCTCTTTGGTCTAATTGATTTAAGGGTCATTCTACTGCCAAAGCACTCAATCCACCCCAAGATTTTTTTTTTGGCAGTTGTGATAGTTCCTTTCTGTTATCACTTGAACCATTCTGCAATGCTTGAAAATTTTGAAGCATCTTTGTGCGCTTAGAAACCTTTTTTTGTTTTTTTGCAAATACTTGTATAGCTGCTGAAGTATTGTGTGGGTGGAATGGATCTGTTATGATGACCACAAATGACTTTAAATATACTTAATGAAAATATTTCTATCTTTTTGGTTTTCTTTGTCAGCATGCATTCTTTTCAAGATTGCAATATTAAGCTGTCCCTGCACTATATGTGCTGCATAGGTAAGGCCTAATTCCAGTCATTTTCAATGTTGGCAGGAAGAAAGTCGGAGCCTGCAAAAAGAAGAAAAAAAAATCGATGAACAAGTTTATATCCTGGTGACATTGGGTTTTGAAGGCCCGATTGCAAGTCAACTTATGTTTTCCTCCAACAATTCACCTGTCTTGAACTGGTAGGAGCGTCACTTGGCAATTCAGATTTGAGGGCTGGTTTTCCCTTTAGTTTTGGTATTTTGATGTATATAAATTACATCTACTGTTGTATTAATACTCCCTGGTCCCCGTATCCTGCGTGCTTCTCTGGTGGGCATCTTCGGAGTTTTAAGCAGCCCTTTTGTCAAGTGTGGATCCTCATTTGCAAAAATGGAGAGCTTCAGCGCCAGGTCAGTTTTGTTTTTTCTTTGAACAAGACATGCGTAATCTTTGCTTCAAAAAACAACTTACTAAAGGAACTTATATATATTTTGCTAGACAGAAACTCTAAATCACTGACATAAGCGCTCGCACACACACGCACACAAAACTTTAATTCTCTGACACAAAAAAGAAAAAAATCTTTATAATAGTAAAGAATTTTTACTTGTAAAAAGTCATGTCTGTGCTCGTGCATGGTTGCTTAATCTGTCGGCCCTTGCTCGGGTAGAAAAGGACACGAGTGACTTCTTCCTCTTTGGACTCTTCCCTTTTTTTTATCGGTGCGAGAGGTGACCCTGTTTTCCTTGCATTAGGTTTATCGTGAAAGTTAGACAGATGAGGCTGTCAAGCATAGGGTGATCATGAGGGGGGCTATTAGCGAGGCATAGGCATGACAAGGATACTATGATCAAGTAAAAAGTATATTTTATAAAAAAATTAAACATAACTTAAGAAAGCATATAATTTCTCTTTTTATACATGTATATATATACATATATATATATATATAGTTGTGTCTCTCTGCGTTGCTCTGCATATGTAAATCATTGTTACCCTATCATATTCGAGGAATCAAAGGCTGAGCAAAAAGACAAAAATCGATCAACGCGATGAGGAGAAGAATGAGATTGGATCGAAAGAAGAATGTATATATATATATATATATATATATATATATATATATATATATCGAAGTTGCAACATCCGGTCATTAAAGTTGAACCTTCAAAAGCAGAGTCCATCCAATTATATAATAATAAAACCATGTTTAATTAGAAAATGATGGGGTCTCTATATCAGTCTCTGAGGATGAAGTAGAAAATGATGAATGCAGAGAAATATTAGGTTCTTGGTCAACTAAAAAGCACGTCTTATTTTAGTTATTAATAATGAATGCAGAGAAAATGATGCTTGATCTCCTCATTTCTACAACCACACCATGACAATGATCCATGAGCAGCCGGTTGTCACAGCATGGCATAGCGCATTGTGAGAAAAATGATACATTGGCCAACTATATCTTCTTCAATCTTTATGTGTATCCTAACATTATTACAATGGTCGCTAACAACTTTTCTGCTTCCAGTAACTCTTGTATTTGGATAGAAGCTTTTAGAATCGATATATAGGACTTCCTCTTTATCATGTAATGCAATCAAAAAAGCCGAAGGGGCTACGAAACATGAGATTATCCCAAGGACCCACCTATAAGAATCAGGTGACAACAACCTTCTGGAAACATCACTAAAAGAACCAAGTTAGTGGTATGAAGGTAAAATTAGTGTTAGAGGTCAGGATCCAACAAAGTTAATATATTCCTACATCTCCCACATAGACATTGGGTCATCCCCACTTTCCAGCCTTGTTATAGCCCTCTCCTGAAGACCGCAAACAACCCCAAAACATCCCCAAGAAACCAGAAACCAACAACAATCTTTTTTTTTGTTATATTCTTTCTCTTCCTCTTTTCTACCAGCTTCTTCCCAGTGTTGTTACTCTGTTGGTTTTGCTTTAGTGGGATTGAAGAGATGATAGTGTGCATTTCTTGCTTTGATCTTGGTAAAGTCTACCATGTCTAGGATTAGTTTGGCTCCAATTGATTAGTCCAACTATGATGCAACTTGGTTTGATTGATTTGACCAGCTAGTCCAGTTTTCATGATCTAGACAGTCCATGGTTGAAATTGTCATGGTTGGTCTAGGAATAAGGTTTTTCTATAATAAAATATTATTGTTGGGAATACTATATTAGGAAACAAGTGGATACATATACAAAAACAAAGAATGCCAAATTGAATCAACTTCCTGAGAACAAAAAAAGACTGCTGTTACATAAGGAAATACCATAAAGCTGAAGTGGCACCTCAAAAAGAGTCCTACCGGTAGTCTTAATGTTTGCTTCTTTTTTCAGCCAAGAAAAAACTAAGAACACAAACATTCTGTGGTTATACGAAAAACTACGGGAAAGAAAAAAACAATGCAGGAGTCTATATATGATCTGGCCTAGCTACTTCTCTATAGTCCTGATGACCTCAAGGAAATAGATTAAACTAACACAAAACAGAACAGAATGCTCATGACCATAAACAGGAATCTCATGCACTGTCCACAGAGATTGGAAAGCTCAAATAATACAAACAGAAACCAAAGAGCTGCCAGTGTAACTATGAGAAAGCAATTTTTAGACACCCATACATACCATGGAAGAAAAATACAAATGATCACAATTGCATAAGTGCAAATATAAATTAATGGCATAAACTAAGGCAAATTAGAAACAACCCGAATGCATATACAGACCTACTTGCTTCTTATTATTCTTTTGTAGGATAGAGAACATGATCAACAGGTGTGGTAAATATTATTCAAATGCTTCATGTTAACGAATTACTCACTGCTTGTAAAACGCTGTTCCTAGAAGACCGTTAACATAAATCTCAAATTTCCATGATTTAACATTTTCAGCAAGCTGCAGTGGCAATAAAAAAATGATGATTAGTGACATTGTTTCAAAGGGCAATATAGCAAGCATGTTTATGGCATAAAAAATTAAAAAAGAAAAAGAGACAAGTTTCATGCATACAATTGAGCAAGCTACTTTTTCTGAATGTAACTTAAACATTTGAAATTTGTTGTCCAACAAAAGATGGTTTTCAAGAAAACTCCCTCTAACCAAGAACTGATTTCCGACGCTAGCATGTGAAGTAATATATTTTGCAACCAATATTAAAAGCACAAAAGAACTTCACAGACTAGAATAGATCCTATGCATCTCATATCCAATAATCAATTCTTGACTAAGCATTCAAGAGGTTAGACCACTGAACCAATTTATCTCCCATGCTAAACAAGTCCTACTATTAACCTACAGAATCTATAAGCTTAGAAAAATCCAGACCAGTTTCCATCTAGACTTCTGCTAGATGTCCAGTTATCAGTGAATTGAGTGGAATATCTAAATCTAATCGAAATTAAGACATCAATCTTTCAAACTAAACCAACTAACCATATCTCAAATATAATGTACAGAAAGAAGAAGATCCTATGATAATCAAGTCCCCATGCAATCGATAAAGAGAATGATAAAAGAATGTTCTAGTTTAACCAACCTACAGGAGATAAGCTATCGTGCTCACATCATTCTGCCTAATAAGCCTTCTAGAGTTATGACCATTACATTGTTCTAAATTTAGACCAGACACTCTACAGCAACATGAATTCCTCAAAAGTTTTTTCCCTTGCTTCCACTTCCAGTATTCCCTTTTTACTAACGGGCAAAGTAGATATGTGATGCCAACGTTAGGAAAGAACATATGAGCAAATTGGACAAGGGGATAACTCTATGGCTTCGTGTTCTTAGTTCTTGCTCAAACCCTAGCCGTATTCTTTTTGACTGAACGCTTCATCAAAGGAAAGATTAAAGAAACAATTGGCCTTTCGCAAGGTAATAATCGCATGTCAACTGTCTTCTATTTCATCAGATTAACAGCACGACTCATAAACGAATGAATGAGCAAAAGAAAGAAAGGAAGAAGGAAAGAACGAACTAAAGAATTAAACGAACGATGCTCAGCTTAAAAGGGGTCATCGTCGGACTTATCATTGAATCTTTAGGTCAATGAGATGGGAAAGAAGGGCAGAGGTAACCTGTCTCGAGATAGAGGGGGCCGGAGGAGGCGAGTTCCTCGCAGACGAGGTCACCACCGGCCATGTAGTGGACGCCGAGGAGCTGGGAGATGTGGATGTCGTAGGCGCCCTTCCCAACGCCGGGGAACCATAGCTACACCACACGGATCCGCCGCTGGGGTCCAGGCCAGGCCAGGCCAGCCGGGAACAGGGCGATCTGCTACGCCGCGAGGGCGGAAATCCCCCTTCTCGCCGCCGCAGCGTCCAGATCTGCGGAGGCGATGGAGGACCGCCACGGGAGAGCGAACGCGGAAGGGCGGGCGAAACTCCAAATCAAGAACCAAGAAGAGGCGGTTACTGTTTCGCCTGAGATCAAAAACAGAAACGTCTCAAGCACGTGAGTTGAAGAGAAGCGATGTGTGTGGCCGACACGTGTGGTCCTGGCCACGTGATTACTTTATAGGCCGAACGTCTCCAAAGAAGCCCAAAAGCTCGGCCCATAAGACCCAATTAGGATTGAAATGCCAAACATGTTAGGGGGGAAAAAGAAAATAAACAAATTGGATATTACACAGAGGGAAAAAAAAGGTCAAAATAAATGTTTAAAAAGTAAGAAAAAGACTTGTCTTACTAATAATGCAATTCTTCTGTTGTCAAACAAAATTGGATGAACATTGACCCTTCAGATGACCCGTGGACAAGTGACAACCATTATTTCTTTTGGAGTCACCTAAAGGAAGCTGTAAAGTCTAGTTACAATCATTCTTGGCTGCTCCTATATACATATAATAAGGAGCAAGATAAGATTTCTTGGTCAAGACCATCAAATGTGATCCATGGTGGCTCTTTACAGATCTTGCGGAGGTAAACAAATCCAGTCATTGTCATGTGGGACCATATTACTTGCAGGCCACAAAAAGGGTCTCCCATCTCAGACATGTACTTAGTCCTCAATGACACAGCAACCTGCAGGTGTTTGTGGTGCAGAAAGATGTGAAGTTTCTGCGTCAAATTAACAACAGGACATTGTACTCATGTGATATTAATTAATATTCCAAAGGCTTTTTTGGGTGTCGACAGGGAGGAGTTTATGTGGGAAGGATGTGGAGTTCTTATCCAGTTCCTCTCCCTTACCCGAGAGAGGGGGACAGGCTGAGAGCACATGAGGATAAAACCGAATCTATTTGGGAGCAGCAGCGAAACCTGAAAGCTTATCCCTAGCCCACACCGCCCATTATATCCTCCTCATACCCCACTGCAGAAGCCCCGTGTCTGCCTTTCGTTCCCATCTCTTCCGTTCAAGCTGAGTCGAGGCTTCAGTAGATGCATGGAGGCGTCTCTCTTGTCAGACAACAAAAGTGGTATCATGGATGAGGAGGAAGAGCTCGAATCCATGTCTTCCTTCTACAGCGAAGAGGATGACTCCGATCGGGAATCGATGGAGGATGCAACGTCCTCGAGTTCATCTTTGTCCTTGTGTCCACCGTCGTCGTCATCGTCGTCGTCGTCGTCGTTGGATGATCAGCTCGAAGAGGGGTCTCTCTTTGAGATGTCTTCCCTCATCTCAGTGCTTCCCATCAAGTAAGTTCCACCACCCCTCCAATCCTGTAAAGTTGTTAGCATGGAGCCATCAATACGTGCATCAGATCGGATTGGCCTCATGAAACCCTTTAATCAATGTGTAGTCAGTAGCTTCTTCATCCATAGTTTATGGCACATGGCCGGTTAAGGATGAACACTTGCGTTATCATCGTCTCAAAGTGTCATTGTTTCTCTTGGAAAACAGGAGAGGGTTATCGAAGCATTTCAATGGGAAGTCACAGTCCTTCACATCTCTGGATAACGTGCGGTGCTTAGAAGATCTCGTGAAGCCTGAGAGGCCATGCAAGAGAAGACTCAGCTCCTGCAAGAGCTACGGAGGAGGGTTGGATAGCCACAAAGCATTGTCTCCAAAGGCTTCCTCCAGGATCATCACAAAGAAGGCTTCTTCTTCTTCCCTGCTAAGCGCAAGGAGGCACAGCTTGTCGAGCAACAGGCCTCCTGTTTGCCCACCACAGAGACCAAGCAGCCTCTCAGGCCAAATGAAATTTTTGTGCGCTTGACAGTCAAGTCAAAGACACTACCAAAACCTGTTTCAGAGAGTGGAAATGGAATGCTACCGGTGTTTGTTATATTTCGTCAAAGACTAGACAACAGGAAATACGAGGGTTTACTGTGTTTTCTTTTTCTCAGTCAATTCTCATGTTGTTGACTGATTGGTTGTACACATGTTCAATGTAATGTTGTTTGTTGATTTCATGGGATCTTCTTGGTGGCATTTCTTGAGTTTTGCAGCATACATCATCATCTCTCTCCACTTCTCATATTAAAGTTATTGATCATGAAGCATCCACACTCGGAGAAATTCATCTTAAATGCATAAAGATAAAGAAAAAATTGGAAGATCATTTGATGAACTTACTTTTTGAATCGAGAGATCGATAAACATAGTTCTGGTCTTAAGTTATTTATGTCAAATTCTTTGATAAAAATATATTTTGTGCTGCACATATAGATAAATAAATCTTATGATATATATATATAGGAGGGAAATTCATGTATGATAATAGCAAATCAATCATCGAGAATACTTGAGGAGTTAGACGGAGCAAGTAAATATATTAATAACGATTTATGTTAATGAGTCTTAAGTTGGCACCAAAAAGAATAAATTCATTAATTGCAAGTACATTTTGAAAGGGGAGCGAAGGGAGAGGTTTTAGTATACTGTAGGATTGGACACAATTGAAAGCCAACCGAATTCATTAGGCGACCTGTTTAATGATGTATCACATACCATTTCTAAATATATACTTTCAATATCGATGGACGGACTCTCCGCGAATCTTTCTCCGATACAAAGACGAGCATAGTGTGGAGGTATCAATTTCAGGCATATCCTTTCACATTTTACCCGCCCGCTGTACGCGTGCTGGATCGCAATCGATCATATGCCAACAAACACACATTGCATGGTATAGAATGTATCGTCTTCGATGCGCAATTCATCCGTTGGATCACGTGATTCGCAACATGATTAGCTGCTTCGTGATTCGTGCCAATTTCTGCTCATCTTCAACGGTGGATCTCTCTCTCTCTCTCTCTCTCTTCATGACGAAGCTAACCAAGCTCAGGTCCGAGGGTCAACAAGTGTGCAAATGGTAGAAAAAACAATACACAGACTAAAATCCCATTATGAGCATTGAACAGCAATATCATCAATCGATTGCCTTTGATCATTACAAAGAGAATTCAGTCACCTGTTCAGATCCACAGATGGCAAAGCGGAGAGGTAACAGAAATCCTACCACATCAGAAAGTACAAGGAAAACTCCAAAATTAACATGGAACCCTACTATCACAGGGTTGGCATACGGTTGCTTATCTCTAGCAAAAAAATTAGTGTGCGGTAAACAAAACAAAGCAAAACCACTAACTCAAACATCCTGTAACAGTTGCTGAATCAACAAAGAAGATACTCATATATGTATATATTCCAACCAATCTAAAGACCAGATAACTGATCAGCTTGAAACTAGAAGCCGAATGAAAGTGCCCCTGTTCAATTTCTGGCAGGTGCACGGGTGGCGGCTGATCAACCAGTACGGCTTCCTCGACTACTGCTTGATCTGATATGATCAACCCTCTGGTATCCAACATCACCTCCGCGACTTGAAAATCCTCCCCTGCCACCACCTCTGCTTCCAAAGTCCCCTCTACCGTATCCCATCCCACCACCATAGTTGCTGCGTCCTCTACCATCATTGCGGAACCCACCCCCTCTACCGGGCGCAAACCTTCCTCTGTTACCAACTGGCAGAAATCAAAGTTTGAAATAATTAGAATATAACACGGGCAGAGATGTTTATCCAATTTGAAAAGTTAGGTGTGCCCATGCGCCATCAATGATTTGTCTTGAAATTTTATAAAATGCAATATGAAAGCAACATACCCTGGTGAAAATGTTTCTTGATTTTAGCTTACACTGTAATAATGGGCTTTCTATACTAAGGTAGTTCAGTTCATTTGTGCAGGAAAAATTGCTTATAGTGCCAAAGGTGATACCAAATTCAAATTGATGAAACCAACTTGTGTTGAAGTTACTAGCAAAAGGACATATAACTAAATTTAAAATGTAGAAGAAAATGAAAAATTAACCATCCATGCAAACGTCTAGATTGAAAATCTATCAGGCACTTGCCTCGTGAGCCTGGAGCACGCTTTTCCTCAACATAAGCTGAGCGACCACCTATCATTATGGGTGAGGCCTGCAATTTGAAATGATATCAACATAAAATTGTTTCACCAATCACGGATCAGAC
Organism: Musa balbisiana; assembly: GCA_004837865.1. Classification (NCBI taxonomy): domain Eukaryota; kingdom Viridiplantae; phylum Streptophyta; class Magnoliopsida; order Zingiberales; family Musaceae; genus Musa; species Musa balbisiana. The sequence continues at coordinate 9,740,405 of CM017193.1, read as the reverse complement.
AAAAAAATATATGGTTAGAAACTAAATGCATATAGATAGGGATGAAAATTAAAACTGTTTCAAAGAATATATATATATATATATATATATATATATATATGTATATGTATGTATGTATGTATGTATGTATATATGTATATATGTATGTATATATGTAGATATATGTACATACATATAGACATAGATATATATGTATACGTACATACATATATATATACACACTCAGTGTCTTATCTGCATTCCATATTATTTGCTATTTAACCATATATTGAGGCTGTTGAACTCATTTTTGCATAACAAATTACAAATCTTAAAAAATGTTAACTACATCCTGCAATAACCAAATATAGCAAGCACTTTCCAAAATTAGAAGGTCATATAACCAAATGTTAAATGTTGGATGAAAGCACCAACAAGCACCACAATATTCAACAAGTGGAGACACTGGAGAGGTAAAGCAAGTCATGTG